>CM066032.1:1574259850-1574709936 GCA_033557465.1 Ichthyophis bannanicus
TTTGATCTCCTCTAGTACCAACTGGTTTGTTCTTCGGGCAGTCCATGGTATACACAGTATTCGCCGCCAGCACCATAATTCAAAGGCATCAATTTTCTTCCTGTCTATCTTTTTCACTGTCCAGCTTTCACATCCATATGATGTTATTGAAAATACCATGGCTTGAACAAGTCGAATCTTTGTATGGAGAGAGACATCTCTGCTCTTGAGAATCTTATCTAGGTCTTTCATAGCCATTCTGCCAAGAGCAATGCGTCGTCTGATTTCTTGACTGCTTGTTGCTTCTTTATTGATAGTTGATCCAAGTAGGTTAAAGTTGTTCACAATTTCAATTTCTTCTCCTTCAACGATGAACCTGTTGATTATGCCAGTTGTCATGATCTTTGTCTTCTTTACATTAAGGTGCAGGCCCATTTTGAGACTATGTTCTTTGATTGTGAGAAGCAAATGTTTCAGATCATCTTCACTTTCAGCCAGTAATGTGGTATCATCAGCATAGCGAAGGTTGTTGATGAGTCTTCCACCAATCTTCACACCTCTGTTGTCTTCATACAATCCTGCTTCTCTGATGATTTGTTCTGCATATAAATTAAACAGGTAGGGGGAAAGTATGCAGCCTTGTCTTACACCTTTGCTTATTTTAAACCATTCTGTTTCTCCTTGTTCCGTTCGAACTATTGCTTCTTGATCAATGTACATATTGCGCAAGAGAACGATCGGGTGTTCTGGTATACCCATGCTTCTTAATGTGGCCCAGAGTTTCTCATGGTTTACACAGTCAAAAGCCTTGCTATAGTCGATAAAGCACAAAAAGATATCCTTTTGGTATTCTTTATTCTTTTCAAGGATCCATCTCACATCCGCAATGATGTCTCTCGTTCCTCGCTCTTTCCTGAACCCTGCTTGCACTTCAGGTAGTTCTTGTTCCAGGTATGGTTGTAGTCTCTTTTGAATAATCTTCAGTAGAATCTTGCTGGCATGTGGGATCAGAGCGATTGTGCGATAATTTTCACAGTCAGTTGGATCACCTTTCTTTAGTATTGGTATAAACACAGATCTTTTCCAGTCAGTTGGCCATGATGTTGTCTTCCATATTTCTTGGCAGAGCCTTGTGAGTACGGTAACAGCTGCATCAGATTGCTGCAATACTTCTATGGGAATGCTATCAATGCCTGTGCTTTGTTCTTTGATAAGGATTTCAATGCTGCTTCAACTTCTTCTTTCATCACCAATGGTTCCCGATCATAAGGTACAGATTGAAACAGCTGTTGGTCCACTTGATCTTTATCATATAAAAACTCTGTATATTCCTTCCACCTTTTCTTGATCTTCTCAGCATCATTCAACATAGAACCTTGAGCATCTTGTAACATTCCAATTTGAGGCTGGAACTTTTTCTTTAACTCTCATAGCTTTAGGAAAGCCGATCTTGTTCTTCCTCTAATAGTTTCTGCTTCTATTTCCCTGCAAGTGTCAATGTAGTACTTTTCCTTGTCCTGTCTTGCTGCACGTTGGAAATCTCTGTTGAGTTCTGCAATTGTCTTTCTTTCTCCTCTGGCTTTAGCTTCTCTGTGTTTCTGGGCAATTTTCAGAGTTTCTTCCGTCATCCATTTTGGCCGTTTTTGCTTTTTCACCTTTTGTAGAGACTTCTCGCTTTCTTCCAACACAACCTTCTTGATGTCATTCCATAACTCTTCCGGAGCTCTGTCATTTGTATCTAAAGCAGCAAATCGATTTTGCAGGCAATCTTTAAATTCCAGTGGTATATTCTCAAGGTCATATTTTGCTGCATTCATGAGTGGTTTGCTCTTTTTCAACTTTAGCTTGAGTTTGCATACTAGTAATTGATGATCTGTACCACAGTCAGCTCCAGGTTTTGTCTTTGTTGATGTTACAGAGCTTTTCCATCGTTGACTTCCACATATGTAGTCAGTTTGATTTTTATATAATCCATTCGGTGAAGTCCATGTGTACAGTCGCCGCTTGTGTTGCTGGAAGAAGGTGTTTGAGATGAATAGATCATTGGTCTTGCAGAATTCTATCAGTCTTTCTCCAGCTTCATTTCTGTTGCCAAGTCCATATTTTCCAACTACTTTGCCTTCTTCTTTGTTGCCAACTTTTGCGTTCCAGTCACCCATGACTATTAGAATATCCTGTTTGCATGTTCTGTCAATTTCAGCTTGTACTTTTTCATAGAACTCTTCAATTTCATTCTCTTCTGCAGCTGTTGTTGGGGCATATACTTGAATTATAGTTGTGTTGATAGGCAATCCTCGTAGACGAATAGAGAGTAAGCGTTCGCTGACTGCATTGTATTTCATTACAGTTCTTGCAAGTTTCTTCTTTATTATAAATGCAACACCATTTCTTCTTTGTCTTTCATTTCCAGCATAGTAGACCATGTGATCATCTGATGCAAAGTGCCCCATGCCAGTCCATTTCAGTTCGCTGACACCCAACAGATCAAGTTGTACACGTTCCATTTCATTCTTGACCACCTCCAACTTCCCTTGGTTCATGCTTCGTACGTTCCATGTTCCAATGTGTAAGACATCTTTACAGCTTCTGACTCTCATTTCATGCGCAGCTACATCAGCAGTCAGACTTCCCGAGGGCTTTGATCCAACCACATCATAAATGCTGGCTTTACTCTGAAAAGTCTTCAGCTCTTCCCCAGTAGCTAGTTGAGTGCCTTCTGACCTGGGGGTCTCATCTTCCAGCACCATAGCACAATTTGTTTTGTTGTAACTATCCATTGGGTTTTCATGGCAAGATACAGAAGTAGATTGCCGGGCCTTTCTTCCGCGCAGTTTAAGTTTGGTGTTGTTGCCGTTGTCACAAAAATGTGATCCTCCGCCGTCAACACTGTCCCATTCTGCTGCTGCCCAGATGGGTGGTTTGTCTTGGTCTGGCACCTCAGCTGAGACCTGTCCATCTTGGGAGACCCTGCCAGTAGTTAAACTACCGATAGTTTAGCTCTCAGCATCACTGATGCACGCAAGCCCTCACAGCACGACAAGCTGCAAACCAAGTGAGAGGATACAGGCTTAGGCGCTGTATTATCACAAAAGTACGAAGGGGGGGGAACATCCTGTTATGTTTTTAAGCAGGAAATTAGCGCCACCCGAGAGAAAATATTCCACAGTCGAAAGAGAATGTCTGGCTATAAAGTGGGCCGTGGAGACACTCCGATTTTACCTGACAGGTCGAATATTCTTACTGGTAACTGATCATGCCCCGTTAAGATGGTTGAACCAGATGAAGGACCACAATCCCCGTCTTACACGTTGGTACATGGCCTTACAGGCATTCGATTTTCACATAGAACATAGAGCAGGGAGATTGCACACCAACGCAGACGCTCTTTCGCGTGTTTCGGGCTGTGCGGGGGTTAGTACGCCAGCCCGTAATATCTTAAGGGGGGGATGTGTGGTGATGAATCTGCTCCAGAGCCCGGGGAAATAGAAAAACACAGACCTTTACCTCCAGGCAGAAAGAAAGTGCAGGGAGCCGTGACTTTAAAAGTTCAGCTGGAGAGAAAAAAAACATATCTAAAGCTGCTGTCCTAAGGCCACACCCCAACACCATAGCAACTAAGGGAGGTAATGAGAGACAGCTGAGGGAGGAGTGGAAAGGTGCAGGGCATTCCCACTCATTTAAGCCCCAGAGAACAGGAAGTGAGAGAGACGGAAGGGAGAACGGAAGAGAAATCAGGAGCAAGCACAACCAAGAGAACGGCAGAGAAACAGAAGTGGAAGAAATCCTGAAGGAAACAGAAAGAAAGGATTCTAGCAGAGAGCCCAGAGAAAGGTACTCTAATGACAGCTTAAGGGAAGACTCTCCTCATAGCCAGCAACAGAGTCTTGAGCAGAGCCAGTGTGGTAGAAAGGCTACAGCTGGTCTAGAAAGCAGGAGGTTTAATCCTGAAGAGACTGCTGTCTATAACCCAGGTACGGGGACTTTCCAGGAGGAGCTGGGTCAAAGAATTTTACCTCGGGGAAGGCTGTTAAAGAGAGCTGTTAAAAGAAAGGAGCTGAATTCTTTAGAAGTTCTAAATAGCTTGCTACGGGATAAGGATTTCCTGTGCCCTGATAATACCCCTGAGCCAAGAGGGAGGTCTCATTGGGAACGGGTTGTTAAGCTGCTGGAAGAAATTAAACCCACACTGTCCCAAGCTGTTTCCAGTCCGGAGACTGCAGAGTCTGACTGTGAGTGTATGCAAATAGATGAGGCTGATATTGAATCTGATTTCTCAGAATGTGAGATGGACTGTGCTTTATCTTGGAGGGTAAAGTGAAAACCTATAGATTGTAAACCTGAAGAAAATCCCAGACTTATTGTGCTTGAATGTCTGTGGTTAAAACAAGCCTAAGAGGATTTGATATGAGATTGCTGCTGTGGTTTTAAAATGCATGAGACCATCAGGACTGCATTCTGAATGTGTCTGGAGCAATTAACAAAACCTGTGATAATCCAAGTAAAAAGGAAAACTTAAAGTATAAGTGTTGCAGTTTAAAGAACGCTGTTTTGTAGCTAAAGCTAGCCAGAGACTGTAACGTGATAATTTGTGGTGTGAAGAGATATTTACCTTGCTGAGGGAAGCAAAGGTAATTAGAGACTCTGAAAAAAGTTTTGTACAGAAGTTATCTTTCTTTTGAACAAAAGTATCTTACCTTATATGATGTGCCAAGCTTCTATGGAAGTTCCTTGAACCAAGGAGGCAAATAAATTTCCTGTGTTGCTTTCAAACCCTCGGCTTAATCATTTATTCACAACTACAACTCAGTGCAAGCAACTACAACTCCCAGAAGCCCTAGCTCTGGGAGCTCACATAAAGGGGACATTGAAAGGGCCCCCTTTCCCTTCTATAGGCAACCGCCTAGGCGGGGCAAGGAGGCCACACACCTCAGGGCGCAGTGGCTGCAGGCCACAGGGAAATTGTCAGACAGAATAAAGGTGTCCAAACTCTTGGTGGACTCCTTACACTGGTGGAGGCATCTCCCAAATCTGGTCAGGGGTGTTCCTTTTCAGGCCTCCCCACACACTCAGGTACTGACAACTGATGCTTCCCTGCAGGGCTGGGGGGCACACTGCCAGGGGGCCTGCACTCAAGGCCTGTGGTCTCTGTGGGAGGCCGCCCAGCAGATCAACCTGTTGGAATTGAGGGCCATTCGACTAGCCTTACGGACTTTCTCTCAGATCCTGTCTCACCAGTCTGTCCTAGTTCAGACAGACAACCAGGTGGCTATGTTCTACGTGAACAAGCAGGGAGGCACAGGATCCAGACTTCTTTGCCTGGAAGCACAAGCTCTCTGCTCCTGAGCTGTCAATCAGGGCATGACCCTCAGGGCGGTCTACCTCCTAGGCCAGGAAAACTACCTGGCGGACAGGCTAAGCAGAATCCTGCAGCCTCACGAGCGGCAGTTGGATCCTCTGGTAGCTCAACAGATCTTTCTGAAGTGGAGTCTTCCGACCATGGACCTTTTTGCCAGTCCGCTGAACCGGCAATTACCCAGGTTTTGTTCCAGGCAACCGCATCCCTTGAGAACAGCGCCAGATGCATTTCTGATCCCCTGGTCAAAGAGCCTGCTGTATGCTTTTCCTCCCACACCTCTGGTGGCCCGGACTCTATTCAAAATCCAGCAGGACCGAGCCACGGTTATCCTGATAGCCCCCAGGTGGCCCAGGCAGCCGTGGTTCCCTCTTCTTCTGCAGTTGGCAGTGGATACTCCACTTCCTCTGGGATTGCAACCCGACCTTCTGACTCAGGATCAGGGGTCCCTCTTGCATCCCAACCTCAAATCCCTCAATTTGATGGCCTGGCTGTTGAAAGGGTAGTCCTTGCTCCCTTGCTTCTACCAAAGGAGGTTGAAGAGGTGGTGTTGGCCTTCAGGAAGCATTCCACTAGGAAGGCCTATGCTCTGAAGTGGCGTAGGTTCTCTACTTGGTGTTCTCAAGAACAAGAGGACCCCTTCTCCTGCTCTGTCCAGGTGGTGCTACAATACCTGCTCCACCTTTCCAACTTAGGGCTTCAGTCCAACTCTGTCCAGGTTCACTTCAGCGCCCTCTCAGCTCACCACTCGCCGGTGGATGGACAATCTCTCTCAGGCCATCCTCTGGTGTCTCGCTTTCTCAGAGTTCTGCTTCTGCTTAAGCCTCCTATTCGTCCACCGGCCACTGAGTGGGATCTCAATGTGGTCTTGCAGCAACTGACTCGCCCACCTTTTGAGCCGTTGGCAACCTGCCATTTGCGTTTCCTCTCCTGGAAAGTGTTGTTCCTTGTGGCTCTCACCTCGGTTAGGCGGGTGAGTGAGCTTCAGGCCCTGGTCTCGATAGGCCATAGACCAGGTTCTATAGGAACAGGGTAGTCTTGCAGACTCATCCTAAGTTCCTTCCAAAGGTAGTATCCTCCTTCCACCTCAACCAGGAGGTGGTACTTCAGACGTTCTTTCCCAGGCCGCACGCCAGTAGGGCCGAAACTGTCTTGCATACCCTGGACTGTAGAAGGGCGCTGTCCTTTTACCTGGAACGTACGCAGGGGGCATAGAAGGGCTTCTCAGCTCTTCATTTCCTTTGACCCTAATAAATTGGGGTTGCCTGTCACTAAGCGTACGTTGTCCATCTGGGTGGCAGACTGTATCGCCTGGGCGTACAGGGCAGCCATCCTCTCCCTGGAGGATCGAGTCACGGCCCACCGGGTCAGGGTGAAGGCTGCATCAGTAGCTCACTTCCGTTCTGTTCCATTGGCAGACATCTGCCGGGCCGCTACTTGGTCTTCAAGCCAGACTTTTGCGGACCACTACTGCCTCGAGAGGGAGTCCCATAGGGACAGTGCTTTCGGGGAGGCGGTACTCCATAATCTCTTTGAGGTTTAGGCAACTCCTATCCTCCGGCCCTGGTGTTGGGCTACCGTTCAGGTGTGGTCTTGGAGAAGATTCTCTCACTGTTGCTGCGGCTCTAGAGGGAGCTCTATTTTTCAGCCTGGGTTCCTGGTAGTCCAGAGCTAGGGAGTCACCCATATGTGAGGACTGACTTCCTGCTTGATCCTGGAGAAAGAGTAGTTACTCACCTGTAACAGGTGTTCTCCAGGAGCAGCAGGAATCAGTCCTCACAACCCTCCCCCCTCCCCTTGGAGTTGCAGTTGTATATAGTTCATTTTCTTTTTTGTGCTGTCTTTTAGCTATGTCATCAGACTGAGCAAGATGGCACCTTTGGGCGGGAAGGGGACCACGCATGCGTGCCTGCATTCCCAAAGGCTTTCTTTGAAAGCTGGGGAAAAGCTCCGCATGGGGGCTCCGTCGACGCCGACGTCACCCATATGTGAGGACTGATTCCTGCTGCTCCTGGAGAACACCTGTTACAGGTGAGTAACTACTTTTTCGGCATGATCATGTCCATATTGCATGGGCATAGCAGAGATGTGTCTAGCATGACATCATAAAGAACCATGTGTATCTCCGATTTTGCAATGGCACTGCATGTTTAAACCCACCTTCAGACACTCATATATTTAGTCCTGCTCTGTGACACAAATAAACATTTGAAAAGTGCTTTTTTCAGCCATTTCTGAACAGTAGGGGCATTCCATCTTATTGTCACAATAGTTTTCTCCCTCTCAGGTGAATATCAGGGCTTCTCTGTATACTGTCGCAGTTCTGCACATTTCCATTTGCAAAAATGGCAGGCTTGAACATGTATGTGGCAACATATCCATTTGCATGTTCCAAATACTGGTGCAGATACATCTTTGTTGCCATTTCAGCCAACATCCATATTTTGCACATGCATTTTTCCAAAATCACTCGTTAGTAGTATAATGGGTACACTACTCGTCAAACTGATTGACAGGTGAGATAAGGATGACAGGAGTCAATCAGCGCTCACTTCTGGTGTATGTCCCGCCTCAGGCCACACCCCATAGAAGCGAATGGTGAGCTAGCCCCGCCCATCCATGCCCCCAGGTGTGGCCACACCCCCCACTTTGGCACGCCCCCACCCCACCCCCAAGGATGACATCAGCCAATCAGCGCCCACTTCCGGGTTTGTGCCACACCCACGCCCTCCCACCCTCAACCATGCCCCAGCCTACAACATGTGTTACCATATCCTTTCCTAGAAACATGTTCAGACTTGTTTTCTCCGTAATGGCGTTTTTTTTCAAAGCCACTAAAAAAAATAGGCGTGGTGGGATTTGATCTCCGGTCTCTCTCTGTATTTCATTCTGAACTACAGGGGCTGCCAGAATACTTCTCTCTAACAGTGAGGTCTTAAAAGCAAAATTCTATCACATGGACAGCACTGGTTTCTCTAACAAAGATGTGTATTGCGGTTTAACATTTTGGAAAGAAAAGCTTCTATACCAAGTGCTTTGTCTCTGTGAAAAGCCTGTATACCCAAGTGCTGTGTCTCGGCGAAAAGCCTGTATACCAAATGCATTATGTTCCTGCTGCTGCTACCAAAGGGTTATTTTTAACAATCAGTTCTAATTAGCCTGCAATACACATAAAAGCATTGCACTGCTTTGTGAGAAAAAAGAACTCGGGCAGGGGGAGAGAAAGCATTTTTTTTTTTGTTTTCCAGGGTTCCTGCTTTTGCAGATGTCAGCATTAACCAGAAGCAAAACACATTTCCGGAGTCAGCCACTCTGCTTCCGCTGATGTCATCGGAAATGGACGGTGTCCATTTCCGATGACACACTGTTTCTGGTGATGTCATTTCCGATGAATTAGGCTGGGGCATGGTTGAGGTTGGGAGAGCGTGGGTGTGGCACAAATCCGGAAGTGGGCGCTGATTGACTAATGCCAACATTTTGGGGGTGGGGTGTGGGTGTGGCACAAACCCGGAAGTGGGCGCTGATTGGCTGATGTCATCCTTGAGGGTGGGGTGGGGGCGTGCCAAAGTGGGGGGTGTGGCCACACCTGGGGGCATGGATGGGTGGGGCTAACTCATCATTCACTTCTATGGGAGGGGGCGTGGCCTGAGGTGGGGCATACACCGGAAGTGAGCGCTGATTGGCTCCTGTCATCCTTATCTCACCTGCCAATCAGTTTGACGAGTAGTGTACCCATTATACTACTCTCGTTTCCCTGCACATGTCTGAGACTTTTTTCTGCATGTCCTCGTTTCCTTGAATGTTGACAAAGATGTGTATCTTTTGGGTAGGAGGCAAGTCAATTTTAGAATGCATTTACATGTCTTTTCCTTCTCTGTAGCCTCTTCCATAGAATTTCAGACATTTTGACTTGTATATCTCAGAGGGCACCTATATGGCCTTTCTAAAATGTATTTTATAATCCAGGGGCTCGATGTTCTTGTGCGGCAGCTATGCACTGCCGAACTTTAACCCCCAGATATTCAGTGCTGGGGTCCTATGTGGCCCCGGCACTGAATATATTGGGTTGATGCACAGCCCACAAGCTCGCAGAAGCTAACCAGGCAGCGGTGATACTGAGCTGCTGCCCGGTTAGCTTCCACAGATAGAGATAGGCCAGCGTTTGCTGCGCCTATCTTTTACCCACAGTGCTAACCAGGCAGTGGTGCAATATCACCGTTGCCCGCTTAGCGACTGATGCTGCCCCCAGAACACCACGGAACACCCATGACATGCCCTGAGGCTAACTGGTAGCATTGGGGAGTTTAGTGGCATTAATCAGGGATATTCAGCAGCATTAAATGTGTTAGTGCAGTTGAATATCCCGTTCAGCAGCATTTACACAGTTTACAGGTCTGTAAACCATACAAATTCCTTTGAATATCTGGCCCTATATGTATAGAAACCAAATATTGGTGCTTATGGGCCTGATTTTAATATAGGCAGGCTATGCGCCGCAGCGGTGCATAGCCTGCCTGCTGACCCCATAACCTGGATTTTCACTTCCACGCCGGTAGGTGAAAATCCGGGTTGGTCTGGAAATGCCGGCAACCGCAGAGGCTACACGGGTAGCAGCAATTTTCATTGCGCATTAAAGATAGGCAAGGAAAAACCTCACCTATCTTTAAGGCACAGAAAGCTATGCGGGTAGCATCAAAAATCGCTGCTACCCATGTAGCCCCTTCCTCTGCCCCCGTTCCACCCTGGAACGCCCCTAACATGCCCCGATGCTATGCGGTTAGCATCTGGGCGCATTAGGGACATATCTGGGATTTTCGAAGGGCACTAACTGTGTAGGTGCCCTTCGGAAATCCCGGATAAGGCTTTTACACGGGTTAATAGGGAAGTTAGACCTTACATATAAGAAGCGTCACCCTCAGAACGTCCCCTTTACTATATTTATAATTCCGGATGTATGCAGCATTATTTATCCAGAATTGTGTATAATGCTTCCACAGTAAGTTTTGGAAAAGTGCTTAATACATTCATCTTTATGCCAAACATATAAGTACTGCGTCCTGTAAATAACAGTTCATACAGATCAGTAAAACTGGAACTCGATCTCTTATTCTCTCTCACTCTTTTTTTTAAGCTGAAAAGCATCAACCTGTTTAGGATCTCATAAGGGAGCTATTTCATCCCCTTTATCATATTTTTTCTCTTTGTTCCTTTTCTATTCAGTCTATCTGTCCATTCTGGCTTGCAGCTGCTATGATTGATGTTCCCCTGCAGCTTCACTGGCAAAAGGACTGGAAGATTTACTTCCCCTTTCCTGTGGCTTTCCTGCTGCATCTGCTTAGAGTTGAGGTTGAGGTCCTTAGACTATCAGCATTCCTGAAAGCAACACTTGGGTATTACTGCATCTGAAATTGAAGGCAGATGAGAAGTTAAAATGCTGGGCCCACCTGTTGCACTCTCAACTACTGCGGCGAGGGAGGGGAAGTGTTACTTGGCCTCAGAAGAATAGGTTATTTTTACAGCTTTGCTTGCCTCTAATTGGATATTGTTATACTAGTAACCAGGCTCTCTTTATACTCCAAGGTTATCATACTGACAATATTTCCTTACTCTAAATCTTTAGTCTCAATTTTCATCTGAATCAGAAGATTCAAAGACCTTCTCTAGGAATGGCAGGTAAGATTGAAACAAGGAGCACAGCACTAGCTTAGCTGCAGTCCTACTGTCCCACTGCTGCTGCCAGCTTCCAAAGTCTGTCTCTTTCTGTCCTACACTTTACCAACAGCAAAAGATAATGGAAGCTGCAGCAGAGGTGACTGCTGCTATTGCTACTTCTTACCCTACAGTCGCCCTTATCTCTGCCACAGCTCTCTGTCTTCCCCTTCCAGAAAATATCATGAGTGATCTTGATCAGGATAATGCTGTTGCTGCCATGAATACCACCACTGCTACCACTGCCAACAACTCCCATTGGTCTCAGTAGCATGAACAAGTTCCACCAAACTTCTCTCCTATAGTTTTCCACATCTATTGCCTCTAAATGGTATTATGGATTTTCTCAAAATGACATCACTGGATATGTGTGTGTATTTCCGTTAGTCCTTATCATTCCCATAGATATATCTTAGTTTCCACTTGTTGTGTTGTCTGTCTTGACTAGACTAAGCTCTTATGAGAAGAGACTGTCTCTTACATGTCTTTATACAGCGATGCATATGCCTTGTAGCACTATGTAAATGATAAGTAGTAGTAGAAGTAGTACAATACACACGCTTAGCTTTGCTGAAGACCATGGTACTTTATCACTTACACTAGTGATTCTCAACCCTATTTTCGTGTACACCCTAGCCGGTCAGGTTTTAAGGATATCCACACTGAATATGCATCTGAAAGACTGCATTTGCTGCCTTCATTGCATGCAAATTTCTCTCATGCATATTCATTGTGGACATCATGGAATCCTGAATAGCTAGGAGGGTACACCATGACAGGGTTGAGAACCACTGACTTACAGACTCAATAAATAACTCGGAAAACTGGGGTCATTTTGGACATAACTGAAGATGGAGAGGACAGTCGAATTATAACCACTTGAACAGCTTGGGCCATCTGTGTCAGGAAGGTCTGCACAACTCTCTACTGCTGCTACTGTCCCTTTGCCAGTGTCTGAAATAACTACTCCATCATGGACTTGGCTAAGACCCACTTGCACAGCCCCGGTCTCAGTCCCAATTACTGTTCCCTTTGTCTGCTTCTGCAGAATCGTGAGTTTTAAAACAAAAACAATTTCCTAAACTCTATGAAAGCTAACTTTGCAAAGATGGTGGAATATGTCAAGAAGTCGTTAGCCGGATGGGAACATTTGGGGGAAGTAGAACAGTGGGAAAAACTGAAAAGAGATACTTTAAGGGCCAAAAACCTTTCATTACTTACCTAAATAAAAAGGTAAGATGAAAAGGAGGCTGATAAGGTTTTCAAAAGAAGCAGCTGAAAAGATAATAACATAGAAACATGATGCCAGGGGGCGGAGCCTGATGTCCAGCGGGATGGTCGCATAACGCTGAGGCTCCCGAGAGGCCTACTCAGAATCCTGAATTAACACCGTACATACTTGGAACTTCTTCTCTGATCTTGCCGGGGCACAGTGGTGAGATGGCGGGGACCAAACCCACGCGCCTGGAATTTGGCTCTCCAGCGGCTTCTCACGGCAAACGTTCCAAAACTGAACCTCCGTCCCCGCAGAAGGGGCTGGCCTTGCGCGAGGGCCCCGAAATGCAGCAGGAAATCCTCGCAGAGATTAGAGGGGTCAAAGACCTCGTGCAGTCAAACGGTGAAGCACTCCGAGCGCTGCGGGAAGATTTGGGTGTGCCGCAAAGCAAGCTAGAAGGGCTTTCTTCGCGTCAGGACAAAATGGAGAGCATATTGGACTCCCATGCGGCCCGGTTGTCCAAACTCGACAAAGTTGAACGTCAGGTGCGGGCCTTGCAGAAAGAAGTGGAAGATGGCAATAATAGAGCGCGCCGCAACAATATACGACTCGTGGGCATACCGGAGGGAGCGGAATCGGGAGACATGAAAGAGTTTTTATGCAAAATCCTCCCTTCCCTGCTCCAAATCACCTTTACCAAAGATTTGGAGATCGATCGTGCTCATCGTGTACCCACAAGCATAACGCTCAACAGGAAGACCCCGCGGCCTATCATTTTTCGACTTTTGAGATATCAACACGTTGAGCAAATTCTAAATGCCTCTCGGGCAAGGGGCCATATGGAGTTTGAGAGCCACAAGATCTCCTTCTATCCCGACTTGGCTAAACCCACGGTCGACCGCCGAAAGCGCTTTCTGGAATTCCGGCCGCGGCTTCAACAACTACAAGCACGCTATGGCCTGATGTACCCGGCCAAGCTCCGAGTCACGCTTCACAATCAGACAAGAACATTTGAGGACCCTGATCTACTAGCGGAGTTTCTGGATTCCAAAGAAGCCGACTTGATGCGCTGACTTCCTGAATATTCCTGCAAGTATTCTCATATCCGCTGTACCTGCCATATTGGATCTGCCGCAGCCCAGCAAAGAGTCTGGCGAGGGCAGTTTGTTGCCTTACTTTTGATGATATCTGTGACCCGACTCCATCTACCCACAGTAGCCTCGATGAATATCAGAGACAGTGTTAATTATGGACTCTGGTGTTTCTTTTTCCTTTTTTCATGTCTTTCTATTTCCTCTCTAGGGCCTCCTCCCGCAGACATATGGTCGCCATATTCTTTGGGGGTTTTGCTTCTTCTCTAAGATACTTTGGTACATACTTTTCAATATGGGGTGTATTAGTCAGAATACTTGGTGATTATGTCATTGTTGCACAGATTCTGATTATGGTGTATGTTTTCAAGCGCCCTTACCTAAAATGTCTATTACTGATTGATGGCACCATGTAAGATTTTCTCATTGAACGTAAAAGGAATCAATAATCCGATCAAACGGAAGAAAATCCTAAGCTACCTAAGTCAGGAAGCTGCGGATCTGATCTTTCTCCAAGAAACGCATTTAAATTCGAAGGAAACTCTTAAACTCAATATTAAACCTTACATGGTGGCCGCCTATTCCCCAGCCGTTTCTAAGAAATGTGGGGTTGCCATACTGGTTAGGAAATCTTTGCATGCTACTATTATTGCGACTAGCTCAGATACAGAAGGTAGATGGTCCAGAGTTCATCTCAAGATAGGTAGCCTTGAAGTTACATGTATATGCCTTTACGCTCCTAATGTGGATGACCCTGCCTTTTTTGCTACCATTGCTCAGGTTGCGCAGGCCTCTGCTAATACCTCATTGATAATTGGGGGGGATTTCAATCTAGTCCTTGATCCCCTGATTGACAAACAGCCGCCTAGGACAAGTGGTCCCCCCAAGAGTCACACCACGCTTACCTCCCTGATCAAAGATCTTGCTTTAGTTGATCTATGGAGGTTACTACACCCCAATGAGCTTGACTTCACCTTCTTCTCTTCCCCTCATAAATCCCAGTCTCGCATAGACTTCTTTCTAATATCAAAACTGTTAGTTCCTCAGGTGGACACTGCAAAGATTCACTCCCAACATATTTCAGATCATGCTGCCATTTCCTTTCAATTACACACTACTGCACCCCAAGGGAACTCGGGGGCCTGGTTCTTTGATAGAGCCCTGTTAACTCAGCCAGAGTTCCAGTTAGAAATTCGAGCAGCCATACAGGATTACTTCCACTTTAATCTACCCCAGGATACTGCGAATTGGGCTTGGTGGGAGGGTTTTAAAGCGGCCATTCGAGCAACGATCACTAGCTATCAAATCCGCCTGCGAAAACAACGCAAACAGCAGCTACTCATACTAGACCAACAAATAAAAGCAGGCGAAAGAGTTCTAACTTCACGTACTGATCCATGTGTATTAATTCGACTACGGCGTCTCCGTTTTCAATATAATTCAATCCTCTCAACTGCAGCTTCTAAGAGTATTGAGCTTCAGCGAGGGACATATTATCGTGAAAATAACCGAGCCGGTCGACTCTTAGCCAACGCCTTGAAAGGTCAAAAAGAAGCCAAACGCGTAGCGGCCCTTCGAGCTCCACAGGGAGGGGGCATAGTGACCACAGACTCCGACATTGTAGAGCTCTTTCGGGATTTCTATACCCGCCTATATCAATCTGAATGTGAGTTCTCGTCAGAGACATTCGAGCGATTGCTTTCTGGCATTCAGCGGCCGACCCTCTCTGAAGATGATAGGGATGCGATGGATGAACCCCTCTCTACTTCAGAGATCCAATCTGCCCTAAAACGAACAGCCTCGGGCCGTGCCGCCGGGCCCGATGGTCTCCCGACCGAATTCTACAGAACGTTCAGTGCAGATTTAGTTCCCTATTTAAAACTCTATTTTACTGCCCTTGCGGTAGATACATCCTCTTTGGGATCCTTTTCTGCAGCTAATGTGGTAGTATTTGAGAAAGAAGGCAGAGACCCGCTACTAACCGCCAACTACCGTCCAATCTCCCTACTTAATGCCGATTATAAGATCTTCGCAACGATCTTGGCCACCCGGCTATCTGACAGGATGGCCACCCTAATTCACCCCGACCAATGCGGTTTTATACCTGGCAGATCAACTGCTGACAATGCTCGGACCTTGTGCCATGTGCTATCCAGTGCTGCCAATCTAGATCATCCATGGGTGGGTCTTTCCCTGGATGCCGAAAAAGCCTTTGACCGCCTAGAATGGCCCTTCTTATTTGCAGTTCTCCGATGGTATGGCTTTGGGGAGGGCTTCCTCCGATATCTCCAAGTTATGTATACTCAACCCGTCGCCAGTATTTGTGTAAATGCCATCAAGTCTCAGCCATTTAATCTCCAAAGAGGCACGCGTCAAGGTTGCCCCCTATCACCAATGCTCTTTGATCTAGCTCTTGAACCCCTAGCCCTCCTTATTAGACAGTCCGCACGTATTCGAGGTGTTCCCTTCAGTCATAGGGAGATTAAGCTCTCTGCATATGCAGATGACCTTATGCTTTTCGTATCCCTCGATTCGGTTCCAGCTGTCTTGGATCTGATTGACGGATACTCACAATTATCGGGCTATAAAATTAACTGGACCAAATCTGTAGCATTCCCATTGAACCGCTGGGTACATGAGGCTGACATGCAGGCCTATCCCTTCCTTTGGCAATCCCGCATGGTGAAGTATCTCGGGGTCCATTACTGTTCTCCTTTAGAAGACACTATCAGTTTTAATGCCAAAGAGGTAGTCTCCAAAGTCCGTGAGCTCACGAATCGTTGGTCTCCCTTATCTCTTACATGGTGGGGCCGCTTAGAAACTGTGAAAATGATGATAGTCCCCAAAGTGAACTACATTTTAGAAATGCTGCCATGCTTACTCCCGCTACATACTTATAAAGATATTGAGGGCCTTCTCGTCCGTTATCTCTGGCAGGGCAAGCCACCAAGGATAGCTAAACAAAAACTACAGTCTGCAAAGGAAAGAGGGGGTACCAGATTTCCTGATTTTCTTAGATATCATCAAGCCTTCCTACTTAAGCAAGGTGCCCGATGGCTAGATGCCTCAACAGACAGCAGACCAGTTTGGCTTGACATAGAAGAAGAGCTTAGTAGCCCAATTCCGTTGACCCATCTCCCTGGTATGTCCTATCAAGTAGACACCCGCCATCCACCAATGATTGTCGATACTCTTGCAGAATTTAACTAACTCATTCTATCACTAGGCCCGAAGTATGTCCTCAGGACGGACTCCCGCTATGGAATAACCCCAGAATTCAAGTCCTAAATAGAACGATAGCATGGAAACCCTGGTACTCAAGGGGGATCTGGACACCCCAACAGCTTTTCTCTGCAGCTCGTTGGAAAACCTTTTCTGATTTACAAAAGGAATTTGCGTTACCAGCGAAACACTACTTTCAATTGATGCAGCTTCAACACTGCCTCAAAAGTGCTCGAATCATGCCGCCCTCTGCCCCTACTGAGGACGGGCTATTAGAGATAGTTCACTCTATTAGTAGTACACATGGGGTAGCCTCTAACTTTTATAAAATATTATGTCAGGGTACAGACACGGCCACTATTAGAGCCCAACAAGCCTGGGAGCGCGAACTGCAAACTACTTTAACCCCTGTGCAATGGAGCGTTTTCTGGAGCAAAGTAGTGCGGGTTTCCCGGTCTGCCTCTGTTACCCAAACTCTCTTCTTTTTTGCACACAGATGCTTTTATACCCCAGAAAAAATAGCCAAATGGAACACAAATGCTAGGGACCAGTGTTGGTCTTGCCATACTGCTGTGGGAACCTTCGCTCATGTTATTTATGAATGTCCTCAATTACAGGTTTATTGGGGGCGGGTCTGGGGTTGTATTCAATTTATCTTACACCTTCACGAACCTCTCTCTTGGAAGATCGTGGGACTCCGCTCTGTGGCGGAGGTCCCCTCTCTTCCTAAGAAGGGTCGCTTTCTCCTTGATTTCATGCTGGGTATAGCCATATGCTTAATCACGAGGAATTGGAAGGATAGCTCTCGACTTACTGTCAATGAATGGTGGAACCTCGTCTGCTTATATAGTAAATATGAGCAGATACCTCGGAGAGCTATTCCCCATGCCCAACCTCACTCTCGCTTGTCTAAATGGCAGATGCTTAATGATTATGTACAATCTGCTCATTGCTCCAACATGCCTGTATAATGTGCACTCATCATGTTTCAGATCACCGTTAGGTTTTGTAACACAATAATGTAAGTACACGCCCGCTTCGGGAATGATTAGTTTTCTAGAGAAGAAGCAGGGGGGAGGGGGGTGGTAGGGGTTTACTTTGGTGTATGTATTACACTTTATGTATCTGTCTTTTAGCTGTATGTCTTCCTTTTCCTTTGTTGTTATAAAATGAAAATAAAGAATTAAAAAAAAAAAGAGAAACATGATGCCAGAAAAAGACCACATGGCCTGTCTAGTCTATTCCTCCTTATCAACTACAGTCTTTTTCCTTTAAAGATCTTCTACGTTGGTCCCATGCTGTTTTGAATTCAGATACTGTCATCTTTACTATCTCCACTGGAAGACTATTCCATGCATCTACCATTCTTTCCATAAAGAAATATTTCTGCATATTACTCCTGAGTCTATCCTCTTTCACCCTTGTCCTATGTTCCCTCAGAGCTGAGCATGCTTTCAATTAAAAGAGACTCTCCTCTTGTGCATTCATGCCACGAAGGTATTTAAATGTCGCTATCATATCTCCTCTATCCCACCTTTTCTCTAACGTTTACATATTAAGATCTTTAAGTGTGTCCTCATATGCTTTATAACAAAGGCCATTAACCATTTTAGTAGCCACCTTTTGCACCGACTCCATCCTGTTTATATACTTCTGAAGGTGCGGTCTCCAGAATTGCACACAATACTCCTGCACCCAAGCATCCTTCTGGCTTTTGCAGCCACCTTTTCTACCTATTTAGCCACTTTAAGATCATCAGAAACAATCACATCCAGGCCCCGTTCTTCTTTCGTGGACAAAAGTACTTCACTCTTACACTGTACTGCTTCCTTGGATTTTTTCAGCCCAAGTGCATGACCTTGCATTTCTTAGCATTAAATCTCAGCTGCCAAATTCTTGACCATTCCTCAAGTTTGACTACTCCTTCCTGGGTGTCTATTCTATTGCAGATTTTGGTATCATCCGCAAAGAGGCAAACCTTACCTGACAGCCCTTCCACAATATCACTAAGGAAAAGAGGTTAGCCTTCATAATCTATGAGACATCGCAGAAAGAGGTAGACAAAAAGAATATCTGAAAAAGTTAAGGGAAGCTGGTAAAGTAGTCAGAAAAACAAAGATGCTAAAGGAAGACAAAATAACCAATTCAGTAAAACATGAAGACAAGACTTTTATAAGGTACATTAGTGACAGGAAGAAGAACACAGATGGTATTGTGAGACTCATGTGAAGGGGAGGAATACGTAGAGACTGATGAGCATGAAGTGGAATGCTTAACAAATATTTTTGTTCTGCATTCGCAGATGAAGGGCTGGGTATAGGATCTCAGAAAACAGACAGGAATGGAAGTGAGGTAGAACTCAAACTATTTTCCAAAGACACTATTCATGAGGAGCTAGCTAAACTAAAAGTGGACAAAGTTACTGGGCCAGATGGGATTCATCTGAGGGTATTGAAAGAACTTAGGGATGTACTGGCAGCTCTGCTCTCTGACCTTTTGAATGCTTCTATAGAGTTGGAATTGATCCTGGAGGACTGGAGATGGATAAATGTGATTCCTATCCACAAAAGTGGGAGTAAGGAAGAGGTTGGTAACTACTGACAAGTTAGTCTGACCTCTGTGGTGAATAAATTAATGGAAATGCTGCTAAAGCAGAGGATGGTGTCTGGATCCAAGGGATCAGAGGATCCAAGACAGCTTGGCTTTACTTAGAACTAGGTCTTGTCAGATGAATATGATTGATTTCTTTGGCAGGGTGACCAGAGAAGAGGATCAGGGGAAAGCGCTAGATATGGTAAATTGAGATTTAAGTAAGGCCCTTGAAACCAATCTGCATTGGTGATTTATGAATAAACTGGGCGCCTTTGGGATAGATCCTAAAGTAACTGACTGAGTAAGAACTGGTTGAGTGGGAGGCAACAAAGGGTAATAGTAAACAGGCACACCATTAGTAGACAGGGGCATTACTAATGGTGTGCCACAGGGATCGGTCCTTGGTCCTATTCTTTTAACATTTTTGTAAGCGATATTGCAGCAGGTCTATTGGGAAAGAATACCATTTTGCGGATGATACTAAAATCTGCAACTGGGTAGATAACCTGGAAGATGTGGATAATATCAGGAGGGGATCTAGCGAAGTTTGAAGAATGGTTGAGAATTTCGCAGCTAAGATTTAATGCTAAAAAATGGAAAGTCATGCATTTGGGCTGCAAAACTCCAAGGGGCAGACAGAATAGGGGATAAAGTACTTCAATAGATGAAAGACGTGTAGGACCTGGGGATGATTGTATCAACCTTCAAGTGGCCAAACAAGTAGAAAAAATTACAGCAAAGCCTAAAGGATGCTTCGGTGAATAAGGAGAGGAATGGCCAGCAAGAAAGTGGATGTGTTAGTGCCTTTGTATAAGTTTCTAGTGAGACCTCATTTGGACTGCCATGTACAATTCTGGAGATTGCACCTTCAAAAGGATATAAACAGGATGTACTCAGTCCAAAGGATGGCTACTAAAATGATCAGTGACCTTCATCATAAGCCATATGAGGATTGACATAATCTCAATAGGCCCGATTTTCATTTAGGAAGGCTATGCGCTGCATCGGTGCATAGCCTGCCCGCTGACCCCCTTAACTTGGATCTTCACTTCCGCAGCGACGGAAGTGAAAATCCGGGTTTGGTTGGACACACTGGCAGCCGCGAGGCTAAGCGGGTAGCAGCGATTTTTGATGCTACCCGGTTAGCCCCAGTGCCTCAAAGATAGGCGAGGAAAAACCTGTCCTATCTCTAAGGTGCATAGGGCTAACCGAATATTGCTGCTACCTGCTTAGCTCTTTCCTCTGCTCCTGCTCCGATCCAGAATGCTCTCAACACATCCCAATGTTAACTGCATAGCATCTGGGTGCGTTAAGGACTGAACCGGGATTTTCCAAAGGCACTACCCATGTAAGTGCCTTTGGAAAATCTCAATTAAGGCATTTACACAGTTACCCATGTAAATGCCTTTGAAAATCAAGCCCAATATGTATACTTTGGAGGAAAGGCAAGAGAGGGGGAGAAGATAGAAACATTTAAATATATCTGTGGTATAAATACACAGAAAGTGGCCCTCTTAAAATCGAAAGAAAACTTTGGAATGTGTGATCATAGATGAAGGTGAAAGGGGATAACAAGTGCAAAGCTCAGTTTTGCAGAGCATCTAGGTAAGAATTGGGATATTCAGATTGGCATGTGCACAATTCCCTGAGTATTTTATAAAAGGCTTGCTGATCATAGAACCTGTTATAAAATACATATAGGGAACCCCAGGAAATACATGCACAAGTGTTGGTACATCCAGCAAGAACAGCCATTTTAGTAAGAAACACATTTAGAAAAAAACATCACTCCAAGTTTAAATGTTTAAGTGCTGTTAGAACTAATTGCATTCCGCACTATCTATCTTGCAGTTAACACCTGATAGCAATCTTTGCTCTGCATTGACTGCACAGCAGCCCTCCTAAAACACCCACAATAGTTACAAAGAGGTTTTGCACCTAATTCCCCTAACCTTTCCAGCTAATGCACATTAAGTGCAAAACCTTTAGTAAAAATCTTAAACTGAATTCTGCTTACCCCAATTTCAAAGGAAGGAGTGGAGGATGGTGGGGCTGCTCCAGTTTCTGCCAAATACCTTATATAGCTTTCCTATCAAAATTAATTGAAAGGAAGTTGTTTCCCAGTTTGGATCCTTTTTTGAAAACAATGGAAAGCTTTAAATAGAGAAGGCTGATTTTAGGGCAAGATATGGGCTTTATTGACTGGAGTTACGGATATTGTTTGTTTATCATCATTTCGATACAAATGAACCCATTCACATTGGATTTAACCTTAGCAGTCAACAAAGTAGAAGCAGACATTTTTAATTTGACACTCTTGAGAAGCTAGCAGCGGTAGCCCCAGGCTGATTTAAGGTAGTGGGCACTCTAGGCATACGAAAATAAGATTTTGCCATACTGCATCAGAAAAAAAGTCCATCAAGCCTAGTATCCTGTTTCCAGTAGTGGCCAGTTGAGGTCACAAGTACCTGGCAGGATCCCAAAAGTAGCCAGATTCCATGCTGCTTATCTTTAAATCCAGCTATGCTTATAGCATTTACCAAATCCTTCGGCAATGAATTATTGAGCTTAATTATGCATTGACTAAAAAAAATGTTCTTCAATTAGTCTTCCATGAGGAAGCTTTATTGTGTGTCCCTTAGTCTGATTTGCCCTTCTGTGTTCATCTCTGCTCATTATTTTATAAGCATCTATCATATCTCTCCTCAGCTTTCTCTTTTTCAAGCTAAATGATCCCTAATCTCTTTAGCCTTTTCTCATAGGGGTATTGTTCAATCCCTTTTATCATTTTGGTCACCCTTCTCTGCAACTTTATAATTTTACTGTATCCTTTTTGAGATATGGAGACTAGAATTGCACACAATACTCAAAGTTGTTGTCATATCTTGGCATGATAAAGAGGTATTATAATATTGTCTGTTTTATTCTCCATTCCTTTCCTGATAATTCCAAGCATTCTATTTGTTTTCTTTACTACCACTGCAAACTCTACAAAGAATTTCAACATATCGTCCAAGTTGATACCTAGATCCTTTTCCCATGTGGTGATTCTTAATGTGGAATCTTACATAACGAAGCTGCAGTTTGGGTTGTTCTTCCCTTTATGCATAACTTTGCACTTGCCCACATTAAACATAGAAACAAAGAAACATGACAACAGAAAAAGACCACATGGCCTATCTAGTCTGTCCTGCCATATTAACCACTACAACAGTCCCCTTTTTTCCTTTAGAGATCCTTTGTGTTTGTCCCATGCTTCTTGGAATTCAGATACTGTTCTCATCTCTACCACCTCCACTGGGAGACTATTCCACCGATCCACCACTCTTTCTGTAAAGAAATATTTCTGCATATCACTCCTTAATGTATCCCTTTTCACCCTTATCCCATGTATCCTCGTAGCAGAGCTTCCTTTCAATCCGTGGCTTTTTTTATGCCACGGAGGTATTTAGACATCTCAATCATATCACCTCTATCCTGCCTTTCCTCTAAGGTGTACATATTAAGATCCTTAAGTCTGTCCTCATATGCTTTATAATGAAGACCACTAACCATTTCAGTAGCCATCCTCTGTACTGACTCCAGCCTGTTAATTTTGAAGGTGCGGTCTCCAGAATTGCACACAATACTCCAAATGAGGTCGCTCCAAAGACTTACACAGAGGCACTATCACCTCCTTTCTTCTGCTGGCCATTCTTCTCCCTATCCACCCAAGCATCTTTCTAGCTTTTGCTGTCACCTTTTCTACCTGTTTAGCTATTTTAAGATCATCAGACACAATCACGTCTAGGTCCCGCTCTTCTGTAGTGGACAAAAGTACTTCAACCCCTATACTACAGGGTGACCCAAAAAAAGTGAGAACATCTCGTAAATTAAAAGCTTAAATAGTTTACTTATTTACCTTTTTTAGCTATATAACGTCTTTATTTCAACAATTTCCGGTCGCCATCTTTTTTTTAAAATTTGTCAATCGTTTACATCTGTCTTTTTGAATTTTTAAATAACTTTTATGCTACGAGATGTTCTCACTTTTTTTGGGCCACCCTGTATATCGCTCCCTTGGATTGCTGCAGCCCAAATGCATGACCTTGCATTTTTTAACATTAAATCTCAGCTGCCAAATTCTAGACCATTCTTCAAGCTTAGCTAGATTCCTCCTCGTGTTATCTCCTGGGTGTCTACTCTATTGCAGATTTTGGTTTCATCCGCAAAGAGGCAAATCTTACCTGACAGCCCTTCTGCTATATCACTAACAAAGATGTTAAAAGAATCGGACCAAGGACAGATCCCTGGGGTACATCACTGGTATCCTCCTTCTCCTCAGAGTGAGCTCCATTTACCTTTACCCTTTGTCGCTTCCCACTCAACCAATTTTCAACCCAAGCAGTAACTTTAGAATCCATCCCTAGAGTGCTCAGTTTATTTATAAGTCGCCTGGGAAGAACGGTGTCAAAGGCTTTACTGAAATCTATATACACCACATCTAGGGCTCTCCCTCAGTCCAACTCCTTGCTCATCCAGTCAAAGAAATCAATCAGATTTGTCTGACAAGACCTGCCTCTGGTGAATCCATGCTGCCTCAGATCCTGTAATCTGCTGGACTCCAGAAAACTCATTATTTTCTCTTTCAAAAGTGTTTCCAATAATTTACTCACCACCGAAGTTAAACTAACCAGCCTGTAGTTTTCAACCACATCCTTACTTCCACTTTTGTGTAAAGGGACCACATGAGCCTCTCTCCAGTCCTTTGGCACCACTCCCGACTCCAATGAGGCATTGAAAAGGTCAGTCAGTGGAGCTGCTAGAATGTTCCCAAGTTCCCTCAGTATTCTAGGGCGTATTCCATCTGGTCCCATAGCTTTGTTTACTTTACGTTTAGCTAGTTTCTCACGAACAGTCTTCTGAAAATTGTTCAAGATGCTCCTTGCATCTGTTCCTATTTGTGGGTGTTTTCTGAGATCCTGCTCCTGGTTCTTCATCACAGAACATAAATATTTGTTAAGCAATTCCGTTTTATCCTCATCAGCTTATACATATTCCTCCCCTTCACCCTTGAGTCTGACAATACCACTTTTGCCCTTTTTCTTCTCACTAACATATCTGAAAAATGTCTTATCTCCCCTCCCCCATTTTATTGCATTGGCTATTTCCTCCTCTTTTTGTATCTTTGCTTTCCTGACGATTTTGCTAGCTTCTCTAAGGGGCATGTCTACTAAACAGCGCTAACGTCGCAGATGCGATGTTATTACGTGATACGTGATGTTATCGTGCGATAATGGTGCTTTACCGTGCAAGAACATCACGTATTGTGATAATGTCTGCGGCGGCGTTAAGGTGCACAGAGGGTGGAGTAAGGGGGGGGGAGGAGTGGCCTAGTGGTTAGGACAAGGTACTTCGGGCCGGAGGGCCGGGGGTTCAAGTCCCACCTGGGGACAGCAATCTCAGGCCGGAGGGACTGGGATTTCTAGTCCTATAGGCACTCCTTGTGGTCTTGGGCAAGCCACTTAACCCTCCATTGCCCATGTTCCCTGTAAGTATTAGCGTATGTGTGTCATATCCCCTCGTGTTAAATGTATCTCCCAATTGACCGCTTTGACCCGGTGAAAAGCGGGATATAAATACAGCTAAAATAAAAAATAAAAAAAAAAGAGGGCAGAGTAAGGCTCCCCAGGGGCGGAGATGAGGGGTCAATGGATGGAGGGTGGGCAGGGAGAGGCCCCATGCTCACTAATGCCGTGAAATGAAGGTCTGAAAATTAGCGCCAGTGAAAACCTCGCGCTAGAGGCACATTTGCAGGAGAGAGAAACCATTTCAGTCAGCAATGTACAGCAAAGCCAGGGAAACCCAGAAAAGTGATAGTAGTGATACATGTGCACGAACCAAAAAGGCAAATAAACATATTAAATGACCAGAACCACATTTGAAATCCCCATAACCAAGCTGGCCAATAGTGCTACTAATGATAAACATAAAGCAACACTACTGACAAAGCGTAAAAAGGAAGATATCATGTTTGGAAGGGGCTATGCTCTGTCCCCCTACAAAGTGAATGATCCCACAGTGAAATAGCGGTGATCAAGGTTTTGTTGTTTATATTGGGCAGGTTTGTTATGCTGTGGTCCAGCTGGGTCACAGTGCGGACTAGGCAGATGCCTAGGTGGTATCAAACAAATTCAATGTCGTCACTTTTCAGAGCTTGGAGTACTATATAGTAATCAAATAACAATTTACAGCTCCACTATTTAACTCCGAGATTTAAATTCTCAATCCTATGATGTACTGTCACTATGGCAACTAGGTCTCAGACTTATATCAAGCATATATTCAAACTCATAGAGTTAGAGTTTAATGCTTATTATCGCATCAATGACCTGTCTTCGTTGCCTAAAAGTGTTAGAACTTATTTACATTTTTTTCTTTCTTTCAATAGTTTTCTTTCTCCATGTACTTTATCTAAAAACAGGCAGTAAATTCATGATGATTTCTCAAAAAATAAGTTAACACTTATCTGTTGACCAAATAATAATCCTTCCAAATCTTCTCAAAACCAGGAAATAGTCCCAAAATAATGCTATCCAGTCGATGGTCCTAACGCCTAACTTTGGCGCCTTTGCGTTTCACTGGCAGTTTCTTCAGGGGCTTTAACATGCATCAGTATGCACTGTGTTTATTTTTCCGACCTTCCCAATCAATTACGGGCTGTGTATACTGCAGTTGCCAAAACGCGGCATTTTGTGTCTGCCATTGCCTTGTGTGATGCTTACAGATCTGCATTGACTGCCCTGTAGGGTGCTGGTTCCCCAACAGGGCTGGGGTTGATGGTCCTCTCTACTGCCACCATTGCAGAAATATACAATGTGGGTCTGTTGGTGGGAGATCCTGTCCCCCCCACCCTGAGCCACAGAGAGCGGGTTGGGTGGTGCTACATAATCTGCTTTTGGGTCCAAATACCCCCTTCATTTTATTTATTTTATTTATTTAATACACACTTATATACCGCTGCTTCCAGCGATCAGCAGCGGTTCGATTCTTCTTTTGGGGATGTCAAATCAGGACAGGGAGGGGACAATAATTATATAGATCTGAGGATAGGTCACAGCACACAGGGTTAGTGTCATGGGGGACTTCGTTATACATATTTACATTTATACATAAATATTTACACATTTCTTGACCACAATTGTACAATTACCCTTCTTTTTGAATTACACCTTTTCCATAATTTATATATTCGGAATTATACATTTTGGATTACACATCCTTGTATTATACATCTTCACATATTCCTACATAAAGTGGTATCTAACGCATATAATTGTCTGCTTGCTTTGCTACGACTCGTTGGCACTTGAGGGTCATGGCTGATTGTAATAGCATTTGAATAGGTGAGTTTTTAACTCTTTCCTGAAGATTGCAATGTCCGTGATTAAGCGCAGTTCAAAAGGGAGTTGATTCCATATTGTTGGTGCAGAGAATGAGAAGGCTCTTCGAGATGTACTTGTTTTTACTGTTCTGATGGTGGTGGGGACCTGTAGGGTGCCCAAGTTGGTATTTCTTCTGTCTCTATTTGCAGGTTGTGTGCTGATAAGGGTGGTCAGGAATGAGGGGGCTATGTTATTGATAAGTTTGAATGCGGTTACTAGCATCTTGTACTGTATCCTTGCTGCAATTGGAAGCCAATGTAGGTTTATTAGTATGGGGGTGATGTGTTCTGCAATGCTTGTTCCCATTATGATCCTATCAGATTTCTTAACTGTTTGTCATGGTTGAAGTTGTCTACTATTTGTATTTCTTTTCCATGAAGGATAAAACTAATGATTTTGCCTTTTGTCAGAATCCTTGTCTTCTTCACATTATGGTTCAGGCCCATTTTAAAATTATGTTCCTTGATCTTGATAAGCAGATGTTTCAGATTGTCTTCACTTTCAGCCGGTAACATGATATCATCAGCATAGTGAAGGTTACTGGCAAGTCTTCCACCAATGTACATAACTCATTTGTCTTCATACAGTCCTGCTTCTCTGATGATTTTTTCCACATATAAATCAAACAGATATGGTGAAAGTATGTATCCTTCTCAAGATCATTTAATGGAGACTACAACCATACCTGGAATGTGAACTGCCCGAAATACATGCAGGGTTCAGGAAAGGGCAAGAATCAAGAGACATCATTGTGGACGTGAGATGGATCATTGTAAAGAGAAAAGGATTCCAAAAGAATATCTGCATCTGTTTCATTGACTACTGCAAGACCTTTGATGCAAGACTTGGCTAAAATTCATGCTGGCTTTGTCTCAGTAAACTATGGTTATCTTTATGTTCAGAAATGCTGTTCTTTATAATGATTTCTACTAGAAGTTTGAGGATTCCAAAAAGCCAGAGAGAACTCAGGTGAACTATGTAACTTGTTCCCCTACCGTTCCACAATCTCCACAGCGTACTCTCTGCTAGTGTAGATATATGGGCACTTGGTTGCTTCTTGCAAGAAACTGGAGAATGTGCAAACAATAGTATAAAATTTGACCAAACTATCCTAGAAAAAGGTAAAACTTTAATGAGACTCAGTGAAGGAGCATCTGGGGTCTTGCAAGATAAATGTCTCCAAACTCAGCCAGAGTCATTTTCTGTAGCAACCTCTACAATCTCAAGGGAACTGATTGGACCAACCCCTATTGTGTCCATGGTATTGGAAGGGAATTCTGTGAAGGCTATATTGGATAATAGATGGCAAATTATTGTAATCTTTGACTACTAGTATGAGGCTACTTGAGATACTTACCCATCTATCCTATAAAAAGACTGGCCGTATGAGTCCTAAGTGAGTCCAGTTAGCCCTACTGAGGGTATGTCATAGTGGGCGTAGACTCTCCTGTGGATGCCGCAGGGATCAGTAAAACCATTCCAGTGACAGTTCTGGTGTGCCTTGATTAGTATACCCTTCCATATGTTGATGATGTGCTAGACTGCCTGATTGGTAGAAAATGGTTCTCAGATCCCAATGAAGGAGGAAGACAAGGAGAAAACAGCCTCCATCTCCGCATTGGTGTTTTATCAGTTTGAGTGGATGCCATAAGGAGCCACTGGGGCTCCAAATACATTGCAGTGGCTCATGGAGAAAACCATGGGAGACATGAATCTTATTGAGGTGTTAATGTATACTGATGACCTCTTCATCTTCAGCAAAACTTTAGAGGAACATGAAGACATTTTGATGAAAACATTAGACCATTTGGAAACCCAGAAATCAAGTTGTTCCAGGATAAGTACCTGTTCTGTCTGCCAGAAGTGAAATATGTGGGGAATATTGTCTCTGAGCAGGGCATTGCAATTGACTATGACAAGATAGCCACTGTCACTACCTGGAACAGACCAACAGACTTGAAGGCTCTTAGATCCTTTTTGGGATTTTGTGGATACTACAGAAGATTTTACAAATCTGTTCTGCAATAGTATGCCCATTGACGGATCTCAGCAAAGGTTACCCACCAGAGAGGAAAAACGAGTGAAGCCTCCCAAGTCTGTCACTAAATATATGAATAAATATCAAATTGGATCAATATGGGAAAAGAATTTCACAGCTTGACCAAAACAAAATCCCATAAATAATCCCATAAATAAATATAAACAGCCCTCAGAACAAAAAGCCCTCAAAAAAATTTTTTTTGTCAGAAACCTATATACAAGACTGCTCATACCAAGCCGTCTCAATCAAGAGTCAATTTTAATTCTTTAATTGTGATCTATCAAAGTCCATTCTAAAATTCAATGCTAATATTCCAGCATCACTACCGACACAACGTCCCGTTTCAAACTTTCAATCTGTTAAACTCTGTATCAGGGTCAGCATTGTTATGCTCATCTGAAAAGAGATCTCATATTCTCTGCCTGCTTCCAAAAATGGCTGGACTGTTACTAGCTTAATTTCAACATGGCCCTGACAGTGTCTTTTTTAAACTCTCAACACCTGTCCGCTAAAGAAACCTTAAAGGGCCTGTCGTCCACATCTTCATAATAAAGTATACCAATCCACCTACTGATTCAAACCTCCAGGATGTACCATATTTAAAGTATAAATCCAAAACTCTTTATAGTTAAGCTTAGCTTCCTGATTACCACTTCTGCAGATTTCGTGAACCTACTCAAGTACTCTCCAGTGCAATTGTACCAATGAAAAAGCCCTTCCACCTGGAGACCAAGGCTTATGGAAAATACCCCCAGTTTCAGGCCTATCAGGCTCCCCATCAGGGGCAGCAGGCCAGGGGCATAGCTCCTGTAAGCAAAAAGCCCCCAAGCCCCAAACCGTGCCCGAGCTGCAGCCTGGGGGGGGGGGTGCTTTTGACTCATTGGACATAACCTCCCTTCCCCAGGTGGTAACGGGCCCAAGATTTATGGGAAGACGGGTGGTCCACTTTGTGCACCTCTGGCCAGACATCACCACAGATGCCTGGGTACTGCAGGTGGTCCGAGAGGGGAACCTCCTTCACTTTGTCCAGCTGCTTCCTCCCTTCTTCCCAGGGGAATTTCCCATGGACCCCTTGCACATGGAGCTCCTGCAGAGGGAGCTCGAGTCCCTGCTCAAAGATCAGGCTGTAGAACCAGTTCCCTAGCTTCTTTGGGGCAAGGGGTTCTACTCCCACTACTTTCTTGTGTCCAAGAAAACAAGGGGCTTCAGGTCCATCCTGGATCTGCAGGACTTCAACTGCTTCCTGGTCAAGGAAAAGTTCAAAATTGTATCCCTTGGAACCTTGCTGCCTTGCCTCCTTTGGAGAGATTGGCTATGATCTTTGGATCTCAGAGATGCCTACACTCACATCCTGATCCATCCAAGGTAGTGTCAGTACCTCCGATTTGTCATCGGAGGCCACCACTATCAATCAATACAGGGTGCTTCCCTTCGGCCTAGCATCAGCTTCTCAGGTGTTCATGAAATGCCTGGCAGTTGTCACTGCCTGCCTTTGTCTTCTAGGGGTCGTTGTCTTCCCCTACCTGGAAGACTGGCTCATCAAGGCCTGCTCGCTGGAGGAGGTGCGCCACACTGCACATCACACCATAGGGCTGTTGCAGTGTCTAGGGTTTGTAGTCAACTTCCCGAAGTCGCACCTGCTCCCATCCCAGCGCTTAGAGTTCATAGACACCCTCCTGGATTCCACCCAGGAAAGGGTCTTCCTCCCACAGGATCTTACACTGCGCCTGTCTGCCCTGACCAAGGATGCAAGGGCTGCTCGGTGGTGACCACATGACAAATGCTATGCCTGCTGGGGCACATGGCCTTGACAGTCCATATCCCGCCTTTTGCTCACCTTCAAATGTGGCAGGACCAATGGACGCTCAGTTCCCAGTGGACCCAGGTCTCTGGCCGCTTGGAGGACAGGATTCAGGTCACGCCCTTGAGGCGTTCCTTACCTGATGGCAGAGCCCCACAACCTCAGGGCCAACCTACCCTTCTGGGCACCTCTGGTACAGCACGTTCTCATGACACACCTGCAGTTGGAGGGCCCATGGCCATCAGTGGAGAGTGCCTTCAGATCAACCTGCTGGAACTCAGGGCTGTCTACAATGCCCTTTGGGTATTTCAAGACCATCTGATGAGACATGTATGTATGTGTGGATCTGGAAGCCAAAGACTTGATGATTTGCATTTACCAAGGACTCCTCGTGCTCTTAAGTGTACTCTGTGACTGGGCTCTGGGTAGGTGGGGGTGGATTTCAAAGTGATTAATGTGGTTAGCAGATCTTCTAACCATGTTAATTGCAGCAAGCTGGATATCTGCAGGTGCCACCACTAAATGCCCCGATGTTAGTTGGTAAGTATTGGGGTGCTTCAGGGGCAGGTGGAAGGCAGCACCCAGGAATAACTAGCTAGCAGCGATACTCAGCTGCTAGCTTGTTATCCCCAACAGTGAAAGTTAGGCACTTTAAAGGCTGTCCTAACTTTTACCGCTGAAGCTAACTGAGCAGCGGCAGTATATCACTGCTGCCCGGTTAACTTCCATGCTATCCAGCCAACCCGGATATTCAGTGCCCTGGCCCTGGCATTGAATATCTGGGTTTAAAGTTCAACACTGGCAGCTAGCTGCTGTAGAAGGACTAGCAGTCACCACTGAATATTCCCCCCTAATATCACCACTAGCCAGTTATCCCCAGGTGCTGTCTCCTACCTGCCCCCTGAGCACCCCGATGCTAGACAGCTAATATCATGCCATTTAGTGTCAGCACCACCCACGGATATATGGTGGCATTAACTGTGTTAATGCCGCTGAATATCCCTCTCACCATGATTAACGTAGTTAGCAGGTCTGCTAACCATGTTAATCACTTTAAAATCCCCCCGCCCCCCCCCTTAGTTTTCATCTTGGCATCATATCTAACTTTGTTACTAGCATTCTGTTGCATGTGGCATCGACTGCAGCTTCATAGGCAGAGTTCAGTTGCTCTTTGGGATTCCTTGTATCCTTCAGATAACTGACCATTATGCATTAAAGCTCCTTTCCGTAACCTCCTCATTCAAGCTCCAGCTGAGCTCTATTTCCCCTACTCACCAGCATGGCCACTGCTTTGACTCTTTTTTTCTCCAATTGCTTGTCCTCAAATTTCTCCACCTCAGTTCTAGACCAAAACCTACTAAACTTTACTCTTAAGCACCCCCTACCTCACTGTCCCCAATCTCCACCAGCATGTTATAGGAATCTTCAGCTCTCTCTACTACTGTCTCATCACCTTGTTCCTCCACAATGTCATATTAATCTCTTGATGAGGCCATGTCTTCCTATAATGCTATATTCTGCTGAGCACCTTTGGCTTAAATCCTGTGCCCTTGCTGAATTCCTGCATTTCAGATTCATGCTAACCTCTTTTTAATTGCAATAACAATTTCCAAGCAAGAATACTACGTCCACCTGATTAAATCTCTTGCCTCTAACCCTCTCCATCTGTTTGCTACACTCAGCTCTCTCTTCAAAGTGCCTCCACCTCTGATCTCTCCTTCCCTTTCCACCCAGACTCTGGCTGACTATTTCCTTGATAAGGTCCACAAGATTTGTCTTAAGTTCTCCACAGGATCACCTGTGCCTCCCTCCTCCTCCCTCCTTCCTCACTCCAAAACTCTTCCCTGCTCGCCTCATTTTTGGCGTCTCCCTGTATACTAATATAACCCCTCTGCTAGATAGATTACATTGGTTTAGGGTCACTTACTGGATTTGTTTTAAGTTTTTTACATTTTTATACAAATTATTTTACAATTTTGTTCCGAAATATCTTTTGTTAATATTACTTCCATTAATGACTTGTAAATCTAAGCACTTAAAATCTATTAGCACCTTACTGTATCCATTTTGTAGGGGTATTTATTTAAAATTCTGTTTTAGGCACACCATTCCTTATTTAGTGGTACAGTATTAGTCTGAATTGCCCAAATATTTGAAATGTATCTCTTCTTTTCCACAGTTTCATAAAAGTTGAAAACATGGCTGTTTAATCAAAATTATTGGTTTTTCTTATATGGGTGTTTTTTTCTTTGCTGTAAACCACGCAGAACCACTATTTAGTATGAGATCTTTGCAGTATATAAAATTGTGTTAGATTAGATTAGATTAGATTCCCTCACCCTTTCGTTCATTTCTGAAAGCACTGAGGAGGAAACCAGTCCTCTTCTCTCCTCCTCCATACTCACTAGTTGTTCCTTTGATCATTCCCACGCATCTACTAAGCTCTATCTCTTCTGCTGTCATTCCTTCCATCTGTCATATCCTCAGACTATCACTTTCCACTGCAACTGTTCCTGCAGCCTTCAGACATGCTGTGATTACAGCCCTCCTCAAAAAACCTTCACTAGATCCTATCTGGCCTTCTAATTATCAGCCTAATTATCAGCACATCTCCCTCCTCCCCTTTGCTTCTAAACTTCTCGAATGTGCGATTCACAGTCATTGTCTGGACTATCTGTCCTCCAAAGACCTTTTAAATCCACTGCAATCTGGCTTCCATCTTCTACATTCTATAGAAATGGCTCTTGCCAAAGTCTCCAATGACTTGTTCCTTACCAAATCCAAGAGCTTTACTCGACCCTTATCCTTTTTTACCTTTCTGCTGCTTTTGACATTGTTGATTACCACCTTCTTCTTGATACCTTGTTCTCCTTTGGATTTAGGGACTCTTCTGTCCTGGCTTTCTTCTTATCTATCCAAATACATTTATAGTGTTTGTTCTGGTGGATCCTCTTGTACTCCCATTGCACTTTCAATCTGTGTACCCTAGGATTTTGTCATGAGACCTCTTCGTTTCTCTCTGTTCAACCAGTCTGTTGGTTCTGTCATCTCCTCCCATGGTTTTAGTACCATCTTTAGTACCTCTCTACACCTGAAATCTCTCCAGGAATCCAGGCCTATATCTCAGTCTACTTATCTGACATTGCTGCCTGGATTTCCTACCATCATCTGAAATTGAACATGGCCAAAACCAGTCTTCTTATCTTTCCCTCTAAAGCCACTTCAACCCTTCCTCTTTTCTCTATCTCTGTGGATAACACTTTACTCCTTTCTGTTTCCTCGGCTAGCAACCTTGGAACCTGAGGCTGTCTTTAATGGCAGATACTCTTGAATGCAGTGAGAGCAACTGAGGTCGTACAGAAAGAAACAGGACTGTCCTAACCATCGGCAAAATTAGGTAATTGCCTAATTTTGACTCTTCTCTCTCTTTCTCTGCACATATCCAACAAAACTTGTTTTTTTCTCTATAACAGCACAATTTGTCCCTTCCTTCCTGAACATACTACTAAGACCCTTATCCGCTCTAGTCACCTCCCATCTAAACTATTGCAACCTGCTCCTTGCTGGTCTCCCTCTGAATCATCTTTCTACCCTTCAATCTGTTCAAAACCCAGCCACATGGCTAAATTAGCCCAAATGCCCTCAAGTATGGAACAGACAGAGCTTAAAGATCCCAATTTACCCATGTCTAACAATAGCCAAATTAACATGAATAAAATACATTCTCTAAAATGCTTGTATGCAAATGCTAGAAGTCTAAAGAATAAGATGGGAGAGTTAGAATATATAGCACTAAATGAAAGGTTAGATATGATTGGAATATCAGAGACATGGTGGAAGGAGGACAATCAGTGGGACACTGTGATACCTGGGTACAAACTATATCGTAATGATAGAGCTGATCAAATTGGTGGAGGGGTTGCGCTCTATGTTAGAGAGGGCATTGACTCAGAAAGGATTAAAGTTTTGCAGGAAACAAAATCTGCTCTAGAATCTATATGGATTGAAATTCCATATAAAAGGGGGAAGGCAATGGCAGTGGGGGTGTACTATCGAGCACCTGGCCAGAATGACCAAATGGATGATGAAATGCTCAAAGAAATCAAGGAAGCTAACAAAAGTTACAGCGCAGTAATAATAATGGGTGATTTCAATTACCCCAGTATCGACTGGGTCAGTGTCACGTCAGGACATGTTAGGGAGATAAAGTTCCTAGATGAAATAAATGACTGCTTCTTGGAGCAGCTGGTTCATGAACCAACCAGAGGGGAAGCCATATTAGACCTAGTCCTTAGTGGAACACCAGATCTGGTGCAAGAGATAAGGGTGTTGGGGCCACTTGGCAATAGTGATCATAGCATGATCGCCTTTGATTTAATTAGTGGAGGAGGGATAGTAAGGAAATCCACAGTACTACCTTTTAACTTTCGAAAGGGAGACTATGATAAAATGAGGAAAACAGTTAAGAAAAAACTAAAAGGAGCAGTTGCAAAGGTTAAAGACGTACATCAAGCTTGGGTGTTGTTGAAAAATACTATCTTGGAAGCCCAGACCAGCTGTATTCCACGCTTTAAGAAAAGTGGAAGGAAGTCCAAAAAACTGCCAGCATGGTTTAAAGGTGAGGTCAGAGAGGCTGTTGTTGCCAAAAAAGCATCTTTCAGGAAATGGAAAAAAGAGCCAAACGACGAAACCTGGAAACAGCACAAGCACTGGCAAGTCAAATGCAAGGCATTGATAAGGCAAGCAAAGAGAGAATTTGAGAAGAAGCTTGCTGCGGAAGCAAAAACGCGAAATAAAGACCTTTTCAAGTACATTCGTAGCAAAAAGCCTGTGAGAGAGTCAGTTGGTCCATTAGATGATAAAGGGGTTAAAGGAGCACTAAGAGGTGACAAGGCGATAGCGGAGAGACTGAATGAATTCTTTGCTTCGGTCTTTACTGAGGAAGATGTAGGGATGTTACCCATGACTGAAGTGGTATTTAAAGGTGCGGAAGAATTGAAGGAAATATCGATACATTGGGAGGATGTCTTACAACTATTAGATAAACTGAAGAGTAGCAAATCACCTGGGCCGGATGATATACATCCAAGGGTGTTGAAAGAACTGAAATATGAGATTGCAGACCTGCTATCAGTAATCTGTGAACTATCATTGAAATCATCTCTAATACCTGAAGATTGGAGGATCGCCAATGTAACACCAATTTTTAAAAAGGGTTCCAGGGGTGATCCAGGAAACTACAGTCCGGTGAGCCTGACGTCAGTAGCAGGAAAAATGGTAGAAACCATCATAAAGAATAAAATTATTCAGCATGTAGATGGTCACAACCTAATGGAAGACAGCCAACATGGCTTTAGACAAGGAAGATCTTGTCTTACTAATCTGTTATGTTTTTTTGAAGGAGTGAATAAACAGGTGGACAAAGGTGAGTCGGTTGATATTGTGCATCTGGACTTTCAGAAAGCCTTTGACAAGGTCCCTCATCAGAGACTTTTGACAAAACTAAAGAGTCATGGGATAGGATGCAGTGTACTATTGTGGATCAGGAACTGTTTAAAAGATAGAAAGCAGAGGGTAGGGCTAAATGGCCAATTTTCCCAATGGAGAAAGGTGAATAGTGGTGTACCCCAGGGATCTGTGCTGGGTCCGCTGCTTTTTGACATATTCATAAATGACCTGGAAAGTGGAATAACGAGTGAGGTGATCAAATTTGCAGATGACACAAAACTATTTAAAGTTGTTAAAACCCAAGAGGATTGTGAAAAATTGTAGGAGGATCTTGATAAATTGGAAGACTGGGCATCAAAATGGCAGATGAAATTTAATGTGGACAAGTGCAAGGTTATGCACCTAGGGAAGAGCAACCCAAACTATGGTTACACGATGCAAGGTTCCACATTAGGAACCACCACCCAGGAAAAAGATTTAGGCGTCATTGTGGATACCATGTTAAAACCCTCGGCCCAGTGTGCAGCAGCGGCCAAGAGAGCAAATAGAATGCTAGGTATGATAAGGAAAGGAATGGAAAATAAAACAAAAGATATTATAATGCCTCTATATCGTTCCATGGTGAGACCGCACCTTGAATATTGTGTGTTCAATTCTGGTCGCCGTATCTTAAAAAGGATATAGCGATTTTAGAAAAGGTTCAGAGAAGAGCCACCAAAATGGTAAAGGGGATGGAAGGATACTCCTATGAAGAAAGGCTAAAAAGGTTGGGGCTCTTTAACCTGGAAAAGAGACGGCTGAGGGAGATATGATAGAAGTCTATAAATTAATGAACGGAGTGGAACGGGTAAACGTAGATCGATTGTTTACCTTATCAGAATATAGAAAGACTAGGGGACATGCAATGAAGCTACAGGGTAAACTATTTAAGACTAATAAAAGAAAATATTTTTTCTCTCAACGTGTAATCAAACTCTGGAATTTGTTACCAGAGGATGTAGTAAAGGCTGTTAGTGTAGCTGGGTTTAAAAAAGGTTTGGACAAGTTCCTGGAGGAAAGGTCCATAAACCATTATTAAGAAGTGACCGAAGATATCAATGCTTGACCCAGTACAAGCATTGTGGAACTTGTGTCTCTTGGGGAAACTGCTAGGTACATATGACCTAGATTGGCCACGGTTGGAAACAGAATACTGGGTTTGATGGACCTTGGTCTGACCCAGTATGGCATATCTTATGTTCTTATGTTCTTATCTTCTGCCGCTTTCACTATGCTTACTGAATCACTCTTCTCAAGTTACTTCACTAGCTCCCTATCCGTTTCTGCATCCAGTTCAAACTTCTCCTACTGAACTATAAGTGCATTCATTCGGTGGCTCCTTACTACCTTTCCTCACTTATCTCTCCCTACACCCCTTCTTGTGAACTCTGCTCTTCTAGCAGATCATATTTATCTGTCCCTTCTGCCACTGCCAACTCCATACTACATTAATTTCACCTTGCTGCTCTGTATTCATGAAACAAACTACCAGAGTTATTATGCCATATTCCATCTCTAGCTCTATTCAAATCCAGGCTAAAAACTCACCTCTTCAAAGCTGCTTTTGGATTTTGATCCCTTTATTCTCCTGCTTATCACCTATCTGTATCTTTGCAATTCCCCTAGATCAGTGGTTCTCAGCCCAGTCCTCTGGTACTCCCAAGCCAGTCAGCTTTTCAGGGTATCCACAATGAATATGCATGGGATAGATCTGCATACAATGGAAGAGGTGCATGCAGATCTATCTCTTGTATATTCATTGTGGATATCCTGAAAACCTGACTAGCCTGAGGGTACCGAGGACTGGGTTGAGAACCACTGCTTTAGATTTACCTTAGTCCCAAGTTGTCGTGTGGCCTGTCTTCATTAGATTGTAAGTTCTCATGAACAGGGACTGTCTCTTAATTGTACATAAGGAGGGAGGGAGGGAGGAGTGACTTAGTGGTTCGGGCAAGTTACCTCAGGCCAGAAGGCCAGGGGTTCAAATCCCACTAGAAGACAGCAACCCTGGGCTGGAAGGACTAAGGTCTCCAGTCCCACAGATGCTCCTTGTGGTCTTGGGCAAGCCACTTAACCCCCTTTGCCAATGTTCCCTGTAAAATAGTTATCTCCAAATTATAATGACCTGTTCAATGTAATTTCAGTTTGTTCAATGTAAACCTCCTTGATATCATGAAAGGCAGTATATAAGAAATGATAAATAAATAATAAATAAAAATAAATATATACAGTGTGTGTATGCCTTCTGGCACTATTCTAGTGATTAGTAGTAGTAGTAGTAGATGGGATGCACCCCTTGCTCTAAGTCTAACTTTGAAAGAAATCCTGTTGTACTGGTGAGAAAATGTACTCACAATATTGCTAAATTAACATCACTTATTCCCTGAAGTGCCTTGGGACTCAACATGGCATCCTCTCCTGCAATAACTGTACCCACTCTCTCAGTAAGTTTGTTCAAACGGCCCACTGACATATAACCAGTGCCACTCACATTGGAGCCCACACCACAAGACAGTCAGGATACTGAAGGGACCTCTGTTGCACTCTCTGCATAATGTGGATCACCACATGTACATAGCAGCTTTCTAATTTTGATATTTGCACATGTAAGTGATCTACATGTTTAGAAACTGCTATTTACACATGGGGATGCTTCTAAAATAACCCCCTTAATATGCCATGTTTACTGTCACTGTACTATGAGACGTGTGCAGTAAAGGAAAAACAATCTCCCAAGCTCGTTACTACTTGCCCTCTTAGAACACTTTCCCAGTGCTTTGAATAAACCAATCAAATATGAGCTCAGTACCCTGGAGAGGGAAAGAGTTATCACCACCTGAAAGAGAGAAGTTTTTCATTTTCTTTACCATGAGGGGGGAAAAGAAAGGCAGCTGAAGAGAGAAAATGAGAGCTCTGCTTTCACCAAGTTGAGAAAGAAGTTAGAGAAAGAGCTGAAGCTTTGGCTTGAGAGTTCCAGTGAAGCACTAACTAAGAAACTGGGGAGTGGCATGTAGAATGTGCTCAGTTAGAGTGGCATGTGAAGGGCTAGACCTAGGTTGCTGAGAATGAGGCCATGGCATTGTTATGCCAAGACCACCTGTGTTTTACCTGCATCTAATGGCATCATCATGCAGCTCCTAAATCCTCTAAAGTCCCATGCACACTGCAGCGTGCGGCCACAGGAACATGCCCAAAGTGGCATGCCCAAAGGGAAATTGGTGTTATTTCAGAGCACTGACAAAGAGAACTGGAATTGGAGGCGTTTCTGTGTGAACCTTCAGCCTTATGGTGCCCCTCCGCCAAGATTTTGATAATTGCACTCAACATTCTTGATCATTCCAAAATTACCCCTCCAACAGCAGTCCTGTAAAAATGCATAATTGGACATCATACTTTTAAATATTAAACTTTGGGGTGTGTGTGTGCATACATGCGTGCTCACTCGCACTGCAGGTAAAAAAAATGTGCTGATGGATTTTTTATTTACTATGCTGGGGCTATCAGGAGTTATTGGTTTGCTTTGACTTCTGCTGCTCTTTGCTGTCCCTCAGAAGTTGCAGTGCTAGTCAATTGCCTAATTTTGCCGACAGTTAGGACAGTCCTGTTTCTTTCTGTACGACCGCCGTTGCTCTCACTGCATTCAAGAGTATCTGCCATTAAAGATAGCCTCAGTTTACATCACAGACTTAAAATAATGTAAAATTCCATTAAAATGAGAAACCTTGATTCCTTGTACTGATTTGCTTTTTCGCAGAAATCTTGTTGAGAAAATATTTTAAAGAAGTCCTAAATTATCTAATGATGAGAATATTCTAATGGTTAATTGTTACTATGGGGTATGTTTACTAAAGGGCGCTATTTGCGCTGCTGTCACGTTAGCGCGCGATAAGGCACCTTATCGCGCGCTAAAGTGCTCAGCGGCGCTCAGCGGCGCAAACGAGCGATGTAGGTGGAGAAAGGCTCCCGGAAGGCGGAGGAAGGCTCCCCAGGGGCTGAGAGAAGGGGTCAATGGGTGGAGAGTGGGAGGGGAGAGGCTCTCTGCACACTAACGCTGTGGATTCCGGGGCTGAAAAGTAACGCCAGTGAAACCCTGGCGTTAGAGCAGATTTAAAGGGAAGAGAAACCATTTCCGTCAGCAATGTACAGCAAAGCCAGGGAAACCTACAAAAAGTGATAAGTGTGATACATGTGCACGGAACAAAAGGGCAATTAAACATTGAAAATGACCTGAACGAAATGGAAAAAAAACATAACCAAGCTGGGCAATAGTGATATAAATGGGAAACAGCAAAAAACACTACCAAGACAGCTAAAAAAAAAAGATATTAATGTTGGAAGGGTCCATGCTCTGTCCCCATACAAGGTGAATGAACCCACAGTGAAATAGCGCTGATCAGGGCTTTCCCTTGTTACTGGACAGGTTATCTATGGCATGCACATGTTCCACAACAGCAGGGTGGGCATGTCGGAATGGGCAACTGGACAGATGCTGGAAAATGGGACACAGAGGGCTGCAGGCGGCACATGCTGTGGTGCAGCTGGGCCACAGTGCGGACTAGGGTGATTGATGCCTAGGTGGCTCATACGAATGCTGAAACAGTAGAGCAGCCAGACAACAACTGATGAGGGCCCAACACGGGCACAAGTGTGTTTCCCACAGTGTCACAGGGGATAGTACCTAGCAGGTACCCCCAAGGGTACAGAACATTTGCAGACGGTGCTGGGGGGAAGCGTGGACATCTATGCAGGCACCCCTACCCCAGAACACGCACCATAGGCAGCCGCCTACCCGCACACTGGATGGCCCGAGACTGAGCACCACCAGCAGAAGGGCATGTCAGCATGGTGGCAGAGGATTACTGGTGGTGGAGGGGGCAGTGGCTACTGCCCACAGCAGACCATGGCCCAGCCCTGTTTAGGTGGGTGCCGTGCACTGCAACAGACAGGCTCTGTCTGACAAACAGTCATGGTATCTCCAGGAAACGTGCTTTCTCTGTGGCAACAGGGTGGTGCAGGGCACACAGCCAGCATGTTCAGGAGCAGAAGGTCACAGGTTCAAGTCCCAGCTGTGGTTCCTGCCAACCCAGCCAACCCAATGCAGCAATACAGACAGAACCTTTAGTGCAGATAACGTAAACATGCCCAAAACACCTACATTTTACCCTACAGAGCACAGACACCATAAACATGCGCATTACCTAGATCAGAGTCTCCCAAAAGCAGTCCTGGAGGGCCAAACACCATTCAGGTCCCATGCTGTCTCCAATAACTATGGCTGTGCTGTGTTTCTATGCACCGCCCACATGGTATGCAGATGTATCTCATGCATATTCATTAGGGACAGTATGAAAACCCGAACAGTGTTTGGCCCACCAGGACCGGCGTTGGGAACCTCTGCCCTAGAGCAGCGGCCAACAGGGGCAGACTCACCTGCACCCACAGGCTCCATCATCCAAAGCCACCTGGAGAGGCAGGATTTTGGGCCCTGTGTGCATCTCCCAATACTAGCACTTGCATACCTTAGCAATGCCACCCTAAACCTGGGAATATGGTACACATCTATCAAAAGGTTGCTATGATTACTGGCAGATAGCAATTCCTAAGTTAAGCACAATTTGCTGATTGAGCTGCATCATAGCAACCTTTCTGATGTCTGTGGAGTGTGCTACAGGTCTTGTGTCTGACAGTGTTTACCACCCTGGGGAGTGACTCCTATAGTACTGCGTACCATAGCCATGCCTGCACTGTGCCCACGACTGCCAAACACCTCTATAGTTGCACAATGCTGGCATAGGTGGGGGAGTGTGTGCCTGTCTATCCAGTGTGTGGTGGCTACCAACATCCTCCACAGCCCACATTGCTAGCACTGTTGCCAGTATTGGCCTGCCAGTGTGCATAATGAGGAGCAAGGTACTGTGGATATAGCCCGGACAGGGCGGCCTGGGCAGGATGCATCTGCACAGGGCATAGGGCACTGGCTGGGACATTGTAGTGCCCGGCCACCACCTGCACAGACAGGGTGGCTACAGCATGTCCTGCTGGGAGGTCACTCTCACCCTGACTGAGCAGTGACCATGGCATGGCTAAGTTCCCCCATAGTGCTACATACTATTTCTCTCAAGTGATATATATGGGTTCTTCTTTTGGGGGCCCAATCACTGACTTTTCTGCTTGGTAGGCGTGCACACATCTCCTCCAGGAACATGCACTGTGGACTAGCTAGCAGACTGTCTGCAGTTAGTATGTGTATGGCTGGAACACCTTGCAGGGTGCAGCGGCTGAAGAATGCCAGGCAGTGGTGGGGTGCAGCTGAGCATTTCCAGGCCTACTGTCTGTGTGCTATTGCCTTATGGAATGCTACAGATCTGCACTGACTACCCTGTAGTGCATCTGTGTCCCAGCCGGAGTGGGGTTGTTTGTCCTCTCTACTGCCACCATGGCAGGGCTGTAGCATGTGGATCTGTTGGGGGGAGATCCTGATCCCCAGAGAGCAAGTTCAGTGGTACTACATAATCCGCCTATTCTGGTGCATCATAGTCCACAAGGGCTAAACGTGACTGGGATATACAGATGGGCACAGGTATATTGTAGATGTGTCTGAAAAAAATGACCTATCACACACTGGTACTAATGAGGACCTGCAGCATAGCCTATCTCAGGGAGGGCAGGTGCTGTGGACCTGGTGCTGGGCACCCCACCTCACCCTCAGGGTGAGCACAGTACCCGCACAATGTGACGGTCTGTAGCTACTCTGTGCCAGTAACGCGCACAGTCAGTACCCCCTACCAAGCCTAGGTGCTGTGGGGGTGCATACCCCATCTTGTGATCATCTGTAGACTGCTGCTTTGCATGTGCAGTGCATCATGGGTACGAGTGGCTTAACCCTATCCTGGTAACAACAGCAGCTTGTGTGGTGACCTGCAGTCCTTCTGTGGCCAGCCAGAGGTTTGTTTGTAGCTGTAGCCTACTGGTTGCTTCACTGACTGTGGAGCCAGTGGATGTGGGTTTGATCTCACAGTGGGGTTATTTATTAGGGCTGTCTGGGGCAGTTTCTTTTTTTAATCTAAATTAGTACTGCCAGCAAAAACACCCTCACAGTGCTATAACCTTAAGGTGCCTTATAAGGCGCCTTATGGGGCACCTGAGGATTACAGCACTGTGAGGGTGTTTTTGCTGGCAGTACTAATTTAAATTAAAAAAAGAAACAGCCCCAGACAGCTCCAATAAAAAACCCCACTGTGGGATCAAACCCACAACTTCTGGTTTTGCATGCAGTAAAGTAACCAGTGGGCTACAGCTATGAACAAACCCCTAGTCAGCTACAGAAGGACTGCAGATCACCACAGGAACTGTCTGCTGTGGTTACCAGGATAGGGTTAATCCACTCTACCCATGATGCACTGCACATGAAGATTACAGCACTGTGAGGGTGTTTTTGCTGGCAGCACTGCTTTAAAGTAAAAAGGAAAATGCCTCCAGCAGCACTGCTTTATAGTAAAGGGTAATGCCTCAGACAGCCTTACTCATTAACCCCACTGGGGAATCAAACTCATGACCCCTAGTTCAGCAGTCAATGCAATAACCATTGTGCTACCCCTCTCTTGCTCTGTTTGTAGGTCAGCACGCCTACTTCAGGCTAACGTGCATTGACGTGCCATGGCTCCCTTTATCGCAGGAAAAGATACCTTATCGCATGGTAACCAGAAATGCTACATTAAGACCGACACGCCCACTCCTTATATGGCATCCTGCACACTAACGCCGGCTGCACATTAAGACTGCTTAGTAAACATACTCCTATGTTCCTACTAAGAAGTGTTTGAAGAAAGAAACAGGGAGAGCTAAATGTTATGGTTTCAGCTGTTAGTATGGATTTGACAGGCTTCTTAGGGGTATGTTTACTAAACCGTCTTAACGTGCGCTCTGTGATGTTATCGCGCAATAAGGTACCTTATCGCGCGATAATGGCGCTTTTCCAGGTGCATAGGTACCTTATCGCGCGATAATGCGCGCAGCGGCGCAAACAAGCGCTGAATGCGGGGAAAGGCTCCCGGAGGGCGGAGGAAGGCTCCCCAGGGGCGGAGAGAAGGGGTCAATGGGTGGAGAGTGGGAGTAAAGAGGCTCCCTGCACACTAACGCTGTGAAATCCGAGGCTCAAAACTAACGCCAGTGAAACCCTGGCGTTAGAGCTGATTTAAAGGGAAAAGAAACCAGTTCCGTCAGCAATGTGCAGCAAAACCAGGGAAACCTACAAAACGTGATAAGTGTGATACATGTGCACGGAACTAAAGGGCAAATAAACAGTGAAAATGAACAGAAGAAAATGGAAAAATAAAATAACCAAGCTGGGCAATAGTGATCTCAATGGGAAACATCAAAAAACACTCCCAAGAAAGCACCAAAAAAGGATATGAATTTCGGAAGGGTCCATGCTCCATCCCCATACAAGGTGAATGAGCTCACAGTGAAATTGCACTGTGCAGGGTTTTCCTCTCCATCGGACAGGTTTCCTATGGCGTGCACATGTGCGGCAACAGCAGGGCGGGCATTTCGGAATGGCCAACTGGACAGATGCTTGAAAATGGGATACAGAGGGCTGCAGACGGCGCATGCTGTGGTGCAGCTGGGGCACAGTGCAGACTAGGCAGATGCCTAGGTGGCACTTAGGAATGCTGAAACCGTACAGCAGCCAGACAGCAACTGATGAGGGCCCAACATGGGCACGAGTGTGTTTATCACATGTCAACAGGGGATAGTACCCAGCAGGTACCTCCAAGGGCACAGAACATTGGCAAGCGGTGTCGGGGGGGAAGCGTGGACGTCTATGCAGGCACCCCTACCCCAGAACACGCACAATAGGCAGCCGCCTACCTGCACACTGGATGGCCTGAGACTGCGCACCACCAACACCACCAGCAGAAGGGCATGTCAGCATGGTGGCAGAAGGGCACTGGTGGTAGAGGGGGGCAGTGGCAGCTGCCCAGAGCAGACCATGGCCTAGCCCTGTGTAGGTGGGTGCCATGCACTGCAACAGACAGGCCCTGCCAGACGAACATTCATGGTATCACCAGGGAATGCACTGTCTCTGTGGCAACACGGTGGTGCAGTGCACACAACCAGTGTGTTCAGAGGCAGAAGGTCACAGCTGTGGTTCCTGCCAACCCAGTCCCCATATTTTACCCACTACTAAAACATGCTAATACAGACAGAACCTTTATTGCAGATGATGTAAACATGCCCAAAACACCTACATTTTACCCTACAGAGCACAGACACCATAAACAGGCGCATTACCTAGAGCAGAGTCTCCCAAATGCAGTCCTGGAGGGCCAAACACCATTCAGGTTCCATGCTGCCTCTAATAAAGATGCCTGTGCTGCATTTCTATGCGCCGCCCCCATGGTATGCAGATGTATCTCATGCATATTCATGAGGGACAGCATGAAAACCCGAACAGTGTTTGGCCCACCAGGACTGGAGTTGGGAACCTCTGCCATAGAGCAGCAGCCAATAGGGGAAGATACACCCGCACCCACAGCTCCATTATCCAATGCCTCCTGGAGAGGCAGGACATTGGGCCCTGCATGCATCTCCCAATACTAGCACTTGCATACCTTAGCAATGCCACCCTAAACCTGGGAATACGGTACACAGCTATCAAAAGGTTGCTATGATTACTGGCAGATAGCAATTCCTAGGTTAAATACAATTTTCTGATTGAGCTGCATCATGGCAACCTTTCTGATGTCTTAGGAGTGTGCTATAGGTCTTGTGTCAAACAGTGTTTACCACCCTGGGGAGTGACCCCAACAGTATTGCGTACCACAGCCATGCCTGCACTGTGCCAGGACTGGAGCGGTGGCCAGGGCTGCCAAACACCTCTATAGTTGTGCAATGCTGGCATAGGTGTGGGAGTGTGTGTCTGTCTATCCAGTGTGTGGTGGCTGCAAACACCCTCCACAGCCCACACTGCCAGCACTGTTGCCAGTATTGGCCTGCCAATGTGCATAATGAGGAGCAAGGTACCATGGGTATAGCCCGGACAGGGTGGCCTGGCCAGGATGCATCTGCACAGGGTATAGGGCAATGGCTGGGACATTGTAGTGCCCGGCCACCACCTGCACCGACAGGGTGGCCACAGCATGTCCTGCTGGGAGATCACTCTCACTCTTAAAGTGCAATGACCACGGCATGGCTAGGTTCCCCCATAGTGCTTTATAGTAGTTTTCTCATGTGTTATTCATGGGTTCCATTTTGGAGCCCAATCACTAATTTATCTGTTTGGTGTGTATGCTGACATCCCAGTTCTGGGTGCACGCATCTCCTCCAGGAACATGCACTATGGACCAGTTAGCAGACTATCTGCAGTTAGTATGTGTCTTGCTGGAACACCTTGCAGGGTGCAGCAGCTGGAGACGTGCTGCAGGAGAATATCAGATAGTGGTGGGGTGCAGCTGAGCATTTCCAGGCCTACTGTCTGTCTGCTATTGCTTTATGGATTTGTACAGCTCTGCATTGCCTGCCCTGTAGGGTGTTTGTTCCCCAGCAGGACAGGGGTTGATGGTCCCCTCTACTGCTACCATTGCAGGGAGGTAGAATGTGGATCTATTGGTGGGAGACCCTGTTTCCCATCCTCAGCCCCAGAGAGTGGTAGTACATAATCTACCTATGGGTCCATAAGGGCTAAACCTGACTGAGAAATACACATGCATCCAAGGTGTGTCTGCAGGAACTACCTATCTCACACACTAGCACTGCTGGGGACCTACAGCATGGCCTGTTTCTGCTGTGGAAGGTGCTGTAAACCTGGTGCTGGGTGCCCCACCTCACCCTCAGGGTGAGCACAGTACCCGCACAATGTGACGTTGTGTAGCTACTCTGTGCCAGTAACACACACGGCCAGTTCCCCCTACCAGGCCGAGGTTCTGTGGGGGTGCATACCCCATCTTGTGATCATCTGTAGACTGCTGATTTGCATGTGCAGTGCATCCTGGGTACAGGTGGGTTAACCCTATCCTGGTGACCACAGCAGACTGTTTGTGTGGTGACGTGCAGTCCTTCTGTAGCCAGCCAGGGGTTTGTTAGGTGCTGAAGAGCTGTAGCCCACTGGTTACGTCACTGTCTGTAGAGCCAGAGAACATGGGTTCAAACCCACAGTGGGAATATTTGATAGGGCTATCCAAAGCATTATCTATTTTTAATGTACATTAGTACTGCCAGCAAAAACACCCTCAGAGTACTGTAACCATAAGGTGCCTTATAAGACGCTCTATAGGGCGCCCTATAAAGCGCCTTCTGAAGCACCTTATGGTTACAGTCCGCATAAGGTGCCTTATAAGGTGTCCTATGGAGCGCCTTATAGGGTGCCCTATAGGGGACATTATAGGGTGCCGTGACGGACAGTGCACTTTATAATGTGCCCTATGGAGTGCCTTATAGGGTGCCTTATGCGGCACTTTAGGTTACGGCACGTGCGGGTGTGTTTGCTGGCAGCAATAATTAAACTGCAAATAAAATGCCTGAAGAAACAATACTTACATGTCAAAGCTTATGCCTCAGCCAGCCTTATGCATTAGGCGCACTGGGGGATCAAGCTCATGACCCCTGGATCATCAATCAGCATATTAACCATTGTGCTACACCTCTGTTTCTATGTTTGTGTGTCTGCGCGCCTACTTAAGATTACCGCGCATTAACACGCTTAGCGGCGCTTCACCCGATAATGTGCGCAGCAGCGCGCATTATCGCGCGATAATCCCGTTTTGCTACTTTAAGACTGAAACGCCCACTCCTTTTATGGCAGCCTGCACACTATCGCCGGGCGCACGTTAAGACAGTTTAGTAAACATACCCCTTAGAAAGCTTTTTTCATATTTCAATAAGAACAGCCCTTCTAGTAACCTTCTCTAATGAGAAAGATAAAATCATTGTCTTGAAAGTGTACTTTAAGAAAAAAGATCTGTTATTTTGAGGCCTGAAGCTGCACAGATTTTTCGTGTGTGTGGCTCATAATACCCAGATGTATAGGATAGATTTTTTGATTCTGATGCCTTGGGTACTTGCACTAGGACAAAGTTTCTCTTGTAAGTGTCTGGTGATAGTCAATACATTTTATTTTTCTGGATCTGTTGATAATGTTTAGGAGTCAGGAGGCATGTTTAGGACTAACAGTATGTCCTGACTATATATGTATTTTCTCTCTTGTTTACCTTTAGTTCTTTCCTTTATGCTCTTTTGTTCTCCGTGATGCGGTCTAGTTATTTTAACTGAGTGATATTCTTTATATTTTATTTCTTTCTGTTCTGAAGGGTTCTATAGCATTCTTTTTGGAATGTATATCTCAAAAAAAAAAAAAAGTGCAAAGGAAACTACCCATCAGGTTCCTTCCTTTCTATAGGTGAAAGAGTGTGTTCTCAAAGGTCTTCCCCATGTAAATAACGAGGATTCATCCTGTGAAAGTGTGCAGCTAAGTACAGGCAGCTGAAATCACTGCTCTTACATCTGCAGAGGTATTATATTGTCCCTGTGTGCTGGAAAAGCAACCAACCCCTCCCCCCCCCCCCCCCCCCCACACACACACACATTTTCCTTGGAGAGAATCAGAGAGAAAGAGAGGTTTTACAAAGGGAAAAATAATTGCTAGAAATCACTATGCATTTCATTCAGAGACCTTAAATCAGTGATTTTCCGGGAACAAGCAGGAAGTCAGTCTTCACATATGGCTGACGACACCAACGAAGCCTGCGTGGTAACCTCTCCCTAGCTTTCAAAGAAAACGTTTAGAGATCTACAATGCATCCAAGAGTGCCATCTTGCCTCAGTCTCTTTTTTTCCACAGAGCCCTTCAGGCATTCGTCTTCACCCCAGAAAAGGTTAATTTTTCTATTTTGCTCTTTTTCATTTTTCCGTCTCCGGTACATGTACCGGTGCCCTCTTGCCCTCCTGGGTCAACTGCCACCTCGGTGCCATGTTTTTCTCGGGTCTTTTTTCCCTTTGGGGTCTTTTTCTCGGTTTACAGGAATTTTTCATGCCCTCCCTGGCCGGGATACTTGAGTTTGATCTTGTGGGGCCATATTCCCCGCTATGTCCTCAATGTGACCGCTGAGGGTGCACCATGTCCCGCACAGACCCTCATGATTGCTGTCTTCGCTGCCTCGGTGCAGACCACGACAATTCCCCCTGTGGGCTCTGTCAGCAGATCATGAGCAAAGGATGGAAGAACCATGCAACACAGTGAGAGTCCATGTTTGGAAAGACTTCTGTCTTGGCTTCAGCATTGCTTGCAGAGGTGGCACCATCGGGGTCCGCCGCAGGGTCCTCGACCTTGGGCAGTGGCCGTGCCCATTTTGAGCCCCGAGGTTGCGGGGCATCAGACAGAGGATCCTCTTCTAAGGGCCATCCCCTGAAGAGCCAGATGTTGTCGGTAGGATCGTTGGGAGATCCCAGAGCTGTGAATAAGTCCCACAGTCACCGGCATTGGAGCCCCTGGCCCAATGTCAAGGGCAATGGCCGGGACTGGCCTTCCAAGCTGCCCCGGTGGCAGAAAGTGCCAATCGGCATTGGGATATCGACCCCAGTCTCCCGAACCCATCCTCATCAAGGATAACCCCTTGACTGAGCCAGCATCAGGACCGAAGCCTTCAGTGTCCATGCCAGTAGCTGCAGAGCCTCCTGGCCTCGAGGTCAGGATGGTGGCCCTTGAGCACAGCATTGCTGCCTTCTTGGCCGAGCAGTGCAGACTGATGCCCAGTTCCTCTGGGTCATTGGTCCTGACCACCGGCCCCTCCACTGCGAGGACATCTCCAGAAGTCGTTGAACCAATCCTTGAGCACCACTGGCTTTGAGACGATTCTGGGCCCTGTTTTCGATCCCGATCAGGGTGGAGGGCTTCCCCGGCCAGTGGTTCTGACCACAGGGGCTCACCTTTCTCCATTGAGAAAATTGGCCATTTAGCTCTGCTTTCTAATTTTCAACCAGCTTCTAATCCACAATAGTAAATTGTCTCCTATCCTATGGCTTTTTACTTTTCCCAAGAGTCTCTTATGAGAGACTTTATCAAAGGCTTTCTGAAAATTATATCAACCGGCTCACCTTTGTCTATCTGTTTATTCACACCTTCAAAAAAATATAAGAGATTGTTGAGACAATACTTTCCTTGGCTAAATCAATGTTGGCTTTCTCACATTAAACCACGACTATCTACATATTCAGTAATTTTGTTGTTATAATGTCTTCTATTATTTTGCCTTGTACTGATGTCAGACTCACTGGTCTGTAGTTTCTCATATCACCCCTGGAACCCTATTGGAGAGAATGTTAACCATGTTTGGCTGGTGGTATTGTTGTATCTGTTATGCATAATTGGTGTTTTGTAGCATACATGTATTGAATAAAAACTTAAAGTACAAAAAAAAAAAATTGCCATTATATTGACCACTTTCCAATCTTCGAGTACTACAGATGATTTTAATGACAGATCACAGATTATTAATAATAGGCAATTTACTATTGTGGATTAGGATCTGGTTGAAACTTAGAAAACGAATAGTAGGGCTAAATGACCAATTTTCTCATTGGAGAAAGATATATAGTGGAGTACCCCAAGGATCTGTGCTGGGCCCATTACCTTTTAACATATTTATAAATGACTTCGAAATGGGAATAACGAAGGAGGTGATCAGATTTGCAGATGATACCAAATTATTCAAAGTTGTTAAAACACAAAAGGATTGTAAAAAATTGCAAAGGAGACTAGGTGTTCAAAAGGAGACTAGGGGGTATGTTTACTAAACTGCGGTAAACGTGAATAACGCGCGTTGTACGATGTTAACGATCGTTAGCGTGCTATAACGCGCGCTATAGCGCATTAACGATCGTTAACGTCGTACAACGCGTGTTATCACGCGCTAATGCGCGTGATGCTCCGCTGCGCGGTAAAACAACGCAGAAGGCGGAGAGAGGGCGGAGAGAAGGGGTCAATGGGCGGAGAGTGGGCGGGGAGAGGCTCCCATTACACTAACGCGCTGAATTTCAGAGCTGAATTCCAACGCAAATGAAAACCTGCCGTTAAATGCACTTTAAAGGGGAGAGAAACCATTTAACTGTCAGCAATGTACAGCCTAGGCAGGGAAACCAAAAAAAGGTGATAAGTGTGATACATGTGCACAGAACAAAAGGGCACAGAAACACTGAAAATGACCCCAACAAACTGGAAAAAAACAACAACCAAGCTGGCCAATAGTGGTATCAATGAGAAACATCACCCCCCCCCCCCCCCGAGTAAGCTCCATTGAACAGATCTTTATTTAGTTATTCATTTTATTTATTTATTTATAAATCGCGGAAGGGTCCATACCCCATCCCCATACAAGGTGCATGGGCCCACAGTGAAATAGCACTGCTCAGGGATTTACCCACCATCGTACAGGGTTCCTATGGCGTGCACATGTCCCGCAACATCAGGGCGGGCATGTCGGAACGGGCAACCGGGCAGATGCTGGAAAAGGGGATACAGAGGGCTGCAGGCGGTACATGCAGTGGCGCAGCTGGGCTACAGTGGGGACTAGGGCGATGCTCAGTTGGCCCATAGGAATGCGTAAACAGTAGAGCCAGACAGCAACTGATGAGGGCCCAACATGGGTACGAGTGTGTTTCCCAAAGCGTCACAGGGGAGAGTACCCAACAGCAACCCCCAAGGGCACGGAACACTGGCAGGCAGGGCTGGGGGGGAGCATGGACGTCTATGCAGGCACCCCTACCCCAGAACATGCACCATAGGCAGCCACCTACCTGTACACTGGATGGCCTGAGACCGCGCACCACCAGCTCCACCAGCAGAAGGGCATGTCAGCATGGTGGCTGAGGGATACTGGTGGTGGAGGGGGCAGTGGCAGCTGCCCGGAGCAGACCGTGGCCTAACACTGTGTAGGTGGATGGCATGCACTGCAACAGGCAGGCCCTGTCTGACCAACAGTCATGGTATCAACAGGGAATGCACCATCTCTGTGAGAACATGGTGGTGCAGTGCACAGAACCACTGTATTCAGAAGCAGAGGGTCACAGGTTCAAGTCCCAGCTGTGGTTTCTGCCAACCCAGTCCTCATATGTTACCCACTACTATAACGTGCTAATACAGGCAGTACCGTTCTTGCAGATGATGTTAACATGCCCAAAACACCAACATTTTACCCTAGAGCACAGACACCATAAACATGCACATTACCTAGAGCAGAGCCTCCCAAATGCAGTCCTGGAGGGCCAAACACCATTCCGGTTCCATGCTGCCTCTGATAAAGATGCCTGTGCTGCATTTCTATGCGCCACCCCCATGGTATGCAGATGTATCTCATGCATATTCATGAGGGACAACATGAAAACCCGAACAGTGTTTGGCACCGCAGGACTGGAGTTGGGAACCTCTGCCGTAAAGCAGCAGCCAACAGGGGCAGACACACCCGCACCCACAGGCCCCATTATCCCAAGCCTCCTGGAGAGACAGGGCTTTGGGCTCTGCGTGCATCTCCCAATACTAGCACTTGCATACCTTAGTAATGCCACCCTAAACCTGGGAATATGATACACAGCTATCAAAAGGTTGCTATGAGTACTGGCAGATAGCAATTCCTAGGTTAAGTACAATGGTCGGAGTGAGCTGCGTCATAGCAACCCTTCTGATGTCTGTGGTGTGTGCTACAGGTCTTGTGTCTGACAGTGTTTACCAATCTGGGGGGGGGACTCCTACAGTATTGCGTACCATAGCCATGCCTGCACTGTGCCCATGACTGGTGTGGTGGCCTGGGCTGCCCAACACCTCTATAGTTGCACAATGCTGGCATAGGTGTGGGGAGTGTGTGTCTGTCTATCCAGTGTGTGGTGGCTGCCAGCACCCTCCACAGCCCACACTGCTAGCACTGTTGCCAGTATTGGCCTGCCAATGTGCATAATGAGGAGCAAGGTACTGTGGGAATAGCCTGGATAGGGTGGCCTGGCCTGGCCGCATCTGCACAGGGCATAGGGCAATGGCTCGGACATTGTAGTTCCCGGCCACCACCTGCACAGACAGCATGGCCACAGCATGTCCTGCTGGGAGGTCACTCTCACCCTGACTGAGCAGTGACCATGGCATGGCTAGGTTCCCCCATAGTGCTATATAGTATTTTTCTTATGTGATATGTATGGGTTTTCTTTTGGGGCCCAATCACTGACTTATCTGCTTGGTGTGTATGCTGATATCCCCGTTCTGGGTACATGCATCTCTTCCAGTACTATGGACTAGCTGGCGGACTGTCTGCAGCTAGTATGTGTCTTGCTGGAACACCGTGCAGGGTGCAGCGGCTGGAGGCTTGCGGCTGGAGAATGTCAGTTAATGGTGGGGGGCAGCTGTGCATTTCCTGACCAGCCGTCTGTCTGCTCTTGCCTTATGGATGTGTAGTGCTCTGCATTGCCTGTCCTGTAGGGTGTTTGAGCCCGAGTAGGACTGGGTTGATGGTCCCCTCTACTGCCACCATTGCAGGGGGTTGAAAGTGGATCTGTGGGTGGGGGATCCTGTCCCCCACCCTGAGCCCTAGAGGGTGCGTTGGGTGGTGGTATGTAATCTCCCTGGTAATCACAGCAGAATGTGGGTGTGGTGCCGTGCAGTCCTTCTGTAGCCAGCCATGTGTTTATTAGCAGCTCTAGCCCACTGGTTACCTCACTGCCCATGGAGCCAGAGGTCATAGGTTCACAACCCACAGTGGGGTTCATTGATAGGGCTGTCATAGGCATTGTCTATTTTTACTGTATATTAGTGCTGCCAGCAGAACCTCCCTCAGGGTACTATCACCTTAGGGCAGGGGTGGGGAACCCTGGTCCTGGAGAGCTGCAGACCAGTCAGGTTTTCGGGATATCCCTAATGAATATGCATGAGATATATATGCATTAGAGATATCCTGCCAACCTGACTGGTTTGTGGCCCTCCAGGGCTGGATTTGGAGACCCCTGCCTTACACCTCTGTCATTTAAGATTGTGAGTGGGCAAGGTGCAGATGTCCAAGACATCAAAAAGGTTAGATAGAATGTGTCACATTCCTCCTCACTTCTCACCACCACCAAAATATTGTCTATTAGACAACTTTTTGGTGGTGGTGAGAATCGAGGAGGAATGTGACACATTCTATATACCCTTTCGATGTCTAGGACATCTGCACCTTGCCCACTCACAATCTTAAATGATAGAGGTGTAAGGCAGGGGTCTCCAAATCCAGCCCTGGAGGGCCACAAACCAGTCAGGTTGGCAGGATATCTCTAATGCATATATATCTCATGCATATTCATTAGGGATATCCCGAAAACCTGACTGGTCTGCGGCTCTCCAGGACCAGGGTTCCCCACCCCTGCCTTAGGGTAGCTCAAAAGGCGCCCTATAGGGCGCCTTATACAGCGCCCCATAGGGCGTGCCTTACGCGGCGCCCTATAGAGCGTGCCTTATGTGGCGCCCTATAGGGCGCGCCTTACAAGTCGCCCTATACAGTGCGCCTTCCACTTCTCCCTAAAGGGAGCGCCTAAATATTCCTATCAAATGGTATATAATACATGACCATGTCAGAGAGAACGTCACTATTGGAACATATTGCATAAGACGGGTACAATTTTCCAGACATATGCAAACTGTAACCCACCTGCAGACTGTGGATTAAAATATTATAGTTGGTTTTCAAAGGGTTACACAGGTCGCTTCAGCCAGCCTTTTTCATTAGGCACACTGGGGAATCGAACCCATGACTCTTGTATCATCAGTCTGTGTAGTAACCATTGTGCTACAGCTCTGTTTCTGTCTTTGGGTGTCTGCGTGCTGTCTTAGGCGTGCGTGCAGTGGCACGCGCTGTAGCGATCGTTGCTGCGCGGCGCGTAATAACGCGCATACCTGCGTTATCGGTTACGATGTCCCGCCCATGTCCTTTTTTGGCTTTCCTTCCACTATCGCGGCTCCTAACGCGAATTGCACTAACGCAGTTTAGTAAACATACCTCTAGGTGTTAATGTGGACAAGTGCAAAGTTATGCAGTTACAGGGTCATTTTGAGCCACAAATAGCGGGATGGACGTCTCAACGGGACATTCATCCCCGCTATTCGTGCCAGCTCCATCCCCCGACAAACTTCCCCGCCAATTGTGCAGGGAATTTAGACGGGGGCAGGGAATGAGTGGCCCGGGGGCGGAGTCTTGGCAGACAGTTGGCGGTCGCTGGCCCTGGACGTACAGAGCTGATTCTAATGTCGGCCCTGTATGTCCAGGGCCAGCGACATGTGCATGGAAGTTATTCCACCTCCGAGGTGGAATAACTTCACTGCACGTTTTTTTTTGCTGTGCCCGGGGCACGGATGGGGCAGGGGGGACCAGGGGACATTCCCCACAGCCTGACCCTGGCCTTAGGAGGCCAGATCGGGGGTCGGGCTGTGGGGAATAGACATTTTTTGCCGGCGGCCGGCATTGCGGCTATTAAATGGAGGTGCAGTGCCATGGCAACCAGACACCATGGCGCCGTGGCTCCATTTAAAAGCCCTGACTGAGTTAGCCAGACTTTTCATGTACGTGCAGGCTGGACTGAATCGCAGTCCCAGCCTGCACATACATGACTGTTTATGATTCTGATCCCGCAGGGCTAGACATGCCCCGCGGGATCAGAATCGCGATCCCCTCTGTGCATCTGGTTCAGACAGGATGCACAGAGGGGATCTACGTGTGGGACGGAATCGGGCCCTTAGAGAAGAACAACCAAACTAGAGTTACATGATGCAGGGTTCTACATCAGGAATCATCACCCATGGAAGGAATTTAGGCATCATCATGGCTAATACATTGAAACCCTCTGCCCACTGTGCAGCGGTATTCAAGAAAGCAAATAAAGAAAGGAATTGAGAATAAAACAAAGGATATTATAATGTCTCTATATTGCTCCATGGTGCGACCACACCTTGAATATTGTGTGCAATTCTAGTCATCATATCTTAAAAAGGATATAGCAGAATTGGAAACGGTACAGAAAAGAGTGACAAAAATGGTAAAGAGGATGGCAGGTTATTTCTATAAGGAAAGGCTTACAGTAAAAGATTAGGGCTCTTCAACTTGGAAAAGAGACAGCTGAGGGGAGATATGATAGAAGTTTATAAAATAATGAATAGAGTGGAACAGGTAAATGAAGATTGGTTGTTTACCCTGCAAAAAGTAGAAAGACTAGGGGACACGCAATAAAGCTACAATGTTGCACATTTAAGACTAATTGGAGAAAAAATGTTTTCACTCAGTGCATAATCAAACTCTGGAATTCGTTACCAGAGTATGTAAACGCTGTTAGTGTATCTGGATTTAAAAGATATTTGGACAAGTTTCTGGAGGAAAAGTCCAAAAACCATTGTTAATGACGACTGCACATGATCGTGGGGATATCACCTTAGTTGTTTCACTTGATCTCACCTCCGCGTTTGACTTGGTAGATCACCGTACATTGCTTTCTCGCTTGTATGACTCTGGGATTCGGGTACTGTGTTGCAGTGGTTTCACTCCTTCCTTACTTCCCGCACTGTTCACTTAAATAATCAGTCCTCCCCTTCAATTCCTCTGTCCTGTGGAGTACCTCAGGGCTCCGTGCTTTCCCCTTTGCTCTTTAACATTTTTCTTGCTCCTTTGCCGCTCCTCATCCAGCAGTATCCACGTATCTCTATGCGGATGATATAGACCTTCTCTTCCACACATCCCTAGTAGCAGTTGATATCTCACCTCTTAATGATTGTCTTGCTCACATTGCTACTTTGATTCCTTCCAACTATCTACACCTTAACCCCTCCAAGTCCACTATCATGTTGGTTTCCCTAAGTACGCCTTATCCTGATATTGCCCCCCAGCTCAGTTCTACTCCGATCCCTCTGGTTTCCTCATTTTGTTACCTGGGTGTAACACTGGATTCCTCACTCTCTTTTCACGAACATGTGTCCATCCTCACTCACCGATCCTTTTGCGCACTCCAGCAGATTAGAGCAGTCCTTCCTTTGCTGCCACCCTCTTCACTTATCACCCTGCTGTTGGCACTGGTAATGAGTAGGTTAGATTATTGTAATGTTTTAATGTTTTATTCCCCTGTTACCTGTAACTTGGACAAGTTCTCAAAATCTGAGTGTATTTTGTTTAATGTAAACCGCACTGATGTCAAATAGCGCGGTATATAAGAGCTGTTAAATAAATAAATAAATAAATGTGGCCCTTAAAACTTGCCTCTGTATCAACTTCAGTGTCTACAGTTACTTCAAAATACAGCAGCTCGTCTCATTACTCATGCTAGGCGTTCTGATCATATTACTCCCCTTCTAATATGTCTCCACTGATTACCCCTCCATTATAGAATTCAGTATGTTTTTGATTTTGACTCACAAAGCTATTTATACCTCGACCCCTCAGTACCTCGCCGATCTCATAGTACTGCACACACCTTACCGTCAACTCCGGTCACTTCATGCAAATCAGCTTATCCTTCCATCCCCTTCCCAGGCTCACCTAGAGCTAACTCGCCAAGCTACATTTTTCTTTCTGAGCTCCTCACTCTGGAATGCATTACCGTCTCTGCTCTGTCTTGAACCTTCTTTCCAGAAATTTAAGGCACTCCTTAAAACTCACCTGTTTCAACAGGCATTTGAGCTCCCATACAGACCCTCCTTAGTTGCTTCCTTCTGTTCCTTACTGTCTCTGTTAGCCTCTACTGTACCTCCTACTGCTTTCCTATCATGTGAATGGCATTCTTTTCCTCTTTCTCGCAGCATTGATATTTTATTGTAAACCGCCCTAATGCCACGGCGTGGGCGGTATATTTTATTTATTTATTTATTTAACATTTTTTATATACCGTCTTTCTACGAATCAAGACGGTTTACATAGAACATTTCAAGGCAGTGTGTTTCAACTGTTTACAAGGAGCACGGTAACAAGGATACATAAGTGAACAAAATGAACTAATTACAATGATCAATGATCAACTATTTACTTGTGTAAGTGTATAGAGCTACAATTGGTTGTATTATGGGTTTGAGGGAGCATGGGCGGTAAGGTAGATGTAAGGGTTAGGTATTAGGGTGGTAGGGAAAAATATTCAAGGAAGAGGTGGGTTTTTAACTTCTTTTGAAATTTAGAGTGATTCACACAAGTGCTGTATTCACACAAGTGATTCACACAAGTATATCAAGTGTAAAATAACGATAAAGAAAGATAAAGACTGTGAAATCCACTGCTTACTCATTGGACAAGCAGCATTGAATCTGTGTACCTTTTGGGAACCTGACAGGTACTTGTGACCTGGATTGGCCACTGTTGGAAACAGGATACTGAGCTTGATGGACCCTTTGTCTGATCCAGTATGGCATACAATATCTTAAGTTCTTATGTTACTCTCCTCCTGTGCATTTATGTCACAGAGGTATTTACATGTCTCTATCATTTCCTCTGCTTTTCCTCCAAAGTAGACATATTGAGATGTTTAAGTCTGTCCCCATATGCCTTATGTAGAAGCTGCCACTTTTTCTGCCTGTTTTTAACAGGTCCTGCTCTTCTTTCATGGACAGAAGTACTTTACCTCCGATACTGTACCGCTCCCTTGAATTTTTGCAGTCCAAAGGCATGTCCCTGGATTTTTTAGTGTTAAATCTCAGCTGCCAAATTCTCAACCATTCTTCAAGGTTCACTAGATCCCTCCTCATGAATGCTAGTCACCAGGAAAGAGCTTGGCCTCTGTTGGCTAAGCTGCATTGGCTGCCAGTGCAGCAACATGGGCAGTTCATATTTTTAATGGTTGTGTTCTGGGTGCTGCAGGGTCAGTGCCCTGGTTATTTTCGGACACTGCTAAACTGGTATTTTCTGCTCTGTCCGTTATGTTCATACTAGGCCCGGTTGCTTGCTGTGCAGGGGCTGGAGCTCGTGCATAAGACCTCCAGTAGGTCTAAGGCATTTAACATTGTGATGGGGGAATTATGGAATGTTCTTCCCAAGGAACTGTGTTCTCGGACGGTATTGACGGGCTTCCATAAGCTTTTGAAAACCTGGCTCTTCAGTACTTCTTGACAGGTTGTAGGCACTGTTCCCTCTAAGCTGTGTGCGTGTGTGCGCGCACACACCTCGCCGAGCGAGCGCACATACTTTATAACAGAGCGCACAAAAATTACGGTTCTGATTCTGATAGAAAACAACACAGACATCTTAAAATTTAAAAGTTGTTGTGTATTTACAGTTTTCACAAGTTCTATAATATTATCTAGTGCAATCAATGTGGTGTACATACTGTATTCTGACGTGTAGTCAAATTTTAAAGTATAGAACTCCGAGTGTCGTTATGTGCCGCACAAAAATTTAACCTTCCTTCAAAAGCTGCACAGCTGATATTTTATGCGCACACAGCTTACAGAAAATTAGAGGGAACATTGGTTGTAGGTGAGGGGGGGGGGGGTGGCTCCCGTGATTCTTTGTTGGTTGGGGTTTGTTTATGTTGGTCTGGGTACAGATAGGGTGGTCAGGAGAGGGTGATTGGTTGGATGGGGGGGGGGGGGCCTGAGGGATTTATGAGGTTATTGAATTGACTGTTACTTTGATGTACACCCTTTTGACTGAATGTTGTTCAGAAAGGGGCTAAAACTCCTATAAATAAATAAAATAAACAAATCTAGTCCTTCCTGAGTATCTACTGTATTACAGATTGTGCTATCATCTGCAAAGAGGCAAACCTTACACAAGAGCCCTTCTGCAATATCAAAAATGTTAAAAAGAATCAGACCAGGGAGAGATCGCTATGGTACACGACTGGTAACATCTTTCTCCTCAGAGTGAGCTCCATTTACCTGTACCCTTTGTAGATTCTCACTCAACCAATTTCTAATCCAGTCAATCACAATAGGGTCCATCACTAGGGTGCTCAATTTATTTATAAGTTGCCTGCACAGAACGGTATCAAGGGCTTTAATGAAATCTAAGTGCACCACATTTAGGGCCATCCCTTGGTCCAACTCTATGGTCACCCAGCCAAAGAAATTAATTAGATGTGTCTAGCAAGACCTGCCTCTAACATGCTGCCTCAGATCCTGCAATCCATTGGACTCCATAAACTTCACTTCACTCTGTTTTAGCAGTGTTTCCATTAATTTACTCACCACAGAGATCAGACTAACTGGCCTGTAGTTCCCAACCTCATCCTTATTTCCACTTTGTGCAAAGGGACCACATGCACTGTTCTCCAGTCCCCTGGGACCACTCCCGACTCTAAAGAAGCATTGCAAAGGTCAGACAATGGAGCCACTAGAACTTCCCCAGGTCCCTGCAGTACTCTCAGATATAGCCCATCCAACCTTATCACTTTGTCTACTTTTAGTTTATTTATTTATTTAGCTGTGCTTATATACCGCTTTTCTCCAGGTTAAAGCAGTTTAGCTAGTTCCTCACAAACACAGTCTTCTGAAGATCCCCTTCATGCCTGTTTCTATTTGTGAGTGTTTTCTGAGATCTTATTACTGGCCCTTCTTCTGTGAACACAGAACAAAAATATTAGTTAAACAATTCTGCTTTGTCATCATCAGCTTCGTATATTCGTCTTCCTCACCCTTGAGTCTAAAAATACCACTTTTGCACTTCGTCCTCTTACTAACATATCTGAAAAATGTCTTGTCCCCCCATTTATCTATATTGGCTGTTTTCTCTTCCATTTGTACCTTTGCTTTCCTGACTATTTTCCTAGCTGCTCTCAGCTTTTCTAAATATTGATGCTCGTCTTCCTCTTTCTGTGATCTCTTGTATTTCCTGAAGGTCTCCTTCTTTTTCTTCACCTTTTCAACTACTTCCTTTGAGAACCATAGTGGTCTTCTTTTCTTTTTACATTTATTTAATTTGGGGATTATTCTGTCCTGCAAATAGCGAGGATGGATGTCCCCCTGCCAGCCCTGGCAATATCCTCTCCGTACAAACAGCGGGTTTATATGGGGATGTTTAGACTGGGGCAGGAGAGGGCATTATGGAGACAGAGCGAAGGTGAGGCATGGGTGGGCCATGACACCGGATGTACGGGGCTGATTCAGAGGTTGGCCCTGTATGTCCAGGTCCTTGAATCCAGACGGGGGACTTCTTCTACCTTGAAGGTGGAACAAGTCCCCTAGGACGGAGGGGGATCGCGGTGTGGGTCCCAGGGATGCAGGTGAGGGGGCGCAGGGGGTTCCCTGCAGCCCGACCTAGGCCTTCAAAGGCCAGATCGGGGGTCGGGCTGTGGGTATAAAAGAGCTTGGTCGATGACTGGGGATTGTGATTCCTGAATGGAGCCACGGTGCCATGGCGACAGGACACCATGACACTGCAGCCCCATTCAGGAGCCTGACTGAGGTAGCCGGGTTTGTGGCTGGGCATGCAGGCCAATCATAATTGGGACTTGGACTGCGCGTCCAGGCCATAGACCAGATTCTCATCCCATGGGCACATCTAGCCCCCATGGAATCAGAATCAGGTCTACCTCTGTACGCCCCGCTTCTGATCGGCCCGCACAGAGGCTGCACAGCCTGAATGGAATTGGCCTCTTTCCTAATAAAAAGGTTTGTTGCTCTTAAAATATCCCCTTTCAGTTTTGCCACTGCTTTTCTACATCTCCCAGCTGTTCCCTCCTGTTAATGACTCCATGAGGTATTGTCCCATCTTGGCCAAGTTAGCTTTCCTAAAGTCTAGGACCCTCACTTTTGAATGAATTTTATCAACCCTAGTCTTAATACTGAACCACACCATCTGGTGATCACTGGATGTGAGAAAATCACCCATTAAAACATCTGAAACAGTTCCCCCATTGGTAAGCACCAGGTCCAATATGACTCCCTCATGTGTGGGTGCTGTTACCAGTTACTGGAATAGTTCTCCGTGTAGAGAATCCGGGATCTCCTTACTTCTAGATGATGCTGCAGCAGGGATGTGCCAGTCAACGTTCAGCATATTGAAATCACCTATCAGTAACACTTTTCCTTTCATGGAGCAGTTTTGGATTTTGTTTTTGTTTCTGTAGGGTTCGCGTGGTGACATATGAGGGCTAGTTTGCACTGTTTGCCTGTCTCTTGGTCGGACCATTTTCTTCTTATGTTTTCTCTGCTGGTACTGGGTGGTCATCCCACTGTGGTTGTCAGTGGTTCCTCATTTTCTTATCACTATGCTCCATTCAATAAGGCTCACTTTCTTTGTGAGTTGTCTCCCTGTCTCCATGGTTCCGAACGGCATGATGTTGATTCTATGGTGTCTGACTGGAATTCAGTGGCATCTGCAGTGGCTTGTCGGCGCTATGCTTCATCTTCTGTGCGGTCTCGGCTGCATGTTGCTCCTTGCTTCAATGCTTCTGTTTGTGAGAAGAAACGTTATTTGCATAGAGCTGAACGTCGCTGGCGTAAGTAAAATTCTGAGGTATTTAAGGCCATGTACTTTTGTGTTGGATAAAAAGAGGTGTACTCTTCACATCATCTTGCTTGCTCACTGAACCAGCCTCAGGAGTTGTTTGCTGTGGTACGGTCCCTGACATGTCCTTTGGCAGACAGCCAGGTTGTGTCCTGTCCTTGTGCACAGGCTATTTTGGGACATCTTACAACTGGTAGGGCTGTGCTTGATTCGACGTCTGATTGTTTGCCTTATCTCTATATAGATATGCTCCTGCTTTGGTGAGTGTTGTCTGGTTGGAGTTTTGCGTGGTATCGGAGAAGGAGGTAGTAGATGTGATCTCAGATTTTTCTTCCTCTACTTGTTCCCTTGATCCCTGCCCTTCTTTTTGGGTTCAGTTGGTTTGAGAGGAGCATGCACCCTTCTTTCATTACCTGATCAATCTTTCTTTGTGTTCCACTACTGTGCCTGATGATTTTTAAATGGCCTTTGATTAAAAAAGGTCAACTTGATACCTCTTCTCTAGCTTTTTATCGGCCTATCTCAAGTCTCCCTTTCATGAGCAAAGTTACTTGAGCAATTGGTGCTGATTCAGTTGTTTGATTTTGTTGAGTTGCATGATGTGTTTGACATACAACGGCATGGTTTCCGTCGAGGGTATGGTGTGGAAACTTTCTTTCTTTCTTTGTTTTATACTTTGTGGTATAGCTTGGATCGTGTGAATATGGAAATTATGATGATTTTTATTGGTATGTCTTTGGCTTTTGATTGTGTTAATCATGTCCTGCTCTTGCAGCATTTGCATTCTTTAGGCATTGTGGGTCAGGTGTTGCATTAGTTTGCCTCATATTTATTGGGTAGGTTTTTTCAGGTAGGGGTTGGGTCAGATGCATCAGACTGGATCCCTTTGTGTAGTGCTTTTGCCGCAGGGGTCAGCGCTTTCTGTTTTATTGTTTAATCTCTATGTTGCTCCTGTGTGTTCATTGTTGCACATTTAGGTGTTTTTTTCATATTTATGCTGATGATTTTTTTTATTTATCTGCCTTTTGATGTTTCTGTTGGGTATGCATCTTCATCTTTGTTGCAATGTTTGGGAGTTGTGGAGACATGGTTTGCTCAGCATGGGCAGCATATTAATTATAAGAAGACGGAGATAGGTCCTTTGTCGCTCCTATAGAAATGCTGCTAAATGGCCATATAGTTGCTTGTTGTAAAGAAGTGATTTATTTGGGTGTGACCTTGGACACGCGGTTGGATATGTGGGCTCGTTACTAAGCTTGTGTGTCGCTCATTTTTTCAAATTTGGCTCCTGTGTTGACTTTGGCTGCTCCTTACTCCTTCTGATTTTTGTTCCATGTTTCAAGCAGTGTTATCTACGACATTTAATTATGACAATGTGGTGTTGTTGAGTTTTCCATCTTCTACCTTATCAGCACTACAGTTGGCACAGAATGCAGCGGCAAGGTTAGTCTTGGCTAAATCGCGGTTTGACCAAATTACTCTCTGTCTGCGTTCTTTACATTGGTTGTCTATTCGACAGCAGATTATGTTTAAGGTTCTTTGTATGGTATTGAAGATACATTCGGGTCTATCTGTGTCCTGTTTTGGGAAGTTGTTGTAGTATACTTCTGCTCATCCAGTTCATCGTGCCCTTTGTGATACTCATATTTTGTCCACCTTCTTTCCAGATTAGTTTGCATGTTACATGTTTTCATGCTTTTGCTCCGCTGTACCTAGCTTGTGGAATAGTTTGCTGGACTCCTTGAGGGACTGTTGTGATCTTCTGTCCTTCTGTAGGCATCTGAAGGGTCACCGGTTTTGTCAGGTGTTTGATGTTGGATTTTCTACCTTCTTTTGTGTTTTGTTGATGTGCTTTATTTTATTGTTTATGTTTCTTGTGCCGTCTTGGACTGTGTGATTAGATGGCTTATAAATGCTGTAAATAAATAAATAAAATCTCTGTCCACTTCTGCATGTGAATGAGATCTGTATATCACACTAATGCAAATGGATACTTCATTCCCTCTTTCTAGTTTAACCCACAGTGCCTCCTCCTTACCTCATAAGCTCATTCTGTAGCTTTAATATTATTTTATACATATAGTGCCACTCCTTCCTTTCTTCTTACCCTGTCCTTCCTGAATAAATTAAATCCTCATTTAATTACATCCCGGTCATGATTCTCCATGAACTATGTCTCCATAACTGCCACAAAATCCAAGTCAGTGTCTTCCATTAAAGCCTCATCACCTGGAATCTTATTTCCCATAGTACGGGCATTCATACACACCGCTTTTCAGATGTTGCCCCTTTTACCCATTTTTACAGAAGTATTTAATGTTTTACGTACCTGGGGGCTTTTTTCACCTATCCCCAACAAATCTAGTTTAAAGCCCTCTTCAGTAGGTTAGCCAGTCTGTTGCGGAAGGCAATTCGACCCTTCTTGGATAGGTGGACACAATATTCTGCAGTCCTTGGAAAATCATCCCATGGTCCAGGAAACCAAAACACTCTTGATGGCAGCATCCACGCAGACATGCATTCATCTCCAGGGTACAAACTTCTCTGCCTTGGCCTTTTCCCTCAAGATATCATCTTCACCTCTGTCAGAGAGCTTGGATGCTTCAAGAAGCATCTCATCATTGTATTTCTCGCTATCATTAATGCTTCTCAGCCTCACCACCTCTTCTGTCAGCTCCTCCACTTGTTTCATGAGGGCTTCAGCTTGCAGGCTATCTTGCACATGGAACCAGTCCCTTGATTGGGATCAGGCTGCCATCTAGAGAGAGGCAGAAGCTGTAATGGGAGCAACAGCTTTGGCAACACAATTTTTTCCAGCCAAGGTTCAGTTGTTGGAGCTTTGATACTTGCTGAAGGAAATAAGAAAGACCTACCAAAGTCCCTAACTTTTTCTCAGCTATATTTTAAGAGAAAAATCAGCTAGCCTCTTTTGTGTGTGTTCTAACAGCTCTGTTCTGTGTACCCGTGTGTAGTCCTGCTTGTTTGCTAAACAGTTATTACTTTAGGCTACCAAAATCTGATATTATGTGCCTGAAGTATATAGTTTAATGTGTTCCCTTTAAAAATTACCTAATCAGAGTTCCTTCAAGTATATAAAATCGTGTACTTTTAGCAGATATCCAAATGTGGAACTATTTACTTCCTAGATTTTCCATACCAACCAGTAAAAAAAATCAGCTTTGTCAACAAGCTAATTGCTGAGTTGCTCTATATAGCAAGAACATAAGAACATAAGACATGCCATACTGGGTCAGACCGAGGTCCATCAAGCCCAGTATCCTGTTTCCAACAGTGGCCAATCTAGGTCCTACGCACCTAGCAATATCCCCAAAAGACCACAGGTTCCACAATGCTTGTACTGGGTCAAGCAGTGATATCCTGGGTCCCTTTTTAATAGTGGTTTATGGACCTTTCCTCCAGGAACTTGTCCAAACCTTTTTTAAACCCAGCTACACTAACAGCCCTTACTACATCCTCCGGTAACAGATTCCAGAGTTTGATTACACGTTGAGTGAAAAAATATTTTCTCTTATTTGTCTTAAATAGTTTAGCCTGTAGCTTCATTACATGTCCCCTAGTCTTTCTATATTCTGATAGCATAAACAATTGATCCACGTTTATCCGTTCCACTCCATTCATTAATTTATAGACCTCTATCATATCTCCCCTCAGCCGTCTCTTTTCCAGGTTAAAGAGCCCTAACCTTTTTAGCCTCTCTTCATAGGAGTAGCCTTCCATCCCCTTCACCAATTTGGTGGCTCTTCTCTGTACTTTTTCTAATAACGCTATGTCCTTTTTAAGATACGGTGACCAGAATTGCACACAATATTCAAGGTGCGGTCGTACCATGGAGTGATACAGAGGCATTATAATATCCTTTGTTTTATTCTCCATCCCTTTCTTTATGATACCTAGCATTCTATTTGCTTTCTTGGCCGCCGCTGCACACTGGGCGGAGGGTTTTAACATGTTATCCACGATGACTCCTAAGTCCTTTTCCTGGGTGGTGGTTTCTAATGTGGAGCCTTGCATCGTGTAACTATAGTGTGGGTTGTTCTTTCCTAGGTGCATAACTTTGCATTTGTCCACATTAAATTTCATCTGCCATTTGGATGCCCAGTCTTCCAAGTTATCCAGATCCTCCTGCAGTTTTCCACAATCCTCTTGGGTTTTAACAACTTTAAACAGTTTTGTGTCATCTGCAAATTTGATAACCTGACTAGTTATTCCTTTTTCCAGGTCATTTATGAATATGTCAAAAAGTAGCGGACCCAGTACAGATCCCTGGGGTACTCCACTATTCACTTTTTTCCATTGGGAATATTGGCCATTTAGCCCTACCCTCTGCTTTCTATCTTTTAACCAGTTCCCGATCCACAATAGTGCACTGCCTCCTATCCCATGACTTTTTAGCTTTGCCAAAAGTCTCTGATGGGGGACCTTGTCAAAAGCTTTCTGGAAGTCCAGATACACTATATCAACCGACTCACCTTTGTCTACCTGTTTATGCACACCCTCAAAGAAACATATCAGATTAGTAAGACAAGATCTTCCTTGTCTAAAGCCATGTTGGCTGTCTCCCATTAGGCCATGACTATCTACATGTTGTGTAATTTTGTTCTTTATGATGGCTTCTACCATTTTCCCTGGTACTGACGTCAGGCTCACCGGTCTGTAATTTCCCGGGTCACCCCTGGAACCTTTTTTAAAAATTGGTGTTACGTTGGCGACCCTCCAATCTTCAGGTATTACAGATGATTTTAATGAAAGTTCACAGATTACCAATAGCAGGTCTGCAATCTCATATTTCAGTTCTTTCAACACTCTGGGATGTATACCATCCGGTCCAGGTGATTTGCTACTATTCAGTTTATCAAATAGAATCCTCACATGGGGTAGGTGGGAGCTGGGATGGGAAGGGAAGGGGAGGAGAGTAGTTACTTCAAAGAACTTGCCTTCCACTTTGAATCTGAAGTTTATAGAAGAAAAAAACAACTATAGCAGCAGAAAAAATCCTTTGCCTTGAGAACACAAAAATACCCCTTCTGCAATACGCCTACAAAAATAAATCAATAGGCAATGCAACAGAAAAATTTAGGTATTAAAAATGAAAATAGCCCCCTTTAAGAACTCTGAGGCAGAGAATTTGTATTCAAGAGGCACAGAATTACCCTGCTTGCAGTGGAAACCCTTTAGGAATGGCAGTACTTGCAAGGCAATGTAGACCTTTATACAACACTCAGCTACCTGGCTCCTAAGCAAGGTAATTAAGAACACTAACACATGAGGAATGCAGTGACTTCAAAAAACTTACCTTCCCTTTTGAACCTGAAGGTTAGAGAAGAAAAATAAAACAACTACAGCTGTAGAAAAAAGCTTTGCCTAAGAACACAAAAATTGCCCTTCTGCAGTAGAGCTACAAAAATAAATCATTAGGCAATGCAACAGGAAGAGTTGACTATTAAAAATGAAGAAGTCCCCATTTAAGAACTCTCATGCAGAGAATTTGTATTCAAAATCCACAGAATTACTTTGCTTGCAATGGAGACCCTGTAGGAATTTCATCCAGTAAGTATTTACCTTCTGGAAAGGGTAGGGGAAATCAGAGACAGCCAGTTCAACAGAGTGGTGAGGTATCTACCGATGCGTTATTTCTTACAATATGTTGGGACACTTTAAAGGACAAACATGCTACTGTGCTGGTGTCCTTTCCTTTTTTTACAGAACAGAGCCTCTATCCTGCAGCTATTTTTTCAGAAACTCCAGGTTTTGCTTCATGGCCAGAAAATCCAGATGCTCCTGTAATGTCTCTTGAACCACTCAGGAACATAGCAAAACATCTCATAGTATGCACCAAGAGACAGTTGCTCTTAGTTCTAAAGTATTTGTAAGGTGTCCATGTAAATGCATAGCTACTTTTGATAATGTACCTGATATTTTTCTGAAACCATCTTTCATATATGTGTATCTTTTAGACTTGAAATGAGTCTTGTCTTGATCTCTGCATGCACTAGTTGTGATGGAATGGATCCGGAGCCGTGATATCTCATTTATGAGTAATTAAGCTTCTTCCCTCTTTTTGTAAAAGATTTCCTTTTGTCCTTTTGTCCTTTTTTCTTCAGTTTGTGTACTTTGCCACTTTTTGGATTTCTCTTTCATTCTGTTCTGCTGGAGAAGCATAATGTATGGAATACATGACATTTATTTCTGGATTTTATATATTTCTTTTTTGCACTTTTCTATTGCTTTACTACTTGTGTGAAGTGTTCATGCGAAAGCTAGAGGCAGATGGGAGTAGGATGGCTTTGAAAGTTTTGAGAGCAGTGGTTTCACAGGCTGCAATTGCAAGGTAGTGTGCTCAGCATATAAACAAGATCTGGAGTGAAAAGCAGTAGAAGATGAAAGCATGTTGACAGATGTTTCATGAATGTGTGAAATATAGAGCTAGATTAACTAAAAGGCACTGCTACATTACTGTGCATTAGCACATGTTAAGATGCTTGCTTTGCCACAGACCCAATTTTACACAATGGGACCTATATATTCATAATGTGCCTTAATAGTCTTAGCACATGCTAACATGATAGTAAACATAGCCCATGGAAATGGACATAATTTTCAATAGAAAATAATGTAACGTCAAAGACTTATTTAAATTTATTTATCTTGTTCTGCATATTTCAAAGCAAAATACCTGTCCTGTATTATCATTTTCCCCTATGCATTTCCAACATGTGTGTGTAGGTGTATATGTTTGGTGGGCGGGGGAGGGGGTTCAGCAACCCTGTTACCCAGCAGTGCACTGTTCTGGTTAATGGTATTTCTCCAGATCATATTGGTCTTCCTCTGGGGAGGGGGAGGGTCCCATCCACCTGTTTACCTGTTTTTCCAATATTGTTCTGCTAGCATAACTAGGAGCACCCTAGTGGTTAGAACAATAAGCTGTAACCAGAAAGACCATGGTTGTGGTCAAATCCCACTGGTATGCCTTGTGATTTTGGGTGAGTCAATTAATTCTCCATTGCCTTAGGTCCAAACTTAGATTGTAACTTGCCTTGAACTACTACTGGAAAGGTGTGAGCTAAATTTAAAAATAAAAAATCTTCAGTCCAAGGGGTCTATTTACTAAGCGGTGCTAACGGTTTCTGTGCGAAATCGGAGCTGCAGCCCTGTTTTATTCAATGGGGCCGTGGCTCCAATTTTGCATAGAAACCGCTAGCACTGCTTAGTAAACAGATCCTGAGTGTTCCAGGCCTTCTCTTTCTCTTCGCTTCTCTGTGATCTTTATTTTTTTAAAGAGTTGCAAGTCCCCTGAAACCTTTGGTGGAACTGTATTCAGCACTGCCTGTAGTACATTCTTTTTCCATTGCTTGTAAATTTTGCTATTGAAAAATTAAAAATTTCCTCCAAGGTGTTTGAAGGTATTTTACTAACGATCCTATTGACTAAGGTGGTCATTTTAGAAGCTCTATTCATGATTTGGACATCTGAAAATGGGCATTCAGACATGCAAATCACAAAGACGTCCTTGGAGCCATATTAGAAAGCAGGATATATGGATGTCTCGGGGATGAACACATCCATGGGTCACGGGGACATGGTGGAGGTGTGTCTGGGCTGTTCCGTAAAAGATGCGTATGTACGAGGTATGCCCAGTTTCAGAAACAGCCAGCACATCTCAACCCACCAGCAGTAACATCCTTATCTATCCTGTTGCAGGGCACGAATAGACATCAAAAAAAGCTCCCATTCTGCCATTCCAAAACACATGGAGAGAATAGAGAAAAAAATACTTTGATATCCCCAACACATTTCACAACCGTAATGAAAAATGAAGGGAGACAAGGACACTTGTTCTGTGTTTTGCGCAGCCGATGCATATCTCAGCTTGCAAAATAGCAGGCAGGGATGTATATGCAGCATGGGACAGATGTCCCCCTCCTGAATTATTGTTCAAGTGATGTCTGTGTGGCCATGGCAATCGCTGTCCATTTCAGGCACATACATATTTCCAAAATCAGGTTGAAACTTGCACATGGCCGTCCTTTTTACATATGTTTTAACCTGGACATCCCAGATTGCACCTGAACATCATTTCTAAAATTTGCCTTCACAAGTTAGTATGTGCTAACAGGCATTAATGTATGCTATCTGCTACCTCACCTATAGGAATAACATGGGAGCAAATAGGATACACTTATGATTATTGCCATGCACTAACATTTAGCAAAGAGACCCCTAAGTTGTTTTAAATGTTTTCAACTTACCTCCATCGAAATGTGTTGCGTATTCTTGGATAGTCTTTTTCACATTTTTATTTAATTTGAAACTGATTTCAAATACTTTGTGAAGAATGTTAAATTAAGATTGCACTGGAGCATTTGCTCCAGTTTCAATCAGTGGTGAATCGGCCTGCACAGCATATGGGGAGTGCGGTCTGGGCCCTTGTCCACTGTCACTGGTTTGCATGATGATAATGGGAATATTGAATGTTTGAACTGGGAATGTTGTAGTGGTTGATATGGAAGGACAGACTAAATAGGCCATGTGGTCTTTTTCTGTCGTCATCTTTCTATGTTTCTTAAATTCTTGCAGAGCCGCTGCAGCACACTTCTACATAATAACATAGTGAATGGCAGCAGATAAAGACCCTAATTCAGGGGTCAATTTTATAGAGTGTGAAAATTACAGTTCTCAAAATGCACTCCAAATATCTCACTAATGTCGTAACAAGCACAATTCTTCATTCCTCAGTAGATGCTTAATGTAAACAAAAGTGCACCTATAACTCACAAACACGAGGTCTCAGACTTGAGAGAGTGTGGCCATTAATGACCTACTAGTCTCCCGTATTTGCATCAATGACCTCTTTCAAAAATAATGTGCACTCTAACCATTCTCTAATTGCTCATATAGAGGAATCTTCAAACTTGCGTATATATATTTTTTCTGCTTATTAAAAAGCTACAATAAAACAATTGGCATAAAAGCTTCCTGTTTTTTAAGATATCTGTCTTTTTAAGATATCTGTCTCCCAACGCCGTTCATGGGCATTGCCGACGCGTTTCTCCTCGTGGTTCTTCAGGGGACGTTTTACTGAATGCCAAGCTTCCTTAATAGCTATTTTTCAAATATCTAAAAGAACAAAAACAAAAATAACAAACAACACCAATCACATTACACACCACTTTGGCTGTTACAAAACTACAACTAAAAACCCTCTACAATACATAAACTATTTAAACTGTCACCAAAACCTTGGGTAATTTAAAACTCACTTGATGCTGCCCACATTTTCGCTCTACACCTTACTTGCTATCCAAGCATATCCAACTGGTGAAAAACGCCGCGCATGCGGTTTCAGATCACTCTGCAAATTTAAAGCCCTCCTCTGACAACTAGGGCTCAACTAAAAATTTCATTCAAAAACCGCCGCACTAGATGGTCCCTTGAGAGCAGGGTAAAAGCCAATTACGTTCCCCTTCAGTGATAACAAAAAAGAAGAAACCCTCAGACTGTCCTCTTTGCTCTCCCACTGTCAAACAGACAGCCTCCACAAAATTCTTATTATTTAAATAACCAACTTCAAATCGGAGTTAAAACAAACACGACCGCCATTCAATCTTCTCATTTAGCCCCGCCGGCGCTACCGAGCCCAACTCAAAAATCCAATATTGCTCGCGTAGAGTTAACCATTGCTCCCGGGATTTACCCCGTTGACCAAATCTTATGTGTTCTATAGAAAAACATCGCATATCAGCAAACGAATGGTTAAACATAAGACAATGCTGAACCATCGGAGCTTCCAACACACCATGTTTCAAACGGCTCCTATGTTCAGCCATACGGGTCTTGAGCTTCCTAATGGTTTTCCCTACATAAAGAAGTTGACAGGGACAACGCACTATGTACACTACAAAAGCGGAATCACAATCAGAATTGTGAAATAATCTGTACTCCTTACCCCTATGATGAAGGACCTGTATCTCTTCTGTCACTTCACACACCATACATCTGCCACATTTACGATGACCTAAATATTACTCTGCTCCAATTGTCTGGTCAACGCTATGCCACAAACATGACGGACTAAGAACTTCCTTGAAGTTTTTACTCCTTTGCCAGACACATCGGATGGTCTTCCCGCTTAAGGCCGGAATTACTGCTAGCACAGATGCATGCTTACGTACTAATTTCTGAATTGACCTACTCAAAGGAGAATACGGAGTAATCAAATGTACATAATCATCCGTCCCTACCTTGGACTTAGAGGGCGGCTGGAGCAACAATGCTCGATTATTATATAAGGCCCTCTGATAGGCTCTCTTAACGATCGAGGGAGGATAACCCCTAGCCTTAAAATTAGAAATAAGCTGTTTAGACTGAAATTTAAAGTCAGATATTGTGGAACAATTTCTCCGATAACGGAGAAATTGAGAAAATGGTAACCCCATCTTTAGCCGGGGGGGATGGGCACTATGAAAATGAAGGAAAGTATTCCTATCAATCGGTTTACGAAAAACCATGGTCTGCCACTCACCCGCCCGCTTGATGACTCTCACATCTAGATAAGTAATCGTTTCTGAACTGACTGTATACGTGAACTGTATGTTTGCCTCACAACCATTCAACCAGCGGTGAAAGTCCTCAAATTGTAACTGAGTACCCTCCCATAAGAGAAAAATATCATCTATGAACCTCTTCCAAAGTTTAATGTGATGTTTAAAGGGAGTTGATCCCAACCAACGTTGTTCATACCGAGCCATGTAGAGGTTGGCTATGGAGGGGGCACAAGTGGCCCCCATAGCCACCCCCGACACTTGATGGTAAACTGTTCCCTCGAACCAAAAATAATTTTGAAAAATGGCAAGGTCCGCTAACCTTAAAATAAAGCCTAGTTGGGCAATGCTCAAATCTCCCCGAGATTGCAAATAAAATTTAACTGTATCAAAAGCCGCAGTCTGGGGGATGTTAGTATATAGTGAACTTACATCAAGGGTCACTAATAAAATATCTGGGTGATGAGCCCACTGATGGTTAAGCTGGAGCTGCCCTAGAAAATCAGTCGTATCTTTCAAATAGGAGGGAATCTGAGGCAGTAATGGGCGGAGGTAGGAATCTACATATGTAGAAAGCGGCTCTAGAAGGGAGCCCCTCGTTGACACTATGGGGCGACCCGGAGGCTTTTCTAAATTCTTATGAATTTTGGGTACTGTATAAAAAATAGCTCCCTGTGAGCTAGGTTTATTAAGATATTTCCACTCTTTGGAAGAAAGCAACTGTGCTGCTAACGCCTCATCTGTAATTTCTCGAATGGTAGCTTGCAATGTAGCCGAAGGGTCAGTCGGCAAAATTCTATAAGTCAAACCATCGCTCAACTATAATTGTGCTTCAGAAAGGTAATAATCTCTAGCAAGAACCACTATGGCTCCCCCCTTGTCAGCTCTTTGAATCACTATATCTTCACGATTTCGAAGCTCCCGTAGAACACAACGTTCATCCTTAGTTAGTACTGTTGTACTGTGCCAATTAGTTTCCTCAAGCTTCCGTAAATCTTGAAGTACTAATTCTCTATATGTTGCTACTGCTGGATGTAATGGACCGGGGGGATACCAAGTGGATCGAAACGGAAGAGGAATCTGTCGCATTGACTCCGATTGATCTTGAGTTGACACTGTCAATGACTCTATTTCTCCAGACCCTGTAGAGATAGTTTCTGCCGATTCAATGGCCGGACTATTCCCTGAGAAAAAAATCTTCAACTGAAGTTTACGGATGAAATTCTCAAAATCCACTCGGAATAAAAAAGAGTCATGGCGAGTATTGGGAACAAAGGATAAGCCTTTATTTAATAGTGCTAGCTGTGCTGTAGACAATTCACGACCTGAAATATTAATCACTAGTGAAGACTCCAACGAATCAGAAGAATTCCTCAGTTCCGACGCCGTAGCGTACGATCGGACTTGGGTCCCGGTTGAATCACTTTTTTCTTCTTCGTTGACTCGTGGTCGCTGCCATTGTCCAAAAAATCACTTTCACCTGTTGTTTTGCTAGAATCACTGTCTGTTTCAAAATTAACCTTTCGTCCAAATCTCTTAGATTTAGATTTAGATTTCCTATTAATATCCATCCACGGATATACATATCCTACAGTGTAGTCCTCATTATCTCTACGAAGCTTACGAGCTTTTTGTTTCTGTACCTCTTGACGTAAAGCCAATAACTGGCGTTCTGATTCCTGTTGTCTCTTTCGGAAATTCTCCTCAGTGTCACTCTCTTTCAGAAGCAACAAAGTTGAATCAATCTCTTTTTGCATTGACTCTAGATTTTTCTTAATAGTGTCAATCAACAGAACCATGAGGTCCAGCGAGCATTTGTTAAGGATACAGTTCCATTGAGACAGAAATTCGGTGGTCATATTCTGCATACGTGGTTCTTTATACACGCGCAATCCGCGCGGAATCTGTTGTCTAGTTACATATTCAATAAGTGACAGGCGATGTAGTTCAGACCGTACTACTCTTTTCTGAATTTTAAGGAGATCTTCCCAGGTTGAGCCTGAAAGAGTGTCTTCCACTGAATTGTGGGCAAAAGGAGTTTGTTCTTTACTCAAAGCGGTGATATACTCATTTGAAAAACTCAAAGTTTCTTTCCAAATAGATTGCCCCTCCATCTTTGTTAGTTAAACACTAATTCAGGGGTCAATTTTATAGAGTGTGAAAATTACAGTTCTCAAAATGCACTCCAAATATCTCACTAATGTCGTAACAAGCACAATTCTTCATTCCTCAGTAGATGCTTAATGTAAACAAAAGTGCACCTATAACTCACAAACACGAGGTCTCAGACTTGAGAGAGTGTGGCCATTAATGACCTACTAGTCTCCCGTATTTGCATCAATGACCTCTTTCAAAAATAATGTGCACTCTAACCATTCTCTAATTGCTCATATAGAGGAATCTTCAAACTTGCGTATATATATTTTTTCTGCTTATTAAAAAGCTACAATAAAACAATTGGCATAAAAGCTTCCTGTTTTTTAAGATATCTGTCTTTTTAAGATATCTGTCTCCCAACGCCGTTCATGGGCATTGCCAACGCGTTTCTCCTCGCGGTTCTTCAGGGGACGTTTTACTGAATGCCAAGCTTCCTTAATAGCTATTTTTCAAATATCTAAAAGAACAAAAACAAAAATAACAAACAACACCAATCACATTACACACCACTTTGGCTGTTACAAAACTACAACTAAAAACCCTCTACAATACATAAACTATTTTAACTGTCACCGAAACCTTGGGTAATTTAAAACTCACTTGATGCTGCCCACATTTTCGCTCTACACCTTACTTGCTATCCAAGCATATCCAACTGGTGAAAAACGCCGCGCATGCGGTTTCAGATCACTCTGCAGATAAAGACCAGCATGATCCATCTAGTCTTCCCAGTAATTTAGAAGTTACTCACTTTGTTTTGATTCCATCCTTTTGCTATGTAGTGATCCTCTGTGTCTGCCCCTAGAGCCACATTTTAGGGATATGCATTTCATTTCTTTCAGTTATGTTCCTAAATATTTTGCACACTTAAATTTGAGTTTGCATGCATAAATGTGTTTTTTTACATGCATAAAATAAATTATGCATGTGGAAATTAATTTTATAATAGAGCACTTATGCGAAGTTTTCAATAATGTGCCTATTTTATAAAGGCAATCAATATTGAATGAGATGGAGAAAATAAATAAACTGTTTAAATAAAGAAGGAAATGAATATATGTATGTGAGAAGGTATCATATATATGAGCTGCAGATTTCAACAGCTATGAACCCCAACAGGGCTTCACAGCTCACTTCTTTATAATCATGTAACTCTCAATTATTAGTTTATGACCAATAACCAAACCATGTTCCTTATCGTTCCTCCAGTTTAGTCCTCCATCTCTGGGTAGTGCACCTCCTCCTGCAGCTTGGAGACTGGACCAATCAAAATCCTCACATCACTGGATGTAGCGTACTGGAATTCCCCATCAGCCCCCAGTGTGTCCAGTCTCCATGCAGCAGGAGGATGTAGTGAGCCTAGGTGCTGGGCTCACTGGAGAAACTAATAAGGAGCAGGCTAGTTAGAATATATTACAGTAGAGTTCTTACTATTTGTTTTTGGATACTATATTTCAATTTGTTTGGTTTAGCTCAAATTATTTTAAATTTCCCTTTGACAATTAGGTCCTGCCACTTTAAAAAAAAAAAAAAGGGTAAACAAGGTTAAAGGGAGAGAAGTGTTTTCCTTATGGGGGGATTCTTTCCCTGCCAAGCCACGCTTAAATACCTGACTTTATTTAGTTGGGATCTCTTTTCCCCTTGACAGCACGGGGTAGAGCTCCTGACGCGGCTCACAGTCAGTTCAAGCTGCAGCCGCCGGCGTCGAGGGATCCTCTTGTCACCTGTAGCGGTGTTCTCGGCAGCCCTGATTTTACTGTGATCGAGGCACGGCTCTTCAAAGTTGAGCCAGGTCGGTCAGTCGGTTGCAGCCGCTTTGGAGCGCAGGTGGCCCAGGAAAGGTAGGTCAATTACTGGTTCGAGGTGGGCCTCCCTGCACGGCACACCAAAACGCTGTGAGGAAACCACAGCCATTTTGAGCACGCAGTTTCCCCAGCGGTTTCTTTCTTCGTGGCGGCAGCGCTGATCTCTGGAGCAGAGAGTTCCTCCGGATCGACTTCAGCGGTTTCAAAGACAAGATACTTTATTTTGGAGGTTTTTAGCTAGTTTGATTACTCTTTCTTATTTTTTTATGGTGAATTTTGATTTTTTTGTTAGTTTTCTTTTACTTTGGACTTCTATCTCTCGGGGCATGATTGAAGCAGCTTTCATTTAGTTAATAGGACATTTAGAGCAGCACGACTTCCTGAGGGGAGTGTATAAAAAAAAAAAAAAAGAGCCTCACCTTCGTGGTTAGTTCATAGCGCCTGCAGACACTAGTTTCATTCTATGACAGTCAACTCATGTCTGCGAGGTCACAGTGTATAATTTGTGGCACCCATAGGTGCACGAGCGCAGAGACAGACATCTGTCAGGGCTGTGCATCAGTGTCCATCAATGTTAAACAACAAATGGAGAGCGCCTCAGCTCCCGTTCCGGAGACAGAAAGTGAAGCTTGGATAGCGGATCCTACCATGCCGGCTTCCGAGGAGGCAGCAGGTAGCCCTAGTGTGAGTGCGGATTGTGGATTCCCTATGCAGATGGAGGAATTTTGTCCAGATTTTGTAATCTCCAGGAATAAGCAGGAATGTAGTCATCACATATGGGTATCGTCGGTACCGACGGAGCCTGCGCAGGAATGCTCCCCAGCGTCCAATCAGAAAGCTTTTGGGAGCATCCCACAGCGCCTGTGTGCTGCCTTCCCGCCTTTCCCAACTGCCTCTCTCCAGTTCTTCTTTCTCCGCGGAGCCAGCAGGTCATGTTCCTGTCACCGCAGAAGAATTTTTTTTTTCTTTCTTTCTTTTAGTGGTCGCATCTGCCTTCTTCGACACTCTACCGCCGGACACACCGCCGGTTTTTCTTTTCTATATTCTTTAAAAAAAAAAAAAATCTTCTTTTTCTTTTTCTTCAGGTATATGCGATTTTTTTGGGGCCTTAGGCCCAAAAATCTTTCCTCAAACATGGAAAAACCTGCCTCAGGTTTTAAAAAGTGTCCCAAATGTGGTGGTACCATTTCCATCACCGACACCCATGAATGGTGTCTAAAATGTTTAGGTCCTGACCACTCCATCAAAGATTGTGTGTCCTGTGCCATGATGTCTAAAAGAGGTCAGCAGAACCGAGCTGCCAAGCTCAGTACCCTGTTTCCCTCTGATGCAGCTTCAGTGGCATCGACGTCTTCCAGGGCTTCTTCTTCCTCCCGTGGATCTCAGGTATCTAAACAGAAATCCAGCCGGTCCTCGAAGGGTAGATCTCCTTCTAAGCATTGAGATGCCTCTGGCGTTGCCCTCGAGGATTCTGCACTGGCAAAATTACCCCGGCGGGAGGCTTCGGCTTCCAAAGCACTATTATCAGGGTTCCAGGATGTTCTCGATGGCTCGGCCTCGACAGATCTCCTGGTGCCATGCTCTGGGGTACCAGTGGCTTCCACCGGTACTGACATCCAGGCATTGGCGACGTCGATAGACCAGAGAGTTCTGGCTATGGAACGCAGTTTGGTGGCTTTCCTTGCGGCATCGACGCCCTTGATATCGCGACAGACAACTTCACCGGTACCGGCACTGACACTGGCATCGGTACCGGTACCGGTACTGATAGCATCAACATCGGCATCGATGTCTGCTCCGCCGGCACCCTGTCCTCCGATGCCCTGCAGTACCGATTCTCCGGTACCGGTTATTCCCGATACTGATCTTGGTCGATACGGGTATCGGGCTCTGCAAAAGCATCCGGACAGATGATACTTTGAGTCCTCTGAAGAATATGAGGACTCTGAAAGTTCTGTTGATGCAGCGATGCTTCTTCCAGCGGAGCCTCCTCTCCTAAACGCAGGATGTCTCATCCAGAGGATATATCTTTCCAAGACTTTATCAGGGAGGTGTCTCGGGGCCTCTCCATTACTGTGGCCCCTGAAACAGAGCCAAGGGCCAAGGAGTTGGAAATTCTACAATATCCCAAAACTCCTAAGAAGGCAGCTACCTTACCCATTCATGAGATTTTATATGATCTCATGTTGAGGATGTGGGAAACACCTCTTACCACCTCTCCTCATTCTCGGAGATTGGATACTATGTATCGAGTCCCTCCTTGTCCTGGTTTCCATAAGACTCAGCTTTCTCACCACTCTATTGTGGTAGAGTCAGCTATGAGAAGGATCAGAAGTGCAAAGAGGCATGCCTCTAATCCTCCAGGACGTGAGTGCAGAACCCTGGATGCTTTTGGACGTAGAGTCTTCCAAGCTTCCATGCTTTCTGCCAGAATCAGTTCCTATAGTCTCTATATGGGAATGTTTCTAAAGGAGGTCACAGATAATTTACTGACTTTAAGCCCTTTCATCTCTGAGGATAAAAGACAGGACTTTCTCACTTGGGTCAAACATGCCCAAGATGTTTCCAAATTTTCCAACCGTGCAGCCTTCGACTGCTTTGAGTGTATAAGCAGAACCTCGGCTATTGCCATAGGTGCACGTAGGATTGCTTGGCTCCAGGCCTCTGATCTAGAGCTCTGGGTACAAGATAAATTGGGAAATATCCCTTGCACGGGTGAGAACCTGTTTGGTAAAGATTGGCAAGAAAAAGCCAATGAAATGGATGCTGAAAATTCCATCTTGGATAGACTATCCAAGTCCACTGCTGATCCTGTTAGAAAGAAGTTGTTCAAGAAAACATCTTTTTCTAAAAAGAAAAGCTTTTATCCTGCTTATGCTCAGCAGGCATCTTCTGCAGGTCAGTTTTCCATCAAACTTCAGCAACCACCCAAACAGAAGAAAGCAAAGGCTGCTAGGCCTCCACCGGCCCAGCAGCCTAGGCCTCATGTTCATTTATTTCATGTTCATTTATTTGCTTGACCGCCCTTCATTAGTAGGCAGAGCGGTTCACAATAAAAAGTATAAACAGAGTGGCACAAGGCTGGAAACAGGAAAGGAAGTTACAATTAAAGTAGAGAAAGAGATAGAGACAAGAGTAGGTAGGGCAGAGGGAGGGAAAGAGGGTCAGGGCTAGGGAGGGGGAAGGTCAAAGGCAAGGGAGAACAAATACGTTTTAGGAGAGCGTTTGAAGGTAGGGTAGTGGGGTTCGAGACGGAGAGGGGGGGGGAGGGAGTTCCATAGGGCCTCCTCAGGGCCTTTGACTTTCAGCTAGAGAACTTAGCCTTTCTGGTTCTGGAGGGACCAGAACCGTCCACCATTCCAGGAAGGTTGTGTCATTTTGCCCCCAGATGGGAGCAAATAACAGCAGAGCATTGGACACTCTCCATCATAAAGGAGGGATACAAGCTTCATTTTTCAAGCATGCCCCCTCACACAATAGTGAAGCAGTTCAATTCTCCGACCTCTCTCATTAACCTGTTAGGTCAGGAGGTTACCATCCTTTTTGCCCAAGGGGCAATAGAAGAAGTACCTCTTCATCAACAGGGCACAGGGTTCTATTCCCCTTATTTTCTTATTCCAAAGAAAACAGGGGGTTACAGGCCCATTCTAGATCTCAGAGAATTGAACAAATTCCTTGTCAAGGAGAAATTCAAGATGGTTTCTCTCGGAGCTCTGCTACCATACCTTCAGAGTCAGGATTGGCTTTGTTCTCTAGATCTCAAGGGTGCGTACACTCATGTCCTCATCCATCCAACCCACAGAAGGTTCCTTTGGTTTCTTTTTCAAGGAAAGCACTACCAATACAGGGTGCTTCCTTTTGGTCTGGCCTTGGCGCCAAGGGTGTTCACGAAATGCATGGCTGTTGTAGCAGCATTTCTCCGCACTCTAGGGATATTTGTCTTCCCTTACTTGGACGACTGGCTCATTCGAGCTCCAACACAGTCAGAAGCCAAGACTTCTCTAGTCTGCACAATGTGTATCCTTCAGTATTTAGGGCTGGTAATAAACATCCCAAAATCCAGTCTAAATCCCATTCAGTCTTTAGAGTTCATAGGGGCTCTGCTGGATACCAGAAAGGCAAGGGCCTATCTCCCCCAGGCCCGTTGCCTCCGCTTAGTGCAGTTAGCTTCTCAAGCAGTGCTAAAGCCTCATCTAACTGCTCGAGAAATGTTGCAATTACTAGGCCACATGGCATCCACCGTGCATGTGGTTCCATATGCTCGTTTTCACATGAGGGCAGCTCAGTGGACTTTATCCCACCAATGGACCCAGGCATCAGGCTGCCTGTCAGACAAAATAGCAAACACAAGTTGCCTCATTTTGTCCCTCCAGTGGTGGAAGTCCACTCAAAACCTGTTGCTGGGGTCCCCCTTTCAGCAACCCCTGCCCCAGGCAACTCTCACAACAGATGCTTCTCCAATGGGTTGGGGAGCTCATCTGCAAGCTCTCCACCCAGGGCACCTGGTCTCCACAGGAGAGTTGTCTGCATATCAATCTCTTGGAATTCAGAGCAATTTTCCTTGCTCTACGAGTGTTCCACTCCCTGCTCAGCTACAAGACAGTCCTCATCCATATGGACAATCAAGTAGCTATGTTCTATGTGAACAAGCAAGGGGGAAGGGGCTCTCTGTCGCTTTGCAATGAAGCTTTGCGACTATGGGCCCTCGCCAGAGAGCATCAGATACATCTTCTGGCAGTGTATCTTCCAGGCATTCAAAACTCTTGGGCGGACAGACTCAGTCGAGTTCTGTTTCCACACGAGTGGTCTCTGCATACAGACCAGGTGACCAGGATTTTTCAACTTTGGGGAACCCCGGACATAGACCTCTTTGCAAGTCCGTGGAATGCCAGACTTCCCCGATTCTGTTCCAGAACTCCGGCTTCAGGGGGCTCAGGCCAGGGATGCTTTCCTCCTTCACTGGGGTCAAGACTTCCTGTATGCCTTTCCACCCATTCCCCTGATTCCCAAAACTCTGTTCAAGCTTCAGAGAGACAGAGGCCGTATGATTCTCATAGCATCACTTGGCTACGGCAAGTGTGGTACCCTCTGCTTTTACATCTCTCTCAAGCTCCCTCCCTGGAGTTAGGGTCTGCTCCAGATCTCCTATCTCAGGAGGACGGAAAGTTATGGCATCCCAATCCCCAGTCTCTGCATCTCAGGGCTTGGTTGCTGAAGGCCTAGATCTCCAAGATCTTAATCTTTCTTAGCAAGTGAAAGATGTTCTTTATGCTTCTAGAAAGCCTTCCACTAGACGCTCTTATGCTTTCAAGTGGAAGAGGTTTACTGTTTGGTGTTCGGAAAAGGGTCTTAACCCTCTTGCAATACCTCTGGAATCTTTACTGGAGTATCTTCTTCATTTATCTAATGCAGGCCTTAAGACAAACTCAGTAAGAGTCCATTTGAGTGCTATTGCAGCTTCCCTTAAGCCTCTAAATGGACAGCCTATTTCCTCTCACCCTCTTATAGCAAGATTTATGAGAGGCCTTCTTCTGACTAAACCTCCCATTAGACCACCACCGGTGGCATGAGACTTAAACTTGGTTCTTGGGCAGCTCATGAAGCCACCTTTTGAACCGTTAGCTACCACCTCCTTGAAATTCCTTTCTTGGAAGGTTGTCTTTCTCATTGCAATCACATCAGCATGCCGCATTAGTGAGTTGCAAGCACTAGTAGCTAATCCACCTTATATAAGGTTTCATCATGACAAGGTAGTCCTTAGGACTCATCCACACTTTATGCCTAAAGTGGTCTCGCCTTTTCATCTGAACCAAGCGGTCTACCTACCTCTGTTTTTTCCAGGACCTCATGCATCAATTGCAGAGAGGAATCTTCATACCTTGGACTGTAAAAGAGCTCTAGCTTTTTACTTACAAAGAACACAGCAACATAGAAAGTCCTCTCAACTCTTTGTTGCTTTTGATCCTTCTCATTTGGGACTTCCAGTCTCCAAGAGAACACTATCTAACTGGATTGCTCAGTGCATTTCCTTCACCTATCAGAGTAAGAACCTTTCTCTGGAGGGCCATGTCACAGCTCACAATGTGAGAGCCATGGCAGCCTCAATGGCTCATCTGCACTCTGTGTCTATCGATGACATCTGTCGAGCAGCCACTTGGGCCTCAGTTCACACCTTTACAGCCCATTACTGCTTGGACAAGGACTCCCGCCGGGATGCCTTGTTTGGTCAGGCTGTTCTCAAACACCTGTTCCATACCTAATCAACTCCTACCCACAATCCCTGGTAGGATGCCAGAGATCCATGGGGGGAAGTGGAGCCCTTCTCAGGGACACACAACTTCTGGGGTCTCTCCCTGGCATCTAAAGCTAGGGAGTCCCCATATGTGATGACTACATTCCTGCTTGTTCCTGGAGATAGCATAGTTACTCACCTGTAACAGGTGATCTCCGGGAACAGCAGGAATTTAGTCCTCACAACCCACCCACCTTCCCTAGGAGTTGTATCTCTCTATTTATCTTTTCCTTTCCCTCTCTCTCTCTTTGTCTCAGCTTTAAAACTCAACTGGAGAGAGGCAGTTGGGAAAGGCGGGAAGGCAGCACGCAGGCTCTGTGGGATGCTCCCAAAAGCTTTCTGATTGGACGCTGGGGAGCGTTCCCGCGCAGGCTCTGTCGGTACCGATGATACCCATAAGTGAGGACTAAATTCCTGCTGTTCCCGGAGATCACCTGTTACAGGTGAGTAACTATGCTTTACTGATGCATCAGGCATTCTGTCGTAGAAGGCAAGGTCAGCTGCAGGGGTCTTTGCCTATCCCTTCCTCTAGTACGCGCTCCGGACTAGTGGAGCGCGAACGTTTAGTGTCAAGGACGGCTAAGAGACAGCGTTTGTCAGAACCCTCTCCCTCCAAAGCGGGATGGCAAGAGGGGGATGAGGCGGAGTTCGATATGGATGCAGATTTAGATGATTTAGGGGAGGGAGAGATTCCTGAGCCTGAGGACCAAGCTAGAATCATTCGAGTGTTTCGGAAGGATGAGTTGACGGCTGTTATTACTGAGGCCTTGCAGACTCTTAGGCTATCTTCCGAGCAGCCAGTTGATGACGAGGATGCTGCAGATCCCATTATCCAGGCGGTGCACCAAACGCAAGTGGTGTTCCCGATCCATAAGGTAATAGACCAGATGATTCAGAACGAGTGGTATCATCCTGAAGCAGGACTAAAGGGGTTGAGGACTATGAACAAGCTGTATCCCCTGGCAGATAAGGACAAGGAGAGATTCCGTTCCCCAAAAATTGTTTTCAGCGGTCACTAAGAAGACCACAATTCCGGTAGAAGGCAGCATGGCCCTAAAAGAGGCGCGAGATAGAAAGATGGATGGTTTGTTAAAGCAATCCTTCGAAGCTGATGCGATTTTTTGCAGGCCTCCATCTGTGGGGCTTGGGTGGCAAGAGCCTGTCTCCTCTGGGTACAATGCCTTGAACAGTCGGCGTCTTTTGGTCCAGACGAGGTGAGAGAGCTTCACCGCTTGGAATCGGGATCGGCATATTTGGCAGATGTGTACTACGATATCAGGAGAAGAGACCCTCAATAAGTATTTAAGAAACTACTGGTGAACAGCACTATCAATCCAGAACTTCACAAACTAGATAGATAGTTGAGTTCTTCCTTTTTGACAAAATTTTGGCTCTGTGACTAGTTTGACCACTACTTTATTTGTAAAGAGTTGGGTGGCCGACGGGTCCTCTAAATCATGGCTCGGCAAACTCCCGTTCAAGGGAAAGCTGTTGTTCGGTGAGGATTTGGATAAGTTAGTTAAGGAGTTAGGGGAGTCCAAGGGAGGCAGACTTCCAGAGGATAAACCCAAACAGGGAAGGTCTTCTTCGTCCTTTCGGGGGAAGTTTAGAGACTTTCAGAGATTTCGGTCACCCCGTTTTGCGGGTTCTCAAAGAGGAAGATTTGCGTCTCGAGCCCAAGGGTTCCATGGGTCCCAGGGGGCAAGTAGAGGGTTCGCAGCGGCGTCCGCTGGGGCCACTCGGAAGCCACAATGAATGGTTGTGGGTCCCGGCAGAAAGGCAACCGATCGGAGGTCGCTTTGGGGTTTCCTTCCTGCCTGGACCCACATAATGTCGATCAGTGGGTGTTGGAGATCATTTGCGATGGTTATGCTCTAGATCTGGCAAGGCCGGTACTGGACTCGTTCGTGAATTCTCCTTGCAGAGGTCCGCAGAAGGCTTTGCAGGTGCGTCAGACTTTGAACAATCTCTTACAGCTAGGAGCCGTCGTTCCGGTACCGCCAGCAGAATATGGCTTGAGTCGGTACTCTATTTATTTTGTGGTGCCAAAGAAGGATGGGTCTCTTTGCCCTATTCTAGACCTCAAAGGAGTAAATCGTTGTCTCCGCGTACTGCATTTTTGCATGGAAACGCTGCGGTCCGTCATTGTAGCAGTTCATCAGGGAGAGTTTCTCACATCTCTCGATCTCACGGAAGCATATCTCCATGTCCCGATCAGGGCATCACATTAAAAGTTTCTGCGTTTCGCCCTGCCTTGGGGCCATTACCAGTTTCAAGCACTGCCTTTTGGACTAGCGACGGCTCCACGCGTCTTCACCAAAATAATGATAGTGGTGGCAGCGACGCTGAGGAAGGAAGGTGTCTTTGTACACCCGTACCTCGACGATTGGCTGATTCGAGCAAGTCCCAAGCGGAGAGCGAAAAGGCCATGAAAAAGGTAGTAGCCTTCCTTCAGAGCCTAGGCTGGGTGGTCAATCTGTTCAAAAGTCGCCTGGCCCCGACTCAGGTTCTTGAGTATGTGGGGGTGCAGTTTGATACTCAGAAAGGCTCGTGTTTCTGACAGAGAGGAGAGCCCAGGCTCTGCGGAGACTAGTGCAAGCATTCAGGAAGCTTGCAGCACCAACGGCATGGAAGTATCTTCAGGTGTTTGGAACAATGGCGGCGACACTGGAGGTGGTCCCTTGGGCCAGATTTCATATGAGACCGTTGCAACGGGCCTTGCTTCGTCGTTGGTCCAACCAGTCCGAGGCGTTGAGCAAACGGCTTCCTTGCCCTCTGCAGGTCCGGCAGGCTCTGCGGTGGTGGATTCTCCCCGCGTCCTTATGAGCGGGGATGCCTTTGGAGCAGCTGACGTGGCTTCCGCTATTAACAGATGCCAGCCTCTCAGGCTGGGGAGCTCATTGCGGGGTAGACTTTGCGCAGGGATGGTGGTCGAAGGAGGAGAGCAGCTGGTCGATCAACCGTCTGGAGCTGAGGGCGGTATTTCTAGCCCTCCAAAGATTCGAAGCCCAAGTTACGCGATGGGCTGTACGAGTGCTGTTGGACAATGCCGCGACCGTGGCGTAACATAAATCGACAGGGCAGCACAGGGAGCGCAGTTATGGAGGAGGAATTCGAGAGGCTGTTCACCTGGATAGAGCCGCGCTTACAGACAATATCGGCGGCACACATTGCCGGAAAAGACAATGTGAAGGCGGATTTTCTCAGCAGGGTCCAAGTGGATGCAGGGGAATGGGAGTTGCATCCCGACGTGTTCGCACAGTTGGTCCTCAGGTGGGGGGCGCCGGTTATGGACTTGATGGCCACCTGCCAGTCTGCAAAAGCAAATTGGTTTTTCAGCAGATGACGGGAACCCATGTCAGAAGGAATTGATGCCTTGATATAGCCGTGGCCGGCGGTGGGTCTCCTCTATGTATTTCCGCCGTGGGCACTCATTGGACGAGTGATTCAACATATCGAAGCTCACTGGGGGAGGGTGCTACTTGTGGCACCGGATTGGCCCAGGCATCCGTGGTATGCCGACCTGATAAGGTTGCTAGACCGTGGCGCCTCCCATTGACGCCAGAACTCCTGTTGCAGGGTCCACTTCTGATGCCCGCGGGTGGATCGATTCTCGCTTACGGCTTGGCCATTGAAAGGGCGAGGCTAAGAAAGAAAGGCTATTCCAGATAAGTCGTGGCAACCCTACTTCAAGTGCAGAAGCGGTCAACTTCACTGGCCTATGTTCGAGTCTGGGGGATCTTTGAGGACTGGTGTTCTAGGCATCAGGTCTCTGACTCCACAGCGTCAGTACCAGTGGTGCTGAGTTTTTTACAGGAAGGCTTCGACAAGGGGCTGGCCGCCAGTTCCTTGAGAGTGCAGTTAGCGGCCTTGGCCTGCTATAGAGGTAAGGTACACGGCGTGGCACTTGGAGCTCACGGAGATGTAGTATGTTTTCTCAAGGTGGTTACCAGACTGCGCCCTGCGCGTCGGATTTCCGTTCCGCCTTGGGACCTCAACTTGGTTTTGAGGGCGCTGGGAAAGGCCCCGTTTGAGCCCTTAAGCCAAGCCTCGGTTAAAGATTTGACTCTTAAAGCGGTGTTTTTGGTGGCTATTTGGTCAGCTAGGCGCATTTCTGAATTAAAAGCTCTTTCGTGTAGAGAACCCTTTCTATGCTTTTTCAGAGAAAAAGTGGTTCTTCAGCCGGTGCCCTCCTTCTTACCGAAAATGTCTTCTCCTTTTCATGTGAATCAGATGGTATCTCTGCCCGTTTTACGGTCGGAGGTAGGGCAAGTTTCAGATTGAGGTTTGAGTCGATTGGACTTAAAGAGGGTGTTACGTCGTTATTTGTCAGTCTCCGAGTCATTTCGCAAGTCGGATCGTTTGTTCATGTTGTTTGGAGGTGCCAGGAAAGGGGAGGCAGCGGCAAAGGCTTCCATTTCCAGGTGGATTAAGGAGACCATTGTCTCAGCTTTCCTGTTGCAAGGGCGCTCAGCTCCCATAGGTCTCAGAGCGCACTTTACCAGAGCGCAGGCAGCTTCCTGGGCGGAACACAGTTTAAATCCGCTGGTAGAAATTTGTAGGGTGGCAACCTGTTCGTCACTACATACTTTTAGTAAACACTACCGTCTGGATGTGTTGGCAAAGAAGGATGTCTGTTTCGGGTCGGCGGTGTTGCGTGCCGGCTGGCAGGGTCCCTCCCATTAGTACTGCTCTGTTACATCCCAGAGCTGGAGGACTAAACTGGAGGAACGATAAGGAAATAGAAATTACACTTACCTGGTAATTGTAGTTCCTTGAGTGAGGACAGTTTAGTCCTCATTCCCGCCCTCAGATTCGAAGGGTAGCTCGGCACGCATTTGGAAGTGAAAGGCGAAGTTGCAGGTGAGTTCTTCATCATGATGACCAGTTCTCATGTTCGGGCTTTCTATTTGGGCTTGGCTCTTCTCCCTCTATCTGTTGTTTTTTTTTTTCCTGGCTCGGCAAGAGAGAGAGCGCCCATGGGGGAAATCTCACCCTTTCCTTTGGAAGGGGAAGTTCCTTGATTGTTAAAAGTTCAAATTATTTCAAATTGTTTAAAAAAAAAAGAAAAAAAAAGAACTGTTAGCTACTTATTTGTTGCTCTTTTGAGTCTGCTTAGTCACTAGTTCACTGGGAGCTGATGGGGAATTCCAGTACGCTACATCCAGTGATGTGAGGATTTTGATTGGTCCAGTCTCCAAGCTGCAGGAGGAGGTGCACTACCCAGAGGTGGAGGACTAAACTGTCATCACTCAAGGAACTACAATTACCAGGTAAGTGTAATTTATATTTCATGTCCCAAAACTGTCTTCTAAATAGCAGAATTACAGAAATGTATCTTCAACAGAGCACTCAAGCCAAACTCAGCAATCCACAATGTACTCGACACCAGCATTTCAGCAGCTACACTGCTTTCCTTAAGGGCTAGATTCCTCTCTGTTTCAGTCTGTTTTTAATCGCTCCTCATTACCTGAAATCAACCAGATCCCACACCGGGAGTACCTAATACTCACACCAAATAAAACCCCAGTCACACATATAGGGGTATGTTTACTAAACAGTGCTAACGTCGCAGCAACGTTATCGCTCAATAATACCACACGATAACGTCTCCGGCGGTGTTAAAGCGCACAGAGGGTTGAGTAAGGCTCCCCAGAGGGCGGAGATAAGGGGTCAATGGGCAGAGAGTGGGCGGGGAGAGGCTCTAGGCACACTAACCCTGTGAAATCAGGGTCTGAAAATTAACGCCAGTGAAAACCTCGCATTAGAGGCACATTTGCAGGAGAGAGAAACCATTTCAGTCAGCAATGTACAGCAAAGGCAGGGAGACCAAGAAAGATGATAGTAGTGATACATGTGCAGCAACAGCATAGTGCCCAAGTACGAAAGGGCACTGTGGTGAGGCTACAAATGGGGTACAGGGGGCTGCAGGTGGGACATGCAGTGGGGCAGCTGGGGCACAGCGTGGACTAGGCAGATGCCTAGGTGATACATAGGAATGTAGAAATGGAAAACCAGCAAGACTGCAACTGACCAAGGGCAAACATGCCCACTAGTGTGTGTCCCACAGTGCCACAATGGACATTATCCAGCAAGTACCCCAAAGGGCACATAACATTGGCAGGCAGTGCTGGGGGGAAGCGTGGATGTCTGTGCAGGCACCCCTACCACATATCACGAACCATAGGCAGCCGCCTACCGGCACACTGGATGGCCTGGGACTGCGCACCACCAGCACCACCAGCATAAGGGCATGTCAGCATGGTGGCCGAGGGGTGCTGGTGGTGGAGGGGGCAGTGGCATCTGCCCACAGCACACCAAGGCCAAGCCCTGTTTAGGTGGGTGCCATGCACTGCAAAAGACAAGGTCTGTCTGAAAAACAGTAATGGTTTCCCCAGGGAATGACCTGCCTCTGTGGCAACAGTTTGGTGCAGTACACACAGCCAGTGTGTTCAGGGGCAGAAGGTCACAGGTTCAAGTCCCAGCTGTGGCTCCTGCAGACCATATCTTTATATTTTACCCTACAGAGCACATACAACATAAACATGTGCACTCCCTAGAGCATCGGACAACAGGGACACAAACACCCACACCCACAGGCTCCACTATCCAAAGCCTCATGGAGAGTCAGGCTGTTGGGCCCGGCACGGAGCAGCAGTTACCACTACTAGCACCTGCATACCTTAGCACCGTCATAAACATGGAAACACAAGCCACATATATCAAAAAGTTGCTATGATTAATGTCAGATAACAAATCCTAAATTAAACATAATTTGGTAACAGAGATGCATCATAGCAACCTTTCTGATATATGTTGCGTGTGTTTCTTTTTTTTCTGAAAGTGTTTACCACCCTGGAGAGTGACCCTAACAGTATTGAATACCATAGCAATGCCTGCACTATGCTCAGGACAGGTGTGGTGGTCAGGGCTGCCAACCACCTCTATCTTTGCACAATGCTGAAATAGGTGTGGGATTGTGTGTATGTCTATCCAGTGTTTTGTGGCTCCCTACACCTTATTGAGCCCCCAATGCTTGCACTGTCTCTAGTGTTAGCCTGCCAATGTGCATAATGAGAAGCAAGGTATTGTGGGTATGGCCTAGACACAGCGGTCTGGGCAGGATGCATCTGCACAGGGCATAGGGCAATGGCTGGGACATTGCAGTGCCCGACCACCACCTGCACGGACAGGGTGGCCACAGCATGTCATGCTGGGAGGTCACTCTCACCCTGACTGAGCAGTGACCATGGCATGTCTAGGTTCACACATGGTGCTGGACTGTGTTCCTTTTAAATGATATCTGTGAGTTCCTGTGTTTGGTTCCCAAACACTGACATACCTGCTTGGTGTTTGTGCTTATATCCCACTTCTGGGTGCACATAGTTTCTCCAGGAACATGCCCTATGTACTGGCTGGCAGACTGTCTGCAGTTAGCATGTGTAGGGTTGGAACACCTTGCAGGGTGCAGACTGACTGTGCCGTCTGCTGGTGAATGTCGGATTGTGTTGGGGGCAGCTGAGCTTTTCCAGGCCTTCTGCCAGTGCCCTATGTGATAAGTACAGATCAACATTGACTGCCCTGGAGGGCGCCCTTTCCCCAGCAGGATTGGGGTTAATGGTCCCCTCTACTGCATCCATTGCAAAGATGTTGGTGGCAGTTCTTGTCCCCCACCCTGACCAAGAGTGGGCGGGTTGGGTGGTGCTATGTGATCCGCATGTGGGTCCAGAGACCCCCCTGCTATTATAACAAGTGACCATGGCAACCACACAGGATATGCACTATTTTGGGTGTATCATAGAAGGTGATGGTACATGGAGCTCACTTGGATGAGAGGAAGGTGATTAGCGGGGTGCCTCAGGGTTCGGTCCTGGGCCCGGCACTGTTCAATATATTTGTGAGTGATATTGCTGAAGGACTGAATGGAAAAGTCTGTCTTTTTGCAGATGACACAAAAATTTGCAACAGAGTGGACTCCCCGAGGGAATGGTTAACATGACGAAAGATCTACAAAAGCTGGAAGACTGGTCTAATGCTTGGCAACTACGATTTAATGTGAAAAGGTGCAGTGTCATGCACTTGGGTAGCAGAAATCCAAGGGAAAAGTACACGATAGGGGGTGAGAGGTTGGTATGCACAGTTCAGGAGAAAGACCTTGGTGTGATTATCTCTGATGATCTCAAGGTGGCAAAACAGTGCGACAAGGCGGTGGCAAAAGCCAGGAGGATGTTGGGCTGCATACAAAGAGGAATTACCAGCAGAAAGGAAGAGGTACTTATGCCACTGTACAAGTCACTGGTGAGGCCTCACTTGGAATACTGTGTTCAGTTTTGGAGATCATATTTATTTATTTATTTATTTAACAATTCTTTTATACCGCGCTATTACAATCAGTGCGGTGTACAATGAACAAGAACATACTACAATGCATACAAGTAACACTGAGTTTTACATTAAACAGGGAACTTCAACAATAGGACAACCAATGCAAAAGATGTAAAAAGACTGGAAACTGTTCAGAGAAAGGTGACCAAAATGATTTGGAGCCTTCGTCAGAAGCCTTATGAGAAGAGACTTGAAGACCTAAATATGTACACTTTGGAGGAGAGGAGGGACAGGGGAGATATGATTCAGACCTTTAAATACTTAAAGAGAAATTATGAACAAACAAAGCTCTTCCAAAGACGGGGAAGCTGTAAAACTAGAGGGCATAACATGAAGCTGCAAGGTGGTAAATTGAAAGGCAATGTCAGGAAATATTTCTTCACTGAAAGGGTGGTGGATGCTTGGAATGCCCTCCCGATGGAAGTGGTGGGGTCAAACACGGTGATGGAATTCAAAACGGCATGGGACAAACACAGCGGATCCCTTTACAGCAACAGGATAAAAGCAAAATAAACGGTACCATCTAACTTCTGAACTATCTAGCGTCTCAACAAATAAGGGTGTCCTACATGGAGTGGTGGGTTCACCCCTAAACAAAAGCATGGGGGGGGGGGTGGCCTGCACAGAGCGACAGGTGCACCTACTCTTGCCATCTTGCTGGGCAGACTAGATGGACCATGCTGGTCTTTATCTGCCGTCACTTACTATGTTACTATGTTCACAAGGGCTAAATGTGATTGGGAAATACAGATAGACACAGGTGCATAGTTGTGTTTGCAAAGGCTACCTATCACACACTGGCACTGATGGGGACCGGCAGCACAGCCTAGCTCAGCCAAGCCGGGTGCTGCAGACCTGGTGCTGGGCACCCCACCTCACCCTCAGGGTGAGCACAGGGACCGCACAATGTCATGGTCTGTAGCTACTCTGTGACAGTAACACACACAGTCAGTTCCCCCTACCAGGCTGAGGTTCTGTAGAGGCGCATACCGCATCCTGTGTTCAGATGTAGACTGCTGTTCTGCATGTGCATTGCATCATGGGCATTGGTGGGTTTACCTATCCTGGTAACCACAGTAGACATTTTGTGCTGTGATCTGCAGTCTTTCTGTGGCCAGCCAGTGCTGTGATGTATATTATAGAGGTGTAGCCCACTGGTTAATACAATTCTTGCCAAGCCAGAGGTCATGGATTTGATCTCTCAGAGGTCTCGTCTAATAAGGCTGTCCAAGGCCATCCCTTTTCCTGCCTGTAAGAGTCAGACACATCTCTACAATCTGTGCTGCCAGCAGAAACACCCTCACCTCAGTGCTGTAACCTATAGGGCACAATATAAGGTGCCTTGTCAGCCAAAGCGCTGCATAATGTGCCCTATAGGGTGCCCTATAAAGTGCTCCTTAGGGCGCCCTATAGGTCACAATATAAAGTGCCTTGTCAGCCAAAGTGCTGTATAACGTGCCCTCTAGGGCGCCCTATAAAGTGCTCTATAGGGCACCCTATTAGGCTCCCTATAGGGCACATTATATAGTGCCTTGGTGGACAATGCAGGTTACGGCACTGAGGTGACGGTGTTTCTGCTGGCAGCACAGATTGTAGAGATGTGTCTGGCTGTCACAGGCAGGAAAAGGGATTGCCTCAGACAGCCTTATTAGATGAGACCTCTGAGGGATTGAACCCATGACTGCTGGTTTGGTAATCAATGTATTAACCAGTGGGCTACCCCTCTATAGCTGTTCTCACAGCACTGGCACGAAATTAAGATTACCGCACAATAATGAGCCAAGTCGCCCTCTATTGCGCAATAAACAGCCATTGCTACCTTGACGCCGGAACGCCCACTTCCTTATATGGCATTCCTCACGTTAAAGCTCCACCTAGCGCCAGTAACATTAGCATGGTTAGTAAACACACCCCACAGTTCCTAACTGAAGTATTCAGTGTTGCTCCTTTTCATTCAAAGTTCATCAAAATCACCTCTTCTTAGAAATCTAAGGGGGCACGCAGTCACCAAAACCTGAAACTCCTGAAACACATCTCATTACTCTAAACAGAACCACCAGAGGAACCTTTTCTGAATGAGTTCAAATACAACTGCAGTGCTCAGACATCCATGACCTTTCTGATGCAATACACAGGAAAAAAAAAAAACCTTGCTCTTCCTATCTTTCTGTCTGTATCCCATTTCTATCTGTTCACAGTCACCTTGATCTGCAGACTAGTGTCAAACAACCTACCTTTGATGGATGATACAAAAATCTGCAATAGAGTAGACACCCAGGAAGGTGTAGATAACATGAGGAGGGATCTAGCTAAGCTTGAAGAATGGTCTAGAATTTGGCAGCTGGGATTTAATGTTAAAAAATGTAAGGTCGTGCATTTGGGCTACAGCAATCCAAGGGAGCAATATAGTATAGGGGGTGAAGTACTTTTGTCCACTAAAGAAGAGCGGGACCTAGGCGTGGTTGTGTCTGATGATCTTAAAGTAGCTAAACAGGTAGAAAAGGTGACGGCAAAAGCTAGAAGGATGCTTGGGTGCATACGGAGAGGAATGACTAGCAGAAAAAAGGAGGTGATAGTGCCTCTCTATAAATCTTTGGTGCAACCTCATTTGGAGTATAGTATGCAATTCTGGAGACCACACCTTCAAAAGGATATAAACAGGATGGAGTCAGTACAGAGGATGGCTACTGAAATGGTTAGTGGTCTTCATTATAAAGCATATGAGGACAGGCTTAAGGATCTTAATATGTACACCTTAGAAGAAAGGCGGGATAGAGGTGATATGATTGAGATGTTTAAATACCTCCGTGGCTTAAATGTACCGGGGGAGAGCCTCTTTCAATTGAAAGCAAGTTCTGCTACGAGGGGGCATGGGATGAGGGTGAAGGGGGATAGATTCAGGAGTGATATGCGGATATATGTCTTTACGGAAAGAGTGGTGGATCCATGGAATAGTCTCCTAGTGGAGGTGGTAGAGATGAGGACAGTATCTGATTTCAAAAAAGCATGGGACAAACACAGAGAATCTCTAAAGGAAAAAAGGGGACTGTTGTAGTTGTTGATATGGAAGGACAGACTAGATAGTCCATGTGGTCTTTTTCTGTCGTCATATGTTTATGTTTCTATGATTATAAGTTTAGGAATGTTTAGCTTGCCTACATTCCTTGCATAGCCTTTTTAAATCAAATATCTGAGTATGCCCTCAGTCATATAAGGTCTACTGTCCAGGGCCACTTAAATTCCTGCCCACTCTACCCCTCACCCCACCCACCCTGGGGTTGCATTTCCTATATAGTCGTCATATAGATTAGGTGTAACACCCACCTTTTCCCCTTTTTGTCTTGTCCTAGCACTGCTTTATCAGAGTTTTAATCAGCATGCAATAGCTGTGGAGCCTTCATTCTAAGAAGAATCATTTGGAGCCTAAGAGTTCGCCTTATATGTCTCAAGGTATCTGCTATGCACAAAGAATTGATTCTATTGAGGGAAGAATTAGCTGCAATTAAACACCCCACCTCTAGGGTATAAATCGAAAAAAAAATCCACCACCGCTTCCACAAAGAATCAAACAGCCCAGGAAAAAATGAATATCAGTGGGCTCTGGTAGGTCATGACCTGTAACACAGAGACACCTTATCCATCAAGAGATATCCCTGCATAATGTCTTCTCTGCCCTGGAAAATGAGAGTGCCCAATTAGTGGAAACTGAAGCATCCTTAAATGAGATGGTTAATGCCCAATCTACTGATAATTCACCAAATATGACGAAAAAATCACAAAGCAGAGACACCAACTTGGAAACACAGTTCAAAGGAAAGAAAATGGTCAAATGCTTCCCAGGCTCTTCAGCCAGCAGAAATATGAACAAATTGTTGGCATAGTAAATGCAGAAAGTGAGCACTCCAAAACTGATGTTATCATCCACTTGGGTACAAATGACCTGGCTAGAAACAGTGCCTCTGCAGTTCAAAGGGACTTCTAAACCATTGGAGAGAAACTCAAGTCCATTGTTAACACTGTAGCATTCTCAGAAGTTCTACCTGTTCTTGGTAAAGGGGCAGAAAGGTTGCATCGACTTTAATACATGGCTCCAAACCTGGTGCAAACAAGAAGGATTTAGATATATAGGCGACTGGGGAAATAGATAGAACAAGAGGCTATAATGTATTAATGAACTACATCTCTCTGTTACAGGGAAAAGGATCCTAAGTGAAAAATTCAGGCATTATGTAGACAGGCATTTGAACTAGGGAAAGGAGGTGATGGATGGAAAACAACAAGTTCAGGACATCACTCCCAGCAAAAACATAACATTGGAAACAGCCACACTATTGACCCCACACATCAGTGGCAAGTGGGAAGAGGCGTGTAGAACAAAATCCTTGCAAAATACAGTCAAGCCAGTCAACAAATGCTTAAAAGCAATGAGCACAAATGCTCGAAGCCTAGCCAACAAAGTTCCTGACCTGAAAGCCCTAATCGTGGAAACGGACTTAGACATTATGGCCATTACAGAAATATGGTTTAACAAATCACATGAATAGGATATAGCCATAGATGGCTATAATTTATTTAGAAGAGATAGAGAAGGCAGAAAAGGAGGAAGAGTAGATCATATGGCAAAAGCAATATTAAAGTTGCTGAAATGCAGGGGATGTGAGGAAAAGAAGAAGTGCTGTGGATTATGTTGGAAAGAAGTGATGGCATTATCATTCATACTGGTGTAGTCTACAGGCCTCCAACTCAAATCAAAGAAATTGTTAGAGACTTGATTATTGATACAAAGGTAGCCATGAAGGGGGAAGTAATCATATTGGGTGACTTTAATCTACTCGATATGGATTGGAGTATTCCTTCCGCAAATCTGAAAAGAAGTAAAAAAAACTGTGGATGCCCTTCAAGATGCATTGATTAGACAAATGGTGATGGAACCGACCAGGGAAAGTTTGATGCTGGATTTAGTACTCACCAATGGAAAATGCATGTCGAATGTCCGGTTGAGTGCCTATGTAAGTAGCAGCAATCATCACATGCTGTGGTTTGAGATAAAAGCCAAGGCAGAGTCCCAGCAAGCAAACTCAAAGTTCCAGACTTTAAAAATGCTAACTTCAGTTAAATGGCCAAGTGCCAGAAGGAGGATGGGAGGAGGTAAGGGAAGTGGTACTGCAGTGGGCTAAACTAAAAGAGGCAATAAAAGGGTCAACAGATAGATAGGTAAGGAAAGTAAAAAAAAAAAAAAACAAGAGGAAAAGGAAACCTATTTGGTTTGCCAAAGAAGTGGCTGCGCAAATAAAGGCAAAAGACACAGTTTTCTCAAAATTCAGAAGTACGCAAACAGAGGAACACAGAAAAGAATACAGGGTAAAGCTAAAAGAGACAAAAAGAGAAATAAGGATAGCAAAATCAAAGGCAGAAGAAAAGATGGCTAAAGATATAAAGCATGATGACAAAACTTTTGTCAGGTATATTCGGGAGAAGAGGAAGATCAGAGATGGAATTATCCTGGAAAGTGACATTGAAAAAATGAAAATCCTAAACGTTCAGTTTTTACTAAAGAAAATCTTTGAGTAGGACCACCTGTGATTATGGTTTAGGCATTTGATATACCGCCCTTTACTTACGCATCAGAGCGGTTTACATGTATACTAACAGGTACTTTTTATTCCCTTGTCCCCGCAGGGCTCACAATCTAAGTGTACCTGAGGCAATGGAGGGTTAAGTGGCTTGCCCAAGGCCACAAGGAGCGGCCATGGGACTAGAGACCTCAGTCCCTCCGGCCTGAGGTTACTTGTCCCCATGCGGGAATTGAACCCCCGGCCCTCCAGCCTGAGGTAACCTGTCCCAACCACTGAGCCACTCCTCCCTTGACAAATATACAAATGGGAATGGTGTAGAAGATGATGTGTTTGAACAGCTTGCAAAACTGAAAGTGAACAAGGCCATGGGACCAGATGGAATACATCCCAGGATACTGAAAGAGCTTGAAGAGGTTCTGGCAGGGCCTTTAAAGGATGTTTCTAATAGATCCTTGGAGACAGGAGAAGTTCCACAGGACTGGAGAAGGGCTGATGTGATATCTCATCACAAAAGTGATAATAGGGAAGAAGTGGCAAACTATAGGCCAGTAAACCTTACCTCAGTGGTGGGAAAAGTAATGGAGGTGCTCCTGAAAGTGGGCTTTCTCAAAACCAATAGGTTGCATGATATGAGGCAACATGGTTGTCCCAAAGGACAATCATGCCAAACAAATCTGATTAAGTTCTTTGACTGGGTGACCAAAGAACTAGATCTAGGGCATTCGATGGATGTGATCTACTTAGATTTCAGCAAAGCCTTTAATATTGTTCCTCATAGGAGACTTATCAATAAACTGAACAACCTGGGGATAGGTCCCAAGGTGGTGAACTGGATCAGAAATTGGTTGACTTACAGACAACAGAAGATGATGCTAAATGGAACTCACTTGGATGAAAGGAAGGTGATCAATGGCGTGCCCCAGGGATCGGGCTGGGACCGGTACTGTTCATTGTATCTGTGAGTGATATTGCAGAAGGACTGAATGGAAAAGTCTGTTTTTTTGCAGATGACACTAAAATTTGCAACAGAGTGGACTCCCCTGAGGGAGTGGATAACATGAGGAAAGATCTACAAAAGCTGGAAGAGTGGTCTAATGCTTGGCAGTTACGATTTAATGTAAAGAAGTGCATCCCACTTGGGATGCAGAAATCCAAGGAAATTATATGCAATGGGGGGAAAGAGATTCGTGTGCATGGACCAGGAGAAGGACTTTGGAGTGATTGTTTCTGAGGATCTCAAGATGGCGAAACAGTATGACAAAGATGTGGCCAAAGCCATAAGGATGCTGGGTTGCATACAGAGAGGAATTACCAGCAGAAAGGAGGAGGTACTAATGCCACTGTACAAGTTGCTGGTGAGGCCTCAGTTGGAATATTGTATTCAGGTTTGGAGACCATATCTCGCAAAGGATATAAAAAGACTAGAAACGGTCCAGAGAAGGCAACCAAAATGATTTGGTGCCTGCGCCAGAAGACAAGAGGAGGGTTAGGAGAGATATGATTTTATTTTTTTAGTGCCGTCAAATCAGTGCTGACTCTTGGGAGATATGATACATACTTTTAATACTTAAAGAATATTAATGAACAAAGAAACCTTTTTCAAAAACAGAGAAGCTGCAAAACTAAAGGACATAACATGAAGCTTCAAAGGGGTAAACTGAAAGGCAACGTCAAGAAATACTTTTTAATTGAAAGGGTGGTGGATGCTTGGAATGCCCTCCCAATGGAAGTGGTGGGGCAAATACAGTGACAGAATTCAAAATGGCATGGGAAAGACACAGTGGATCCCTTTATAGCAACAAGATAAATCAAAATAACCTTATCTGACTCTGCTATCTCAACAAATAGGGGTGACCTGCACGGGATGGCAGGTGCTCCTACTTTTGCCACCATGCTGGGTAGACTAGATGGACCATGATGGTCTTTATTTACCATCATATACTATCTTACTATGTAATACAAGTGGCAGGGACACATTATTAGATAAATAATACGAACACCACCAGCAGCTCTCTTGTCCCTCCGGAACTTGGAAGCAGCCGCCCAGCAGCGTGCTCTGCCCAATCGGGGCAGCCCAGCACCATTCAAAAGAAGCGCCATCGGGCGTAAACACCACCAGCAGCCCTTTTGTCCCTCCGGAACTTGGAAGCAGCCGCCCAGCAGTATGCTTTGCCCAATCGGGGCAGCCCAGCACCATTCAAAAAAAGTGCCATCGGGCACACCTGCACCTGAGGGCCTCGCCAGAGGGCCCTTTGGCGTGACCCTTAGGCGGGGCACTGTGTCCAGCCACTCCATCTTCACTAAGCGTAGTAAGAAGCAACCAAACAACCAGAGGACTAGCAACAGAACTAAGGGACCAAGCATCACCGTATTGAACACTGAGCTCTCCACTAAATGTATGTAAGAGTGCACGAAACTGTATAGCTTAAATAATTGACATACTTGTAAGGACTGAAAGACCCAGCAACCATCATTGTTGAGGCCAACCATTCCTCCACAATTATCTTAATCTTTAAGGTTCAGTTAAGCACAGAATTTTCATTGCATATTTATTTATTTATTTTATTTATTTAGCTGCATTTATATCCCGCTTTTCACTGGGTCAAAGCAGTTGGGGGGATACATTTAACATGAGGCGATATGAGACACATACACTAATACTTACAGGGAACATGGGCAATGGAGGGTTAAGTGGCTTGCCCAAGACCACAAGGAGCACCTGTGGGACTAGAAACCCCAGTCCTTCCGGCCCAAGGTTGCTGTCCTCTAGTGGGATTTGAACCACTGACCTTCTGGCCTGTAGTACCTTGCCCCAACCACTAGGCCACTCCTCCCTTGGGTAGGCTCAGATGTGCAGTTAACTACCCCTATTTGAGTAGCCATTGTTGTTTTGAACAAAACTATTGTTGTTTTAAAGGTACATTGCTGCCTCGTTGTTTCTAAAGCGTACATTGCTGTACAAGTTAGCCTCATTGTTTTAAGTTCACCATTGTGTAGCTAGCCACTCCCACACAAGTAGCCTTGCTGCCCTGTTGCTTCTAAAGCGTACATTGCTGTACAAGTTAGCCTCATTGTTTTAAAGGTCACCATTGTGTAGCTAGCCACTCCCACACAAGTAGCCTTGCTGCCTTGTTGTTTCTAAAGTGTACATTGCTGTACAGGTTAGCCTCATTGAAGGTAATCATTTATTGTTGCACAAACTGTCTCCTATACCAGTACACTGTGTTGACTCACAATTCAACATGGCCATACCCATCCTAACCCTAACCAGCCTGTACCTCCTTAGCAGCGCATTCATCAGCCCTCTCAATCCGACCTCCAACTACAACCTCATTCCAACCCTTCAAGGCCGAGGAAAAAGATATCAAGGCAGCTCACATTTTAAACCAGCAGAATTTCTTCAAAACGCATACCCACGCTTAATCCACATACCAATCCAACACTCCGCAAAACCCAAAGCGGCACAGCCCCTAGGTCAGCGAAACCTGAAATGTGCCCTCATAAATGCATGCTCAGTCCGCAGGAAATGGCCAGCCATCACCGACCTTATAACCCATCTTGAACTAGACATCCTACTAGTCACTGAATCATGGCTCATGGACTCAGACGCAGTCCTCATTAACCAACTCATCCCCCCCCCCCAACTTCTCAAGCCACACCTGCCACAGACCTAACCGCAGCAGTGGTGGTACATTCATCCTATCAAAAACAGAACTCATGTATCAGCTGATCAAATCCAGCAGCACAACACACCTTGACACACTCACTATATCCAACAGCCACAACACCATCAACCTAATTTACAGATCACCGTCCTCCTCCCCTGAAGACCTTGCAACTATAATTGACCTTGCCTGTAACCCTAAGAACACTCACAGACCAAACTGGATATTGGGAGACTTTAACCTTCCAGCTCTCCAAGATACCCACTCCAAAGCCTTTCCTTGAAGCACTCAACGATCAGATAGTTGAAACACCTACCCACCGGAAGGGAAATATACTAGACCTCATATTCATCCCACGACCCGACATAAGCCCAAACTACAACTTCAAGCTAGATATCACCCCAGTCCCATGGACCTATCACAACCTAATTAAATTCCAGATACCCATGCTTCAAGACAGCAACATGCCTAAGAGAACAGCCGAAAGCCCGCCCTCAAGCATTAGACGATTCAGACCGTTCGACAAAGCGGCGATCCTAAATGAAGTCCTTCCAAACCTCCAGCTAGACTCGCCTGACCTGATGGCTACATGGAACAACAGCCTGAATTCCTATGCATGCCTACCTACCCCAACCAAGCCAACCACCCCATGCAAGTTACCTAGAGGTAAGAAACCAGCACAATGGTACTCCACAGAGCCACGGTCTTCACTACTTCTTCTTAGGAAACTGAAAAGAAGATGGCAGCGATCCCGATCCCCTACCAACCAAGCAGCCTACATCACCCAGCTTAACTCAAACAGAGATTCCATCTCAGTGAAAATGAAAGAATACCACTCCGAACTCCTACTCCGCTCACTAAACAAACCTCACGACCTGTTCAACTTAGTGAAGTCCATGACAAAAGAATCTTTGCCCACACAGACTACAATGATACACCCACAGGAATATGCAGACTACATACTAGCCAAAGCCAGCAACATCACCATAGCCAAGAAACCCACTCCCGGACACAACACAAGTCAACCACTACCGCTCAACTCACTCACACCATCAGCCAGAGGCATCGAGGACATCATCGCAACCATCAATGCCACCACAGCTCCAAATGACCCATGTCCAGCTCACTGGATAAGATCTCTGCGCAAAGAACTCAGTCCAATGCTAGCCGGGATCATGGAGCGATCCTTCTCCACAGAAATGTTCCCAGCATGCCTCAGACATCGATCCGACCCCTTCTGAAGAACAACAAACTGGACCCCCGGAAAGTGGAGTCCTACCGACCAATCTCAAGTATTCCACTTCTAGCCAAGATTATTGAGAAGGTAGTTCAATGGCAAATCCAAGAACACATTGACTCCACTGCCCCCCTTGATCCATGCCAACATGGCTTCAGGGAATCACATGGAATCGAAATGCTTCTTGCCACGCTTTTTAACACATTAATCATAGGGATTAACAACAACAGACAAGGATATGCCCTCATTTTCTTGGACATCTCCATGACCTTCGACTCTGTCAACCATGAGCAGCTCCTGACACGTCTTCAGGAAAAAGGAATCCAGGGCTCAGCGTAGAGCTGGTACAAATCATACCTAACAGATACATGGCAGCAGGTACGCACAGGCTCTACGACCTCCAAGTCTTTCCAACAAAAACATGGAGTTCCCCAGGGTTCTTCACTATCTGCCCTATTATTCAATATATATATATGCAGCCCATATGTGCCATCATCCGCTCCTTCAACATCTCCTGCCTGATTTACGTGGATGACGTACTACTCTTCACTCCCTTCACCGTTGATCAACCAGACTTCTCCTCACTGGTAAAATGCTTTGATGCCGTCACTGACTGGCTTAACTCACAGAGTCTCAAAATAAATTTCAGCAAGACAGAAGTGCTGTTCATCACGAGAAATTAAACCTTCATCCCTCCGGCAACATTAAAGACAAGAGATGCCGAGCTCCCGAGCCGACCCACCATCCGCTACCTGGGAGTCACACTTGACCAGCACCTTGACCTCAAAACTCACATAAGCAACACTGTCAAGAAAGTCTACCACAAGATGAGGACAATTTGACATCTCCGACCCTTACTGCAACCAGAGGACTTCCGGACAGTCTTCCAGGAGCTAGTAACCCCCCACTTTGACTACGCCAATGTGATCCTTCATGGGCTCCCTAAGAACACACTTAACCCCCTACAGTTAGCAGTGAACGCCGCTGCCCAATTCCTACACGGGGCCTCTAGAAGAGAGCACATCACTAAAATCCTAAAGGACCTCCACTGGCTACCAGTCTACTGCCGACTCATCTACAAAGTTGCTCTCTTAACTTTCAAAGCCATTAACAAAAAAATCTCCGGCTCCTTGACAAACCTTATCCACCCCACATCCAGAGCAAGAAGGTCCTTTGCCACCAACACACTAATAACCCCCAGTGAAGTAACAAAATGCACTCAGGCAACAAAAAACAGAGTGTTCATGTTCTATGCACCTACCTGCTGGAACGAGCTCCCAGTGTCCATCAGCATGATCACTGACCTCGCACAATTTAGAAAAGCACTAAAGCACCACCTTTTTCTCCTGCACTATGCCCAGGCTAACAACACATCCCTACCTGACACAACCTTACAACCCAATTTACACCCCTGTACATAGCGCGCAAGGAAAACCTTGTTACCATAGTCACGCAGCGATTTCCTGCCCACACTGTATATAGCCTGTATTTACCTCCCCATGGTTATTAACCCAAGTTGTATTTCCTGTTCAATGTAAGTGCGAAGCAGGCGTTTCCTTCTCTGCACAAAATGTTATCTGTAAACTGCACTGATTTTAAAGAGCGCGGTATATAAAAGCATTAAATAAAAATAAATAAATAAATAAATAACACCAACAGTGTCACATGTACTCAGATGCCTCAATTTTAAACATCAGCCTCTCCAGAAAAAGATTATGCAGGGGCGGAGTTTGGACAGAGCATAATTGAAGCGCATGTGTACATGTAGGTTCCCAATTTGCATGAGATATATGCGGCCATTTGCACCTGCTCTAGAGCTGGTGTAAGTGACGACAACAATATGTACTCATGTCCAAGGCCATTTACTCTAATATTCTATGAAGTACAATCCACACAGATTTGCCTTTATAGGATAGGTGCCATCAATGCACATAAACTTGTGTGGAAATCTAGGTGCCACTTACAGAATTGCCTTCTACACATTTAGGTTCATCGGCATGTTAATAATCATGCAAAGCAGGAAAAAAATCATAGTATACAGTAATTTACAGAGCAAAAGCCTTTAAAACATGAGTCCTCCTGCCAGTACTGATACATACTGCTGAATGATGCAGCCTAATTGGGACATACCACTATTATGTGATGATGGTGAGGTACCCTTATGCAGTATCATCCAGTGGAATGCAGCAGTTCCAGCAGAAGGAAATTCACATTCCTTCTTCTCTTGAAGACCAGAACTTTCTAGAATGTTAAGCATGCATTCTGAAAGGATTGAAAGACATTGGGGGGAGGGGGGCACTCACACTGTGACCATGAAGTGGAGGCTGCCTTTAAGGCAGGGTTCAGTCTTAAAGAGAGATCCCTGATGTTGGAGGGTTGGATTGAGATGTTGGGGACCAGCCATTGAGAGGTAGGGGCATTGATGGGGATGGAAAATTGGAGCATTGATGGAGGTCTCTGATAAATTCCAACATCTTCTGAGAGATCCCTTCCACAAAATTCTAGGGCCTGATATTCAAAGGCACTTATCCAGTTAGCAGCAACTGCTAACATGATAATTGTCGGTGAGAGGGATATTCAGCTGCACTATCCAGATAGAGCTACTGAATATTTTCTCTGACTACCAGGATGATCCTTGAGCAAGGCGAAGGAGGTCCCTATTTTTATCTAGTTAGTGCCAGTGGTGACCACTGAAAATGGATATTGAGAAGCAGCTGTTATCTGGATACTGCCACTGAACATCAAATTTTATTTTACTGATCGCCGCGGGCTGAATATTGGCTCACCAGTTTAGAGAGTTTCTGTGATACTCCTCTACTAACAGGCTCTTCACTCTCAATGAAGAAAATGAAGCATTTCAGTATTCACAGACCAGCTGTGCAAATTTTCTTATCTGCAAGATTAGAAAATGTAGAACATGAATTTTGAAGATGACCATTGCACAGATGAATTTGTATGCTGGAATATGTTCACCTGCTAGCTAGCATGTGCTGACCCCAACTAATGATGTCTTTAAAATCGGGGCTAAAAAGTTTGAGAATAGAAATATATTGCTCTTTTAAGTAAATGCATGGACATTTGAGATGTTTGAATAAAGAACACATTCCTTATAGTCCCTCCAGTCCAGTCCCGGAACATCTGGGTTTAGCACCTCATCCAGCAGCTTGAGAACGAGCACGTCATCATTTTGATGACATTGGTATAGATAGCCCAGGACCGCCTCTCCGCACGAGTAGTCTCAGTCTCCAAACAGCTGGAGAGTTGGTGAGCCTGTAGTTCAGGACTCACTTGAGGACAACTAAGGAGAGTTGGGGGTTAGATTTTAGTTTAGAGTCAGGAGTTTTGTTAACTAAAAAAAAATAAAAAAAGAGAGGAAGAGGGAGGGAGGCTGCGTGTATCCTGCTGAAGAGCTGCAGAGGAGTGCTTTGCCTCCCCCCTCCCCCCCCCATCAGACAAATTGAAGTGGGTTTTTAGGGGGTTAGCCTCCCGGCTCCCGAACCCACGTTGTTGGGTGAGGAGCTGGAAGATGGCACAGCGTGGTGCGGGGGAGCTGGTTCGTTGAATACCGGCGATTAAAGCAGCAATTCCCTCTTCATCTTCTCTACCCCAGCGCCGAAGCCGCGATTCCAGCTGAGCGCGGGGAGAGGATTGCAGCAAGAAAACCGGGTCCTTTGGGAAGCTGGCGGTGACAGAGGTAACAGGACGAGAGGCCAGCCTGTAAGAGGATCCGATTGGGGAAAGTTGTTCTTCACGATTGCTGGGATCACCGTGTGTGAGTGAGGCCTGACTGCATGGTAGCCACGCGGAAACAGAGCTGGCAGTTTCTGCTGTGAGAATTCTTGCTCGTTGTCTCAGCCCATTTATAGCTTGTGCCCTGATGTTTGGGAACCTCATTTTGGGATGAGACTCCTCATAAGAGTTCGGGCAGTTTTTTGAAAAAAAAATTTTTTTTTCTTTTTCTTTTGGAGTTTTGTTTTTTGAAGAAAATCTCTGGCTAGGTGACTAGTCAGAGTTGCTGGACTTTCTTTGTCAGGGGTTGGAGTTTGTTTCTGGCGGGCATTGCCGGTGGGGCGGGATGCCGTCCAGACCTCAGTGTTTAGTGTGTGGTACCCGACGAGGAACTGTCGGAGATGGGAGTTTGCAGAGGGTGCGCTCAGGAGGCAGCCTCGATGGAACAAGCCCTGGAGGAGGGGGTGGAGACTCAGAAGGGGACCACCCTAGGTCTACCGGAGCCCGTAATTCCTTCCTTGTCATCACAGGAATCAGTGGCAGGGTCTTCGTTGGCGCCAGGTCCATCTCCTCAGCAAGCATTAGGACAGGGGGGAATTCCGGCAATGTTTCCATGATTTCTTTATGTTACTACATAAGGCATTCTGTTTATGGCAACAAGGGCCGGAGACCTGTTCCTCGGAGGTGGAGCAGGGAGAGAAGTGGCCAGGAACCCCTGTAGGCTTGGTGACAGGTGGTGTCCCCTCTAAGAAGCCAAGGGACTTGGGAGAGGGACTGTAGCGGTCGGCGGCTTTGGATGTCTTGGGGCCTACAGACTGCGATCCAGAGTTGGATACGGAGGAGGATTAAGAAGAAGGTGAGTTCACTGAGTCGGAAGAGTAAGCTAGAGTGGTTAGAGTGTTCAGGAGGGAGGAATTGCCAGCACTCATTGCGGAAACACTTAAAGCTCTAAACATGCCTTCCAATCTTCCAGTGGAGGATGCCATATTAGAGGACCCATTGTTGCAGGCTGTCCGTAAGACTCAAAGGGTTTTTCCAGTGCACAGGGTTGTGCGTGAAATGATTCAGGAGGAATGGGATATGCCTCAGTCGGGACTTAAGGTTTACAGAGCTATGTCCACCTCTATCCCTTGTCGGATCAGGACCGTGATCTTTTTCGCTCTCCAAAGGTAGATGCAGCGGTGTCAGCGGTTACCAAGAAGACAACGATTCCGGCGGAAGGCAGTGCCGCTCTCAAGGATGCCCAGAATAAGAAGTTGGACACTTTGTTAAAGCAAGTTTTTGACATCAATGCCATATCGATGCAAGCTTCTATTTCTGGAGCATGGGTCGCTAGAGCCTGTCTTCGTTGGTCGCAGCGGGTCCAAGTAGAACAGGTGGGAGAGCAGCCCGAAGAAGTAGCTCGGTTAGAGTCCGGGGTGATGTATCTCGCAGACATTCATTACAACCTTATCCGGGGGCTATCAAAGAGTATAGCCTCGGTGGTAGTGGCGCGGCGCTATTTATGGCTGCATAACTGGGCGGCTGACGGTTCCTCGAAGGCCCGACTGAGTAAGCTTCCGTTCAGGGGGAAGCTTCTCTTTGGAGAAGATTTAGACAAGTTGGTAAAAGACCTTGGGGAATCCAAGGGAGGACGCCTTCCTGAGGATAATCAGAAGCAGGGTCGTCCCGCTTCGGTTCCCAAGGGGCAGCGAAGAGAATTTTGACATTTCCGTTCTCCTCGTTTCGATCAATATCAGCGGGGAAGTTTTCCCACTAGAAACCAGGGGTTTCAAGGTTTTCGGGGAGCAGGCAGAGGCTTTGCTGCTTCCTTGTCCTCAAACCGTAGAAAGGCACAATGAAGCGAGGGGGGCCCAGGTAGGATTGGACCATGTAGGGGGACAGCTAGGGGAGTTTTATCCTGCCTGGGTCCAAATTGGATCAGACCAGTGGGTGTTGGAGGTCATTCGAGAAGGTTATGCTCTAGAATTTCAACGTCCCATGGTCAGTTCCTTCGTTCAGTCTCCCTGCAAGGCGCGGTCCAAGCGGGTGGTGGTGCAAAAGACTTTAAAGAGGCTACTACGTCTCAAGGCAGTGGTGCCAGTACCGCCAGATCAGTACGGTTGCGCTCGGTACTCCATATATTTCGTGGTTCCAAAGAAAGAAGGGGCGTTTTGGCCCATCTTAGATCTCAAGCGGGTAAATCGCTGTCTCCGAGTATCACATTTTCATATGGAAATCCTGGGGTCAGTCAGAGTGGCGGTCAGAAAGGGGGAGTTTCTTACTTCCCTAGAACTGTCGCAGACTTACCTACACATCCTGATTCAGCGGGAGCATCAGCAATTCCTCAGGTTTGCGGTGCCTATGAGACATTTTCAGTTCTGGGCATTACCGTTTGGTCTTGCTACGGCACCGCGTACATTCACCAAAGTGATTGTGGTGGCGGCAGCAGCATTTCACAAGGAAGGAGTGCTGATTCATCCCTACTTGGATGACTGGCTGATTAGAGCAAAGTCAAGGAGCGAGAGCGAGTCAGCCACGGCCCGAGTGGTACAACTTCTTCAGAGCCTGGGCTGGGTAGTCAATTTAACCAAGAGCAGGCTGACTCCATCGCAGAGCCTGGAGTACCTGGGGACTCGGTTCAATACGTGCGAAGGGAAAGTGTTTCTTCCGGAACTGCGAGCACAGGGGCTAAGGACACCCGTGCGCAGTATCCTGGACAAGAAGGCTCCTATGGCGTGGTAGTATCTGCAGCTTCTAGGGACTATGTCGGCCACATTCGAGCTAGTACCATGGGCAGGGGCCCATATGAGGCCCTTACAGAGGGCTCTGCTCCGGAGATGGTCGCACCAGTCAGACTCTCTGTCTCAAAGGCTCCCCTGTCCACTGGAGATTTGTCTGGCTCTTCAGTGATGGCTAATTCCAGGGTGCCTGGAGAAGGGAATGCCGCTGGAGTCCCCAGTCTGGAGGCTGCTGGCAGTGGATGCCAGTCTGTTAGGCTGGGGAGCGCATTTCGAAGGGCGGTTTGCTCAGGGACAGTGGAGTGCCCCGGAGAAAGATTGGTCCATCAACAAGCTGGAGAGGAGGGTGGTGGCCTTGACACTCTAGGCATTTTGACCTTGGCTGCAGAGAAAGGCGATTAGAGTGCTTTCAGACAACACAACCACAGTGGCCTACATCAATCGCCAGGGGGGCAAAAGAAGTGTGCCCTTGGAGGAAGAAACCGATCGACTGTTAGTGTGGGCCGAAGAGAATCTTCTGGCTCTGTCGGCGCAACATGTGGCAGGAGTAGACAATGTGGAGGCCGATTTTTTAAGTCGGTTCCGAGTAGATCCAGGAGAGTGGGTTCTCCATCCAGAGGTGTTTTTGCTGATAGCGCACTGCTGGGGGACCGCAATTATGGATCTTATGGCGATGTTTGAGTCGGCAAAAGCCAGTCGGTTCTTCAGCAGGAGGAAAGAAAGAATGTCGGAGGGCCTCGATGCTCTAATGCAAAGGTCTTGAGGAAGGACTCCTATACGTATTTCCGCCATGGGCCTTAATAGGTCGCGTAGTACAGCAAAGAGAGATCCACTGAGGTCTGGTGATCCTGATCGCACCGGATTGGCCAAGGAGGCCGTGGTATGCGGATCTGGTTCACTTACTGGTGGACAGTCCGTGGCGTCTGCTGGCACGGGAGGACCTGTTACTTCAGGGTCTGCTTCGCATGCCGCAGGTGGATCGGTTCTCGCTTACGGCCTGGCTCTTGAAAGGGCAATTCTGAGTTCCAGGGGGTACTCAGCGGTGGTGATTTCCACCTTATTGAAGGCCAGGCGTTACATCTACCTAGTTGGCGTATGTCCTTGTTTGATGTATTTTTGATGCGCGGTGTGCGGACAGGCAGTTTCAGCCATCAAGGGCTTCTGTCCTGCAGGTTCTTTCGTTTCTGCAGAATGATTTTGAGAAGGGTTTTGTGGCCAGTTCCTTGAGGGTGCAGTTGGCAGCGCCTTCCTGTTATCAGAGAAAGGTACAAGGGGAAGCGCTAGGCGCACATTCGGATATAAAAAGATTCCTGAGATCGGTGTCTCTCTTGCGGCTGCCATGTAGGGTGACTGTGCCGACGTGGGATTTCAATTTGGTTCTGGAAACGTTGGTGCGAGAACCCTTTGAGCCTTTGGGTAATGCCTCTCTAAAGGACCTTACTCTAAAAGCGGTGTTTTTGGTAGCCATTTGTTCTCTCAGAGTTGCAGGCTTTGTCTTGTTGGGAGCCTTTTCTGTCATTTTCGGAACAGAAGGTAGTCTTGAGGCCGGTGCCCTCCTTTTTGCCCAAGGTGGTATTGATGTTTCATGTGAATCGGGTGGTTTCTTTGTTGGTGTTCGAGGGGGCTGTGACTAGAGGGAAGTTGCATTTCCTAGATGTTCGCCGGACGCTTAGGAAGTATCTGAACAGTACAGCACCTTTCTGCAAGTCAGACAGGCTGTTCGTGTTGTTTGGGGGGCTTAGGAAAGGGGAGGCAGCATCAAAGTCTTCCATTTCCAGATGGCTCAAAGAGGCTATAGCGTCAGCATACATTCTGAAGGGAAAGACTGTTCAGGAAGGGCTGAGAGTGCATTCGACCAGGGCGCAGGCTGCTTCATGGGTGGAGTATAGTTTGGTACCAGCCATGGAGATTTGTAAGGTGGCGACTTGGTCATCTTTGAATTCTTTGTCAAACATTACCGTCTGGATGTTCAGGCGGCGAGTGATGCCCGTTTTGGATTGGCAGTGCTTCAGGCTGGTCTAGCAGGTCCATCCCGTTGATATCTACTGCTCTGTTACATCCCCAGAGGTTCCGGGACTGGACTAGAGGGACGATAAGGAAGGTGAAATTAGACTTACCTGCTAATTGTTGTTCCTTGACGAACTCCATTCCAGTCCCGGATCCCTCCCTTGTATCAATTTTGGATTACTGCCTGAAGCGGGGTGGCAATAAGATTAAAATGAGGGTTCCATTATGGGTACGTAGTTCTTAACAGGGGAGTGGAGTTTGGTAGAGATGGGGATTCAGGTAGGTCCTCTGTCCTCAGTGGGGGGGGGGGCAGGGGCACACCTGTTCAGCGGTATGCAGGGTAGCTTCCTTTCTGTTGAAGGTTAAGTTAAAGGGTATTTTAGATTTAGAGAGTTAGAAGGTTTGGTTGCATATACTAACTACTTATTTGTTGCTCCGGTGAGTCTGTTTTGTCAATAGGTACTGGAGCGGATAGGCGGTCCTGGGCTATTTATACCAGTGTCATCAAAATGATGACGTGCTCAGTCTCCAAGCTGCTGGAGGAGGTGCTAAACCCAGAGGTTCCGGGATTGGACTGGAGTTCCTCAAGAAACAACAATTAGCAGGTAAGTCTAATTTCACCTTCATCTATAAAAGCATTGTACATAGGGGGTAACATATAAACTATGGCACATCAGTGTTTTTCTTTTATTTATTTATTTATTTAACTGTTTTTCTATACCGCCTTATCTGGGAATGAAGGTGTTTTACATGGAACAAGAACTCAACAGGTTTACATCAAACATTTAGTTGAATAACAATAGAAATGCTTTAACAGTTGAACTTATGTACAGCAAACTATGTATAGAAGAAGGGGTGGGGGCCAGGTGGGAGGTGAGAGGATTGTAGGGGAGGACATGTGAGAGTGTCCAATGGGCTATTGCAGGGAGAGTAATGATTAGAGGAGAACAGTGCTCAGGTGTTAAAATGTTCCTTAAACAGAAGGGTTTTGAGATCTTTGTGAAAGTTTTTAGGTCCTGTGTTTCCCTGAGGCTGTTGGGGAGTTCATTCCACGGGTCAGGTGCATAAGTAGAGAAGGTTCTATTGTGAGTGTTCTGGTTTATGCAAGTTATTTATGCTGGTAGGTTGAGCAGGTTAGCGTTACATTTACGCCTTGTTCTGTTGGGGGTTGATGTGCTGATGAGGGATTCTAGGTATGTCGAGGATTGACCATGTAACACTTTGAAGATGATTGTGGAAAACTTGTATTTGACTCTGCCATGTACAGGTAACCAATGTAGGTTTTTCAAAATTGGTGTGATGTGATCACTCCTTCTTGCATTTGCAAAGTTGCATGCTGTGGTGTTTTGGGTCAACGGTAGCTTATGGAGAGCATGCTTGGGGATCCTTGGTATATGCCTTTGCAGAAGTCCAGTATGGGCAATATGAGTGCTTGGAGTACAGAGTGGAAGTTTCAGGTTGCTAGAATGGGTTGCGCAGTTTCTTTGTTTTGTGGTATATTGATTGTGCTGTTTTGTTGATGTGGGGGGGTGGGGTGAAGGTGAAATATTGGTTGATTGTTATGCCCAGATATCTTACTTCATGTTTGGTTTCTAGTTCGATGTTATGTATTTCGATAGTTTTGGGAGGTGAGAGTGATCTCTTTCTGGAGATATTTAGGATGTCCGTTTTCTTGTAGTTGATCTGTAGGCCATGTTTGAGCATCCATTGTGATATTTCTTGGAAGCCTGAAGAAATTTCGTATAAGTTTGAGTTGCTGATTTCATAGGGCATGAACATCATAATATTATCTGTGTAAATTCTGTACTGAATGTTGTGCCTGTGAAAAATGGTGCAGATGGGTTGCATGAAAATGTTGAAAAGAAGTAAGAATAGAGTGGAGCCCTGTGGGACTCCCCTGTGTTGTTTGTATGTGTTTGATGTGCTTTAACCCATGCGTACTTGTAGCCTGTCTGTGAGGTATGATTGCATCCATTTGAGGGGGGTGTCTCCAACTCCTATGGACTGTAGTCTGGCAATTAGTAGGTTGTGAGGAAAGGAGTCGATTGCAGCGGTTATGTTCAAGAAGATCAGGATAAATGTGTGCTTGATCTTGTTGATGCCTCTTGTTATTGTGTCAGTTAGGGATGTGATGAGAGTTTCAACTCCGTGGTGTGGTCAGAATCTGTGCTGGTGTTGATCTAGTGGGGCATGTTTGTCTATATAGTCTTGGAGTTGCTGGGATACTATTTTTCAATGATTTGGGAGATGAAGGGTAGGCTGCTGATGGGTCTGTATGAGTCAGAGTCTCTTTTATCAGCTGTAAGGGTTTTTTTAGTATTGGTCGGATTGATGCTGTTTTTAGGTTATTTGGGTGGATCTCCTTGTTCCAGGGAGATCTGTATCAGCTTGCAGATGAAGGGGGATAGTTCAGTTTTAGTCAACTAGATCCATCTGACAGGGCATGAATCAAGCAGAGGTTGTTGTGTTGAGGTTTCTGATTATGTGTTCAATGCTTTTTCAGAGATAGAGTCAAAGGTTGTCCATTGATTTCTGGTGCGTATGTTGTCTATTGTAGTGAGCTGTGCATTGTTTGTGGGTCCCATTTTGGTTTGGAAATAGTCTGCTAAGGTTTGCGGGTGTGGAGAGTCTTGCAGAGGTCTCTTGATTGGGAGGCGTGGCTAGAGATTTCACTATGCTGAATAGCTCTCTTGGGCTCTTTAGAGCACAACTTAGAATTTTTGTATGATGCTTTCTTTTTGCATCATTCACTTTGTTATGGTATTGGTCTAGTGTCTGCATGAATTTTGTTATTAGCTCTGGCTGCTTGGATGCTCTCCATTTTCTTTCAATCTTTCTATGTTCTTGTTTAAAGTTCCTGAGGTCTTTGGTGTACCAAGTGGCATTTGTTTTGTGTTTTGGTGAAGATCTGGTCAGAGGCATTGATGCTGCACTGTATAGTGTCTGACTCCAGTTTGTGATCATAGTTTCTATGTTGGTGGTGCTGGATTGTAGGTGGGGGTTAATTTCTTCAAGGAAGGCTTTCTTGTTGAAGGTACGGAATCTGCATGTTGAGGTATGGATGGGGTATTTGGTGGATGTCTTTGATAAGAAGGGGGTGAAGAAGTCAATCCTGGTGTGATCAGACCACGAGACGGGGACTGTGTGACTGAGGTACTGTTGTCTGATATTAGGAGTTTTGGCATGAATATGAGGTCTAGTGTGTTTCCTTTTGCATGGGGGGGTGTTTACTATTTGTCAGTAGTCTAGAATATCAAGGAATGCATTTGCGTGGTTTTCGTGGAGCATGGTTAGGTTGAAATCTCCTAGAAGAAGTAGTGGTTTGCTTGGAGTGTTACTTACGTTTGCTGTCCTAGGATGTTGGCCAAGTTGTTGGTGTTGGTTGAGGGTGCTCTGTAAACTAGGCATATGGTGATGTGGCCGTTAGTTATTGATAAGCTGTCTAGGTCGGCTGTTGATGCAGACTCTGAGATTCTGAAGTGTAAGCTGGTTCTGGCGATAATTAGGACTCCTCTTCCTCTTTAGATTGTATGAGGGCAGTTGAGGGCTGTGTATTCTGATGTTGTGAGTTGGTTGAGGAGTACAGTATCTGTAGATGTCAGCCAGGTTTCTGTTATACATAGTAGATCTGGTCCGTCCTTCAGGAGTATTTGGTGGTGATTGGGATTTTGTTGCACACCGAGCATGCATTGATAAGGGAGCTCTTTAGATATTGATTGTTGTTTGGATTGGTTCTTTGCTTGTTGAGGGTGTGTAGGGTGGGTTGAATTTGTATGAGTCTGTTGTGGTTTCTGCCTCAGGGACTGTACTGTGAGTTGTGGTACGCATGGCATTGTGTTCTGAAGATTACTGGGATATGTTGAGCTATGATGGTAAGTGCAATAGAGTGTAAGCAGGGCTGTTTGTGAGGTGATTTCTTTTTTTGTGCTGGAGTATCAGTGTGGTATGAGGAACAGCTTACCAGGCTCTTGTTGCTGGAGCTAGCTTCTTAGTAGTTGTACTTGCTTGTGTCATGGCTCTGTTTCACAGTGTGCTTGTATGGCTGGTAGGGATGTTTGTTAGGCGCACTGGCATTCTCCCATGTTGGTAAGGTTCCCACGTAAGGGTCATGTCCAGTGTGCTGATTGGCCTGATGGGCCGTTTGGTGGCAATGGTGAAGGGCTGTCATTCCCACTCACCTCTCTGATGCCAATTGGATTGATGGAGTCTGCGGCAGGTCTGTCCTGTGCCTGGAGGCGCCTTCTATTTGAATTGCAGCTGTCCAGTACGCTTTTAAACATAGGCCTCCATGATTAACAAGAATCCAAATATTCAGGGTCAGTATTTGGATATGGACCACCACTGAATATCAAGTTTCAGATGCCAAAATAGTCACTATCTAGTTTACGGTAATATTCAGCTGCTATCTGGATAGCCAGTCCGCATACATGTAGGACAGATTTTTGACTGTCATAAGCTTTATAGATTGCTAACTGGATAGCAGCATTAAAGATTGTCACTAACCAGGTAACAATCAACGTTGCCCCAGCTCCACCCACAGAGCATCCCAGCATTATCCAGATAGTGTCGAGACAACCAGAAGTACTGTAATATTCAGTGACACTGTCCATATAGTGCAGCTGAATATTGCTCTCACTGGTCACATATCTGGTTAGCACGGACTTATAAGCAGAGAAGTGCCTTTGAATATCAGTCCCCTAGTTGCTAAGAATTGCTGAGTGGAGGAGTAGCCTAGTGGTTAGAGCAACTGCCTAGTACCCCAAAAAACAAGGGTTTGATTCCCACTGGTACTCCTTGGGTAAGTTGCTTTACCTTCCATTGTCTCATTAAAAAAAAAGAGCTGGTAATCTACTTCTGGTGATACATTACCAAAAAATCCTAGAGACAGCTGTATTGCCAGGAACCAGCCCACCTGCCTCTAGAAAAAAGAAGATGTTTATTTAGATGGAAACTGTAAAAGCCATTTCTGTGGATCAAGAGTGTTATATGCATTGACAGTGATGCTTATAAAATTGTTCATCCAATATGCATGTAAAGTCCTGTATGCACCTAATTTTACCCAAACTACGTGCAGTTATTCCCTATGATAGAAATTTATGCACATGCAGGCATATAAAATAACTCAGACACCCTGTGTGTGGTGAAGAAAAGGTGTAAACGCACTCATGCATTTTCAGAGGCAATATTTAAAATAAAAATATATGCATACTTTCCTTTTGAAAATTTGCAAGTACCCACTTTAGGAAAAGTATGCCCGTGCTATTTACGTATATGTTCAATTATAAAATTGCCCTCTTAGTTCTTAAAACCAGTGATCTTTCTCTTTAAAGGAAGATTTTTGTATTAGATGAAAGAAACTGCTTCGTTCAGAACATAAATCCCCGTAACAAATGCTTTACAAAAGAGGTTATTAATCTGAAGGGAACATTTTGGCATTCCATGGAGTTCCAGCACAAAATCAGACTCGCTCAAGCAAACCTCTCATGCCGCTTAATGCTGATAACAGCTTTTGAGTCTAGTTCTGGCATCTGAGGTATGCTTTCATGTTTAGATTTTAATGTGGCTTATTCTGTAAGCTAATTGAATTGCCTTAAGGACTGAAGAATAACCCACTGAGACTTTGTTTCAGGTGCAGAGAAAGGAATAAGTAGATTCAACATTTAAAGGCACATTTAAGACAATACATTCGGTTTGGAATTGAGACATCAGAGATGTGACATACACAATTCTGGAAGTATTTTAGAAAAGGCCGCGCTAAACATGGAGTCCATTCTAAAATAGTGCATGTGTGCACATGTATTTGCGGGTACGTGGAGCCAGAGGACCCATTTTGAAATCTATACGTTGGAAAAATCAAAGGAGGAAAGTCAACAAATCCCACGTGTAAGTGGCAGCCATTTCGCAAGGCTACACATCATAATGCCACAAGTTAACATACAGATGCCTCTACCTATATCTAATTCCAATTTGTAAGGTGAAATGACCACTGGGAGAGTAAAGAGGATAACCCCTTCATTCCTCCTGTAAAGTGCTGGCCAAAAAGAACGCTTTTTAAAAAACTATATGTGTCAGGGAGCAGCTGTAAATCCCGACATAGACAATTGCAGTCATACATATGTGTTCCTTATGTGAAATGGGGAATACACATGTAGATTTTTGACAGTCCCAGGCCACTCACTATGTCCCTGATGTGCTGTCTTGCAATTGCTACATAGTAAGAACATCCATGTGTAAATTCAGCCCTTTCAAAAATTTCCATTTCCATGTGCAAATGCTTGATTTTACACATGGAAATTATCAATAAGTCTTCTAAAAAAGCCCCCTTATTGTAAGAGACCAATATTCAAAGGATCTCTGTTCCTACCTTTGAGAGTTATGCTCCTGAATATGCCTCTTGGAACATTTACTAGGGTTGAGCACCTAAATTTATACTCAAGATATCATTACACACCTAAGTTTAAGAGCATAAAAAGCGAGTAGCAACAGAGGTGGATTTAAGGTGGGGAAAAATGTTAGTCTCTTAGCAGTGATTTTTCAGCACTAGTCTCCTAAATCTAAGAAAATGAATGGCAGAACTAAATTTATAAACATAACTTGTAAGCGCTCAAATTAAGATGAACCTTTCAGCTGAAAACTTACAGAAGGTACCAATATTTAGAGCATCTGACACTGCATCTAACACTGCAGCAGTCAGCCGTGACATTTAAACATCATCCAAATATTTTGTGTCAATATCTAGATACTGTGATCAGTGCTGACAACTATCCAGATAGCAGCAATATTCAGCCACTTTCCAGATCACCTATTCCAACAGAACTTAATACAGCTTATTTGCTATCCTAAGTTATGTGGATAGACTATCTGCATAAAGGTGTAAATTATACAGAGCTGAATATCACTATTATCCAGATAGTCACCAGCACTGCCCTCAATCCATCCATGTACCACCCCAGCACTATCCAAAGAGTGCCAAGACGGTATCCAGTGCTAGTGCCACTGAATATCTCTCACTATAGGTGTCGGAATAGGGTGGGCCACACAAACCCTGGCCCCCAGCAAATCTTTGCCTGCCAGGTGCCGGTAAACTGCAGGGGGGCCGTGATCGCAGCCTTCCTTTCCTGTTCTGCCTGCGGGGATCCCATCTCCCGTGCGCAGAAGAGAGCAACCGCAGTCACAGCAAAGACCTGTCTATGTGCCAGAAATCGGATCCCTGCAGGCAGAACAGGAAGGGAACGCCCCGACTGTGGCCTCTATTCAGGTTGTCTGTCCGTGGGGATTCAATCTTCTGTGGGCATAATAGACAGGATTGGCCATGATCGTTGCACTGTCTACCTGCAGGAGATCAGGGCAGACAGAAGGAGTCTTTGCCGCAATACTCCTTCTCTCCTGCCCGCTGGAATTGGGAAATCAGATCCCGGTGTACAGAACAGGAGGGGAAGGCCGCAGGGGCTAGAGGCAGAGCTTGGGGCATTGTCAGGACGGAGCTTGGAGCAAAGCATGGTTCCCACCCCCCCCCCCAAATTATTTGGCCGCTCCATTGCCCCTGTCTTTCACAGTGCCCTTATCTGTATATTCTCAGCAGTTAGCCAGATAAGGGCTTTTGAGTATTGTGCCCATAGACCCCTAAATATAGTTGAAAATAGGTCACAAATTCAGGATCTTAAGTTAGGAGCTCCGCTTTTTTGAATATTGAACCCTAGGTAGCAATATTCAAAAAGATCAAAAGTACACAAAAAATTAGATAAATTAAAATTAAAAACTATTAATCATTGCAGATCAGGAGTTCTCATTATGGCTATCCTGTAAACTTGATTGGCTAGGTGTGTCCCGGGGACTGGGTTGAGAACCCCTGTTCTAGATTGAGAAATAATCACTGGACAATGAAGATTTTGCTTCTTGAGTACTTTTGGATGTATCTTATGGATTTTGGGTTGCTGATCAAGAAAATCACCTTGAAATTTTCCTGTCATGCATCGTTTTTTAAAAAAACGCCTATTTTGGTGATTTCCTCACATATTTTGTCTACCCACGTGTGCATAGAAAATAAGCTGTTTTGTTAAGTCCAGGCCCGCCTGGGCATGCACTCAGTGGAAATGCTGCTGCTCAGGAATGCATGGGCATATGAGTGCTTAGTCAGGATGGATGTTGGCAATACAGGCTATAAAAGTCATAGTGACCTCATAGTGACAAAGGACCCAGACTTCATACCACCCACACACCTCATCATTGGAACTACAAGCATTCAAATACAACCACATATAAGATACCTGGGCATTATTATTGACCAAGCCCTCACCTTAAAGCAACAGATCACTAAAACCTCTGGAACTATATTTCAAAAAGCAAGAACAGTGCAACGTCTCAGACCCCTCCTTGAACATCAAGACTTCCGAACAGTGATGCAAGCCATGACACTCCCACATCTGGACTACTGCAACATAATCTACCATGGCCTTCCAGCCACACACACCAACCCCCTCCGAACTGCATTAAACACCACTGCGAGAATCATTCAGAGGGCGAAGAAAACTGACCATATCACCCCAATTCTGAAAGAACTTCACATTCTCCCCCTCGAAGCACGGACAAAATACAAAGCCATCCTACTCACCCACAAAGCTATCCATCAAACACAGGACACCCAACTTCGCACCCTACTGGCTCGTCCAGCCCACGGCAGATCTACCAGACAAACCTCCAGCATTTTCCTCACCGTCCCTCACAAAAGAACCAAATGCTCGCAACGGACCTGCAATCGAGCCTTTGAACTTTATGCTCCATTCTTATGGAACTCTCTACCGAGCTATCTCAGAAACAATGCCGACCTACTATCTTTCAGAAAACAGCTAAAAACCATCCTTTTCCAGGAATACTTCAACTCGAACCCCACCGAAAAACCCACAAACCTCTGATCTCACCCACAATGAACCTCTAACTTAAAGCTACACTAACTTGTCTATGTCCAACGTCTGTCCTATGTCCAAAGTCTCTCCTATGTCAAAATCATCAATGTTGCCTCCCCAGTGATGGCCCTACCCTTGTACTTAATTCCCCTACCCCTATGTAACACCGCTTTGACCCGGTGAAAAGCGGTATATAAATACAGCTAAATAAATAAAAATAAATAAATAAATAAATAAAAGACACTTTCATACACAGATGCTATGCATGACATTGACATCAGTTTGTGTACTTTACAATAACATTTTCATGTAAGCTTCTTGTCTAAATGATGATTCATTACAGCAGAAATGTCTCATTGATGTCGAAACAGCTGCGATTACCGAAAGACTACTACAACTGGATATAGATTTGAACTTGTAAGTATTTATCTTCTGGAATATACTCTTAATATTGGGGAAAAAGGGAATTCTTTGGGTTAAAGCTAAATCTGTGTATTTTAGAATTCAGTGTTTTTGCTGAGTCAGTCAGGTCTTAGTACCATTAGAGAGCTTTTCATTTAAATCAGAGTGTAGCAGAGCATAGAAAGTAAAATGGAGTAAATAGTCTCTGAAATAAATTTGTTTCTACAGCGCTTTTTATTTAAATCAAATTAGAGTAGAGCTTAGCATAGAAAGTAAAGTAGACTAAATAGTCACTGAAATTGTTTTTTTTCCGGAGAGCTTTTTTATTTAAATCAAATCAGAATATAGTTTAGCATACAAGTAGAATAAATAGTCTCTAGGTAAAAAGAAATGAACTTGTTTCCAGAGACCTTTACAGAGGTCTTCCAATTAGGAGGCAAAAGATCTGTGAAGTTGTCTTAAATAGGTGTTAAAGGCAAGCAACAGATCAAAGGGGCAATTTGAAAGGCCCCTCTATCAAACCAAGGGCTATATGAATCATCCAGGAAATTGGTAAGACTTTACCTTGGAAGAACAAGTCAGGGCACTGAGTAGAAAGCCAGCTTTTATTAAGTCTTCTTTCCCTCCTACCCCAAGGATAAACTTAGCTTTATTGGCTCTTAAACCTATTAAAGGGAAGGAGGTGCCCATATTCACTTTCAGGTGTGGTTCGTTATCCTCATCAAGAATACATTATTTAAGGACCTGAAATTAATTAATGTTGAAGTGAATATAGTCCATTAAACGTATTAGATATAGTTGTATTAGTATCCCCAACAAACCTAAGTAAGTAAACAACTTAAATACTTAAACAAAACCTTAAAACTAAAATGCAGACAGCAACCCAGCAGCGAGATGGAAGGCTTTCCAGTCTTTTGCATTGAGTATCACATGTATGATTTTCTCCCATTTGGTGAAGGGTCTTACATGGTGCAAGGAACGTTTTGCTCTCAGGGAACAAGTCCGATCTCTGGAGACTAGAGTAACAGACTTGGAGGATATAAGGAAGACAGAGAGGTATATAGATGAGACCTACAGGGATGTAGTACTGAAGTCCCACCTCCAATCTGGCAGCCTCTCTGTTGCCATGGAGGAGAGAGGTCACGTGACAGGAGAGCATCACCCTGCTGTGACAGGAAATGATCCTTTAGCTAGGTCCTATCCTCCAGGTGATGTAAAACCCTCTTGTACCGAGGAGGTTTCTCCAGTGCCAAGTGGCCATGAAGGAAGGGTTAGAACAGCCGTTATAGTTGGTGATTTGATCATTAGGCATGTAGATATCTGGGTGGCTGGTGGATGTGAGGATTGCCAGGTAACATGTCTGCCTAGTGCAAAGGTAGCGGACCTCACACACCACATGGACAAGGTTTTAGATAGCGTGGGGATGAGTTTTCTGTCTTGGTACATGTTGGCACCAATGACATAGGAAAGTGTGGTAGGGAGGTTCTGGAGGCTAAGTTTAGGCTTTTAGGTAGGAAGTTGAAATCCAGAACTTCCAGGGTAGCATTTTCAGAAATGTATTCATTTATTTATTTATTTATTTGCGTTTCTTCTATACCGCACTATTTATCATCAGCGCGGTTTACATGTAACCAAAATTGTACAATATATAACAGTCTAACATTGACATTTACAGAGAACAGGGAATTTAAACATGGAGAACGGGGTGAACTATATACACTATGTACAAATTGGGATAATATTCAGTAAGTTTGTCTTTAGGACAGGTTATCGTGGGGATAGTTAAATGCACTAATTATGGCAGGTGGTTCATTACTCCGAAGGAGTCAAGGTGGCTAAGGATAGGAGGGTTAGGTGATGTTCTCAGTAATGGAGAAGTATTGTAAGAAGAGGTAGTGTTTGATTGCATTCCTGAACTGAAGGAGGTTGGTTATGGCACGGATATCTACAGAGAGGGAGTTCCAGTAGGACGGTGCATAGAGAGCAAAAGCACGCTTACTTGTTGACTTTGAGCACTTGGTGAAAGCTTTTGGTAGCAGTAATGTATTGCAAGCCTTCCCATTTCACTCACAGGACCCAAAAGGCAGTTAGAGCTCTGGAGTCTCAATGTGTGGATGAGACAATGATGCAAGGAAGAGGGGTTTTGATTTGTTAGGAACTAGGCAACATTCTGGGGGAAGAAGGGGCTTTTCCAAAGAAATGGGCTCTACCTTAACTGGGATGGAACCAGGCTGCTGGCATTAACCTTTAAAAAGGAGATAGAGCAGCTTTTAAACTACATAATAGGGGAAAGCTGAACAATCTGGGTGTTCTGCCAGAAGGAGCTGCCAGCACTCATTTTGGTGTTCCTCAAGGCTCTGAATATGCCCACTAAGCTCCCAGCAGAAGAAGAGGCGCTGGAGGATCCATTGTTCCAGGTGGTACGGAAATCACGGAAAGTCTTCCCGGTACATAGAGTAGTATGACGGATGATCCAGGATGAGTGTGATCTGCCGGAGGCCAGTCTTAAAAGGATGCGATCCATGATGCATCTGTACCTGCTACCGGACGAGAACAAGAGCTCCTTCGCTCCTCCAAAGTGGACGCAGTAGTGTAAGCAGCAGTAGAGGAGACCTTGACTCATTTCCTGCAGCTAAGATTCGTGGAACCAGTTCCCAAAACCAGTACTCCATTTATTTCATGGTGCCCAAAAAGGAAGATTCTTTTTGCCTGATTCCCGACCTCAAGGACATGAACTACTGTCACCAGATACCGCATTTCCACATGGAAACAATGAGATCAGTAATAGTGGCGGTAAGGAGCAGAGAGTTCTTGAATCTCTCGACCTCACGGAGGTGTATCTGCACATTCCCATCCATCTAGAACATCAGCGGCTTCTCTGCTTTGCAGTGCCAAGGGGCCATCTCCATTTTCGAGCGTTGCCCTTCGGTCTGGTACGGCCTCCATACCTTCACCAAGGTCATGGTGGGGTGGTGGCAGCTCTCCATAAGGAAAGGGTTTTCGTCCATCTGTACCTAGACGATTGGCTGATCTGGGTGAAGCCCAGGGATAACAGCAAAAGAGCAACAATGTGGGTGGTGAAGTTCCTTCAAAGTCTTGGTTTGGTGGGCAACCTGGCCAAGAGTCAGTTACGGCCGGCCCAGGAGCTAGAGTATTTGGGAGTGTGTTTCGATACCCACATGGGCAGGGTTTTCCTGCTGGATCGTTGGGCGCAGGGGCTATGACAGTTGATAATGGCAGTTCCTGATGATGGTGAGATGGTCGATGTGCCATTACCTGCAGGTTCTGGAGACCATGGCGGCCACTCTCGAGCTAGCCCCATGGGCAAGGGTGCACATGTGACCGCTGCAGAGGGCTCTGCACCAGCAGTGGTTGCATCAGAGTCAACCCCTGACCCAAGTACTCCCCTGCCCGCAGAGTACCATGAGACCCCTCAGGTGGTGACTGCATCCAGGGAGCCTGGAAGGGGGCATGCCACTCAGTCCCCGATGTGGGTTCTGCTGATAACTGATGCCTTTCTGTCAGGTTGGGGAGCCCTTTGCAAAGGACGCTTTGTTCAGGGACAGTGGAGTCCTTAGGAGGCCCTGTGGTTGATCAACAGGCTCGATATGTGAACGGTGAACTTGGCACAAAATAGTTTTGAGCCATGGTTGCAGGGGAAGGTGGTCTGCATCCTCTCAGACAATGTGACCACAGTGGCTTACATCAACCGGCAAGGAGGCATGGGCAGTGCAGTCCTGGAGGAGGAGGCCGAAAGGCTGTTCGGATGGGCAGAGACTCGTCTCCAGGCGTTATCGGTGGCACACGTACCTGAAGTCAACAGTGTGATAGCAGACTACCTCAGCCGAGTACACGTGGACCCTGGAGAACGGCAACTCAACCAGGGGGTGTTAGAGCAGGTCGTCCGCTGATGAGGTACACCTATTATGGACCAAATGGCAACGTTTGAGTCGGCTAAGGCATGCCAGTTTTTCAGCAGAAGTTGGCCCGAAGAGGGTCTTCTCTGTTTTTACATTATGGGACTCATAGACTGGGTAGTGCAACGGATAGAGGCGCACTGAAGATTAGTAATTCTGGTGGCACCAGACTGGTCCAGGTACCCGTGGTTTGATTTTAAGCCTATTTTATAAAGACATGAAGGCCTAATATTCAGCGGCAGTGGCTAGCACAGCTTACGTGGCTAGCCACTGCCTCTGAACATTAGATATGGATAGTCAATGCTGGATAGTCATATCTGTTCTGTGCCTGACTCTCACCGTATTGCGATAACTGGGCAGCAGTGAAATATTGCCACTGCTCAGTTATTGATGGATGCCACTCGCGGAGCACCCTAAAGCTAACCGGTTAGCATTGAGGCATGTAGCAGTGGCACCCGCGGCTACTCAGCATCTCTAACCATTTTAGTGCTGCTGAGTATCCCGACCAAGGGAATTAATGTGGTTAGCAGGTCTGCTAACCGAGTTAATCCCTTTCAATATCGGGCCCCTATATGTCTTTATAAAATACTAGGGCAAAAGAAACAGAAATCATTCTTCCATTAAAGCAGGCATAAATATTAATGTGTAAAATATGCACATGCATGCATATTTTATAAATGTGCATAAATCATGACTGCCCACACTCCACCCAAACTCCTCTTCTGAACATGTCTACCTATGGATTACATAAAAAGTGTGCCCCTTCTTGGCACTGTGCATACTTTTTACATGTGTAATCCCTGGGGTAATGCGCAAAAAATCCATTACAAATTACCCCTCTGATGTAAGGGAATATTAATCATTCTAGATGAAGAAAAGAATTGCTATTAATTGACTTCAAGCTTTGAGTTTGGGGTTCCAGAGCTGAAGTGAAGCTTCAACCTTAACAGGGAAGTAAACAACTGCACTAATCTTCAGGGCAATTTGCTGCATCAAGAGTAATTCTGTATGAAGCTCATTAGCATAAATTTCCATGCTAATTGCACTAATATTAGCACAGCAGTTTACTTTGTACGCTGTGATCCTTGCTTCACTGAAAGTAATAATAACATACAAAAATAAGTGTTCAATTGGAAATGAACTGCTGTCCTGAGATAAGCACATTTTATTAGATCAGTCTGTTAGAAATCACCAGAGCAATTAGCCTAACTGTAAATTCCATAACAAGTAAAGTACATAGTATCATAATGACAGCAGAAAAAGACTTACCCACATGTCTTAATAAATCTGTTCATGCATCAGTCTTGAATTTTCAAACGCATTGAGATAGTATACTTCCCTTTGTTTCATTTGACAAAACTAATTTGATATTTATTAAACTTGAAATAACATTATTATTAATTACACTGGACAAAAAATTTGTTCAAAAGTTTTGCTTCCTGGAAAATATTTGGTGATTATGATAGACAGCTTCAAGCTAAACACAAGTGTAATTTCAGATTGACTGTATCACGTAAGAATTTGGAGAAACATGAAATTAAAATTTGACTGAATTTAGCATGATCAATTGCACAATGATGCTGACATATTGCACTAGTTCACCTGAGCTAAAAATGTTTTTCTCCTGATTTTCATTTGTACTCAGAATCTGATGCTTCTTATCTCAGTGTCCAACAATAGTCGGCCAGCATTGATGGGTTCCAGTTGTCCTGATACCGCTTTTCCATTGTTGCAATGTCCTGGTGAAACTTTTCATCATATTTGTCGCTGAATGCACCAAGATTAACAGGGAAGAAGTCCAAGGATGAATGCAGAAAATGAATCTTCAGAGACATGTTGCACTTCATGGTTTTGTATGCTTGAAGCATGTGGTCAACCAGCTGTACATAGGGGTATGTTTACTAAACCGGGCTAACGGTTAACCCGGGCTATCTGGCACTAGGTCCCATATTATTCAATGGGACCTAGTTGCAGATAGCCCGGGTTAACCGTTAGCCCGGTTTAGTAAACATACCCCATAGTTTGCTGCCTTGTAATTGCCAAGAAAAGTCTCAACATCCCTGAATGCCTTCCATGTGATTTTCTCAGGCTCCATTAGCAGATCTTCGAACTGCTTATCATTGATGACATGCTTGACTTCTAGATCCACAAAAATGCCTTCCTTAATCTTGGCATCAGTTATTTTTGGAAACATCTGTCTCAAATTTCGAAATCCTTCACCTTCCTTGTTCATCGCTTTCATGAAGTTTTTCATCAGTCCAAGTTTTATTAATATCTTACTTGTGTCGACAAATGGTTCATTTGCCACAAACTAGGCGAAGCTCTCAATGGCAGAGGAGTCATGTGGGTTTATATTTAATAACGCGGGTAACCCTGTTAGGCTTTCTGCATTTATATTCCCGCTTTTGCTGACCATTGCTGGTGTATCACATGGTCTTGCTGTCCTCTGTGGACAAGCAGGAATGATGTCCTCATGTATGGGTGACGTCATCCGACCGAGCCCATGCGGGAATGCTCCCCAACTACTAGTGGAAGCTTTTGGGTAGTCCTACCGCACATGCACGCCATCTTCCCACCTGCCACTGTGGCACAATTTTACTGTAGTCTTTGTTTTTCCACGAAGCCCAGTGGATGCATTTATCTCAGAAATTTGGTCATTTTTTCCCCTCATCAGGGATTCCACCAGTTTCATGAAACCTCTATTTTTTCTCTCCTGCCTGCCCGTCGTGGTATTCTTTTTTTTTGTTGTTCTTTTTTTCTTTGTTAGCATTGTTTGTTGTAAGTTTCCTTTCTTTTTCTGCAGCACTTCTGCTCCCTTAGGAGCCAGTGCTCTAGTTGTGGGTCCGGTTCTTTTCAAAATCAAGCCGTTTGATTTCACCAAGGCTGTTTTTATGGCCGATATGTTCCAAAAGCTGGCTAATAGGTTTAAAAAGTGTTCCAGGTGCTCAAGGACAAACAATTGGTGCCTTCAGTGCCTGGGACACGATCATCAGCCCTCTTCTTGTAATTGTGTGTGCAGATGACAAAAAGAGGCCTAAGGGTTGAGAGAAAGAGTGCAAATACTTTTTGATGCTCAGACGTCCAATCCATCGACATCAATGTCACTAGTCTCAATGGCTTCAAAGACTGCATCAACATCGAGGAGTTCTTGAGCCCACTCAGAGACAAGTATCCATAGTGCCCCAGAGCATTGGCCATCGATCAATTTTCACCCGAGGATGAGGGAGGATTTGACTTCATCTTTATCGGCACCGCAGGGTGATCGCACTGAGCACCGAGTGAAGGCTTTGGTGTCCCAGCATTGAAGCCCTTCAAGGCACAGTTTCAAGAGTGATGAGGGCCCATGAGAGCACCCCTCCAAGCTGCCCAGAAGAAAGGAGAGCTCATCCTCCAGGACATCTGAGGGGCAGTGATGGTCTGCTTAGGACCAAGAACAAGCTGCTGATAACTGCTTACAGATTCCAGGTCCATTGGTCAAGTTTACTGAGGCCCTACAGCCTTCGGAGTCAGCAGCCATGGAGAAATGCCTTCTGTAGGCACTTGAGGAACGGATCGCAGCACTCTGGGCATTGCAGCAGGCCGATGCCTCAATGTTGGCTACATTGACATCAGCAATCGTCCAATCGATCCTCGAGATGCATGCCTTGCATGCAGGAGAGGCATCAACAGTGGGGATTGAAGAACTCTAAAGTCGGTGTCTGCCTGGTCAATATCACTCTCCAGAATTTCAGGGTCTGATGCTCCCAAAAGAACTCCTGATCCCTGAGGGTCAGGAGAGAGATCCAGGCAGAAACTCAGAAGTACTTTGACTTCCTCTCTGAGTCGAATTCAGAAGGCTGGGTAACCAATGTTGAGTCCAAAGACTTGTTTGAGGACAGGTCTCCAGAGCTTCCATCAGATACTTCTCCTCCTCATGAGTGGTGCAAGTCCGCTCCTGAGGATATGACCTTCCAAAATTTTGTCAGGGATTTGGCCAAGGCCATACCATTTTCTTTGGAGACTGAGGATGAGCCCAGGGCAGAAGATTTGGAGATTCTTCAGTACTCCTCTGCACCTAAGGAAGCAGTGACAGTGCCCATGCACCGCATCCTTTTATGGATAAAAATCACAACCCCCATCCACTCACCCCAATGCCCTTACAACCCTTCCATAAAAATAAAATATAAGCACTAACCCCCACCCATTTAAAGTGCTGACAGTGCCTTATCGAAGAATAGTGCCTTCAACCTTTTATGAAATAACAAAAAAAACATATCTTGTCCTCAAATCAACTAGTAACATATTCCACCATGCTAGTCCTCAGAAACTAAAAGTACCATCCCGGGTACATAATAACTGCATATCCACTAGACCCAGAAGTCCTAAGAGACTCTTTCAGCAGATAGTTAAATTCAGCTTGGTGGCAAGACATTTAAGTTGACCCATGAACAGCACTCTATATACTATACAGAGGATCTTAAATTGTATCCTCCTTACAATTTGTAACCAATGCAGTTGTTTAAACAGCAGAGTCACAGGGGAATGAAGAGTGAAAAAATTGGCAGAGATACAGCAGAATTTAAACCTACAGGAAAACTATGGTTGGTATCTCATAACTCTGCCCCATCTCCTCATAACCTCTGCCTTGTGCTGTGCGTCATTAGCATGTATTTTTATACACGTACTGTATATCCTTGGACATTTTCCAAACGGATTTCTATAAAACAATATTTAATATCAGGGTAAAGCCCTTTGAAAGTTTCTTCTCCCCTCTTTGCAGGAAGTAAGTGTGGAGCTGAGTCAGATTTAAGGCAAACTCAGTAATATATGTAACCCCCTTTCCATGTGGTACTCACAGCTACTTCACCAACTGCTTGGAAATAAGAGATCAAACCAATCCCAGGAACTTTTACCCAGTCTTTCTCTGAGCTCTTGGATTTAAATGTTTCAGGGTTCACTCGATGAGGACTGGCAATAGCCAGAAGGCCTTTGGCACACAAACTCTTCTCAAATAAAGAAGTCCAGGCCAGAAAATAGTGTTTTCCATGAACAAGCAGGATATAATCAGCCACACATATGGGTGTTGTCATCCTTGACAGCACCAGGTGAAATTGCTCTCTGAGAGCTCAGAAGAGTTTGGAAACATTTCTGAGCATGTGCGAGTGACCCCTCCCATGTGAGCGTAATCCCTCCCACTCTCCAGTCTTCTTCATCTGCGGCCAACAGCGGATGTAGCTCTCCCTTCTCCATTGTTTTTATTTTATATTTATTTTCAAGTTTATTTCTGTTTTACCCTTCTTTGCCAGCAGTGCTAGCCATGTCCGCAGCAGACTTCTCCAGCAGCAGCAGCACTAAGGAGTTTATTTCATTCCTCCTCAAGTAACCCCATCCAGAGCAGACTCCTCTGGCAGTGGGACTCTGAGTTGAAAACTAATTGAATCTTAGCTGACCTACCCTAGTTTGTGCAGACACCCTGGGAGTGGCAGTTCCCACACCGCTGAGCAGACTGACTCTCCGCCAACTCGACCTCTTACCTCCCTCTCTGACATTTTGCCCAGTTACCTTTCACTTAGAGAACTGACCCAGTCAAACAGACACTATGCTTCAATTCCCACTAAGACTAATGAGTTTTAATAGGGCAGACATGAAGGAAGTGGCACAAATGAACTGTTCCTACTCCTTTGGGCTTGCTTCATAAATGTATTCCACAGCAACTGTGCACTTACCCCCTTATTTCCCCACAAGGTGCTATCATCACTGGCTCTCGCTTGGGTTAACACTTCAATCCTCCTGTCTCCTCAGTGGTAGTGACCAGCATGGAATAGTGCATGTATCCATAATGGACAGTAAAAAAAAATTTCAATAAGAACTGAATACTAATTAAATGAGGAATCCCCCCTCCCCCACCCACAAAGGAGGCAGTTACATCTCCTAGGGATAGGGTGCCTCGAGCTACTCCTTGGAAAACCTTAACCTGCATCACTAAGGGTAGGTCCCCCTCAAGCTCAACTGGAATCAACATACTCAATCCCTTCGATACCAACCCCGTTGATGTTGGATGCCCCATCCAGCCCCACGGTGGGACGTTCTTTTCTACAGCTCCCGCATCAACTTATTCTAACAACAGATGCCTCCCACATGGGCTGGGGTGCTCATCTACTGCATTTTACTTCTCAGAATTATTGGTCCAACATAGAGCCTTCTCTGCACATCAACCTGCTTGAGATGCGTGCAATCTTCTATGCCCTTCAGACTTTCCACCCTTGTATCCGTAATAAGTCGCTCCTTGTGTAGACCAACAGTCAAGTTACCATTTTCTACATAATTAAGCAGCCGTAGTTCCTTCTTGCTCCATCGCGAAGCCATCTACCTATGGCTCTATGCCCAATCCATTGGAATCTTTCTCACTGCAATTTGCCTTGTTCAAAATCAAACAATTCACCCAAGTTGAAAAAACGCCGCTCATCAACTTGGTGAATTGTTTGATTTTGAACGAGACGTCGGCAGCATCAAGGGAGAAATTATCCCAAGAGGTTCAGTGATATCCCCTGAAGAAATTTAAATAAGTTGTCCCCTGACGAAACTTGAAGAAGTGAAACGCGATGAAGCGCTGATAAGTAGCGTTGGGAAGAATATATGGGGAAGATCATATTTTGCATCTTTAAGGAAAGTTGGTAAGCTTTATACAAGTATTTCATAACATGGCACTACATTGAATTAGAATTTCGTCTATATTGAATTAGAATTTCGTATTTTAAATGAAAGGATCGGTCATTGATGCAAACAAGCACTGATAGTCCTGGTTTAAGGGACGAGTATATGAACAAGAGTGCTGGAAAGTCTGAGACCATTCCTCAGCTTTTGAGTGAGAGGTAGTGCTGTATTTTTGTATATTTTGGATCGAGGGGTATGATATATGTGGAGTGATTTTGCAGCCAGAGACAGTACACTACACTCTGAAAAATAGCCATACGTAATCAAAAAAATGGGCTATCTCAACGGCAAACCTACGTTCTGTAGCCATTGATGAAATCTGCAAATCAGCCACCTGGTCTTTGGTGCATACCTGTGCTGAACATTACTGTCTTGACGAGGACTCTTGCCAGGATGCCATGTTTGGTCAGACTGTACTCCAACACCTCTTTCAGACTTAGGTCACCTCCTACCCTCCATCCCGGAACTTTCAATGCCAGATGTCCATTAAGAATCCATGCTCTCTTGAGGCCTACTCTGAGGCAAATCTACCGATTCTGGGGACCTTTCTCTGGCATCTGGAAGCTAGGGAGTCCCCATATGTGAAGACTACATTCCTGCTTGTTCTGCAGATATTGTAGTTACCTCTAACAGGTGATCTCTGGGAACAGCAGGAATTTAGTCTTCACAACCTACCCTCCTCCCCTAGGAGTGGTAGGGTTTCTCTCTCTCTTTTCTCTCCTTTTATCTCAGCTACAAACTCAACTGAGGAGGGAGAGTCACAAAGGCGGGAAGGCAGCAACGCAGGTGCAGTGGGATGCTCCCAAAAGCTTTCCTATTGGACGCTGGGGAGTGTTCCTGCCTGGGCTCCATCAGTACCTATATCACCCCATATGTGAAGGTAAGAGCTACAGTTTATAATATAGAGTTTAAAAAGGTCAAGTCTGGGTATTTTGAAAATCAAATCCAGAGAGCTCTAAATCGACCAAGGGAATTCTTTTGAGTAGTTTGCTCTTTATCTAGGCAACCGCCTAAGGCGGTTAATATGGTCTTGGCTTGTGAGAGCTTCACTGCTTATTTTCAAGAGAAAATAAAACGACAGTGACAAGCTTTGTAGGGGAAAACTGATATGGATTTGGAGATGTGGCGGAGAGTTTTATTGGGCCCTATGTTGGAACGGACTGCAGAATTTTAATGACTAGAATTTTCTGAAATGACTTGAATGGGGATGGAAGAAATTGTTTGTAAGTTACATCCTATTGGCTGTTTATTGGATCCTTGTCCTTTTCATTGGCTCCTTTTAGGGAGGGAAGCTGTAATCAACAAGTCAGTTAAGATTATGAATATTTCTTTGAAACAGAGTATGGTTCCTAAGGTGTTAAAGAGAACTATAGTGACTCCTGTGATTAAGAATTCTGATGACATCATAAAATACAAAAATGATAGGCCTATTTCAAATTTGCCTTTTTTGGGTAAATTTGTGGAACAGTATGTGGCATTTCAGTTGTCAAATTATTTGTAGAATAGTAATATCGTGGATGCACAATCATCAGTTTTAAAGTACATAAACATTATTGAGGGTGCTACTGGACAAAATTTATGTTATGTAAGGTAAGGGTTCAGATAGTGTTTTGCTTCAACTAGATGCCTCTGCAGCCTTTGACATGGTCAAGCATAGTCGATTATTGGAATGTTTTGAGAGAATTGGATTGGGTGAGGGTGTGGTTCAGTGGTTTGCTTCTTTCTTGGCAGAGGGAGAATAAAGGGTGAAGTTTGGACAACAGTTATCCAACCTCTGGAAACAAAATAATGAGGTCCCTCGGGGCTCCATTTTATCTTCATTCTTATTTGATATTTATATGTTACCTATGGGCCCGATACTCAGTGGCAGCATCTGGCTGTTCTAAAGTGGCTAGCCACTAACCTGAACCTAAGACCCTGATATTCAATGCTGGGGCCAATTCATCCACCGGCATTGAATATCCAGGTCAGTTGGATTGGAGAGAAGCTAACTGGACAGTGGCAATATTCAGCCGCTGTCCAGAAAGCTTTGGCCGTGAAAGTTAGACCACCCTTTAAGATGCTTAACTTTTGCTGGTTAGTGATAACCAGGCAGTTGCTCAATATTGCCACTGCCCAGTTATTGCCAGGTGCTTCCTTTGCTCTCCCCCAGAACACCCCAATGCTTTCCGGCTAGCATGGAGGCACTTAATGGTTTGCAGGTCTGAAATCACCTAAATGCCTTTGAAATCGCCCCCCCCCCCCCCCCATGAGTTATGGATCCGATATTGAATTGAGCCATCTATTTTATTTATTTATTTATTTATTTATTTGAAAACTTTTATATACCGCCCCTTCCCAAGATCAGTGGCGGTTTACATAGAACATTGGTGAACAAATACATGGAACATTATGCAACATTGCAACTATGTACAAGGAACATTATGAACAAAAGCAAACATATATAGCTCATAACAAGAACCTTTGATTATTTAGACAGTTAATTATTTACAGAATTATAACAAAAAATCTTGATTATTTGCAGAACTATGGTATTTACAACCTGTGACATCTATGTGCCGCTATGGTGCTTAGCCATCCCCGCTGACCTCTAACCCTGGATATTCAATGCTGGAGTCATTTGCAGCCCCGGCATTGAATATCTGGGATCGCCACACATGCCCTGGAACTACAGAAGCTAATCAGGTAGCGGCGATATTGCACCACTGCCTGGTTAGCTTCCGCAGGTAAAACTAGGCCAGCTTGTGCTTTGCCTAATTTTACCCACAGGTCACTAACCGGGTAGCAGTGCAATATCACCGATACCCGATTAGCGACTATCACGCCTCTGCTCTGCCCCAGAACGCCCTTGATAAGCCCCAATGCTAAGTGGTTAGCATCGGGGTATGTAGGAGAAATAATTATTCAGCAGCACTAATCATGTTAGTGCCGTTGAATATCCTATTCAGTGGCATTTACATTGTTTACAGGTCTGTAAACCGTGTAAATGCCTTTTGAATATCGGGCCCTATATGTCTAAGGGGGTAATTACTAAATTGCATTGGGAATAATGCACAAAATTTGCCTCTTAACATATATTACACAGCAAAATTGTGTGTTATTTTACTGTAGCTCACATTAGTTTACCATAAGGCATTCTACATAATAATGAGTACGAATGTACATTTATTTGACATGTTCATTTGAATGTACATTCGTATGTCATTTCATATCATTTTAAATCCGAACATCATGTAAAAAGAAACAAAGGTTTCCAGTGTTATCACAGGCTGGCCTCCAACTGGTGACACTTGGAGTAGAAGGCAGGTGTTTTGCAGAAAGAACTATTGCAGTTATGGTCAACATTATTGGCACTCTTGCATTTTAGGGATGTTGTGTACAATATCTTGAGAAATAATTGGAAGTATTCCAACTGTATGTCATCATGATATTTTAATAGTATGTTCAAAGGTAAACAACAACAACAAAAAAGATGTCTGTGCAACTTAGACGTAGTAATTTCTGAGAAAAAAAAATAAAATATGACCTGGACAGGAATAATGGCACCCTTCACTAATATTGGGTTGCACAACCCTTGGCAGTGATGACAGCCTCCAAACATTTCTTTTAGCCATTTATAAGTTTCGTATATCTGTCAGCTGGTAGTTTCTCCCACTCTTCAACTGCGATTTGTTCCAGTTCATGAATGTTTCCAGAATTCTTTTTACCAATGGCAGATTTCAGCTCTTTCCTAAGCTTCTCTGTTGGACTGAGATCAGGACCCATTGCTGGCTAGTTTAAAACAATCCATTTGTTCCTTTTTAACCATTCTTTTGTACTTGTAGATGTATGTTTTTGGGTCATTGCCCTGCTGGAGGACCCAGACCTAGCTTTCTGACACTAGGTATCATATTTCACTCCAAAATACCTTGGGAGTCCTCTAACTTCATGATTCCTTTAATATGTTCCAGGCCTTCATTTCCTAAGGCAGCAGAACAGCCCCACATTATGGGACCTCTACCATATTAAACTGTAGGAAGGGTTTTTTTTTTTCTTAGAAGCTTCATTTCTTCATCTGTAAATGCATCACTGGTCTGCATTGTCAAAGAGCTCTAGTTTGGTTTCATCTATCCATAGCAAATTTTCCCAGGATTGTGGTTTCACAAGGTGAGTTTGGCAAAGACCAGGGGTGCCTTTTTATGTCTGTCTTTGAGCAGTGGGGCCCTCCTTGGCCTTCACCCATGAAGTCCTTCTTTGTTTACTGCACCGCATATAGTGCGGGTTGAAACCATTACTCCAGATTGCTCCAGGTCAGTATTAAGCTCTTTATATGTTGTACATTGTGTTTTTCCAACAGTTCGCACTAACCTTTGAAGACTTCTTGTATTAGTTTTCCTCTTCCCACCATGTCCTGGGAGGTTATTGACAGTTCCATAAGCAGAAAACTTCTTAATAACAATCCAAACTGTAGACATAGGAATTCCAAGGTCTTTGAAGATGGCCTTGTACCACTTTGAAGTTTGTTGCTTGGTGATAATGGCTTTTCTGATGGTCTCAGGCAACAAAGATGGTCACCATTGCAAAAAAGAACAGGGAGTGAATGTGGCCATTTTAAACATTAGAGCCATCATTCACTGATTGATTTAAGTCATATGAGTACTGACAATTGATCACAGGTGTGTCTATTTTAATGAGATGGGAATGTGGTTCTTCTGTTCAAACAGATTTGAATTGTTTATAAGGGTGCCAATAATCATGTCCTAAACAAAAAGAGAAACGTTACCAAAAGTGGAGGAGTGGCCTAGTGGTTGGGGCAAGGTACTTCAGGCCAGAAGGTCAGGGGTTCAAATCCCACTAGAGGACAGCAACCTTGGGCTGGAAGGACTGGGGTTTCTAGTCCCACAGGTGCTCCTTGTGGTCTTGGGCAAGCCACTTAACCCTCCATAGCCCATGTTCCCTGTAAAATAGTTATTTCCAAGTTATAATGCCCTGTTCAATGTAATTTCAGTTTGTTAAATGTAAACCACACTGATGCAGAATAGCACAGTATATAAGAGAATATAAATAAATAAAATGTATCTAAAAAAGGTCTGTCCCCTGGGAGTTTAAGGCAACAATGTATACAACTTTTGAAACATCATTATCAAATTACAACCTAACTTGAATACTCTATTGTGGTTTAAAGGGCATCAGTTCAGGGATAGATGGGTGGCCTGTCACAGAGTCTCTCAACCCTGGTTCACTTTAGCACACCCCTAACACTCCCATATATCATTCGTTGGCTCACACGCATTGTTTTACAATTTTTCTAAATGCATTTAAAAGCAAACTGAAAACACTTAGCTTTAGGTGAATAAACTGCATCAAGAGAATTCAATGGTTAAGGCTGGTAGGCACTATTGTCGACTCGTGTTTTGCCTGTTTCTCTTTTCCAGGCTGCTTCAGTACTTTTTCTAATACACTCCCACCATTAAATCTCTCACTCCTCCAATGTCCTGGCATTGTCCCAGTTTTTATACTATTTCCTTTTTTAACTGGTCTTATTTTATTTGATTCTTTTATGTCAAATATGTGTGTGTATATAGTCTAAAGCCATTTCACTGGTCACTTTTTTTAGGAGATATTGGACATTCAGGGGTTGAACTGGAAGGGTGCCAATAAAGTTGGCCACAACTGTATGTCTCCAAGTGGCTAGTTTAGCCAGTTTGTTCTTAACTCTGTCCTGTATTTCTTTTCTTTTTTTTTTTACTTATTCTTTATTAGGATATTAAAACAATATACAAGCTCACCTGGCCTCATTCCATCTGGCCATAGGTCAATCCCAACTTACCCCACAAGATAAACAGAACACCACACAACACCCCCCATTAACTCTATCTTGTATTCCGGCTGTTCTTCCTTCCTGTTTCTTGATTGGGCCAAAGTTTGAATGGTCTAGAGTTCTATAGAAAACCCTTCCTAGGTTTTTTTGCTTCATGAATCTATTGACATCTGCTCTAGAGATCTAGTCCAAAGCCATTTCACTGGCCACCTTTTTTTAAGGAAATATTGGACATTAAGGGGTTGAACTGCAAGGGTGCTAATATTGTTGACAACAACTGTATTATAGGAGCTTTCATTCATCTTTTTGTACCTCAAACATGTAACAGCCCCAACCTCCCTTCAGCACATGGTAATAAAGGGCTCTAGTGCCCTCATGTAATATCCCTCCCTGCACTCTTTGTGCACAGAATATTGATATAATTAGCGGCTGACAAAACTCCCTGATTTTCACCTTCCCAGTAATGGATCAAAGGACCTAGCAGCCTGACTGACCCCCACAGCTTCCTCCACTCCTTTGACCCTGGATTAGAGAGCCACGGTGGTCTGACAACTCCCTTTTTCCCCAGGAATGTTCTTCCTTTCCACCTCTTTCACTGAAAGTTAGTAGAAGATGAGAGCAGGAGAGAATATAGCTCCCTTCCAGTTTACTTATTTATTTACACTTTTATACTGCATTTCCAGGACACTCTTAGTGGTGTACAAACCAGATAAAAATAGCAGTCGATACATAAGCCAACAGACCTCAATCTAAAATAATAAAACTAATACTGTTACATTTCATACTTCCCCCCAAAAGCCTCTACAAATCAATGTCTTCAATTTAGCCTTAAAAGCCTTTAAAATCAGTTTCCCTATGCAGCTGTCATGGGAGGAAGATCCACAAAACTGAAGCCTCTACCCAAAAAAACATAAATGGTATTGCTCCTTCTTAATCTTCTGTATACCAGGTACATCCAGTAACCCTGCCTACATTTTCCTCAAAGTACGACCTGGCGCAGAATATTGTATTCTTGTTCTTAAATAACTAGGAGCCATGTCACAAAGGGACTGAAACACCAAAGTTAGAATCTTGTATTTCACCCTTTATAACACCGGCAACCAGTATAATTCTATCAAAATGTGGTGATGTGATCATATTTGCACAACCCTTTCATAATTTTAGCAGCTGTAGTTTGTATTTGCTGCAACCTAGCTATCTCCTTAGATGGAAGACCAAACAAAGGTGAATTGCAATAATCAAAATGAGAAAGAACCAATGCTCGTGTCACCAATGCCAGATTTCCTTCCGAAAGATAGGGTCGCACCATTCGAGGTATCCACAATGCTGCAAAGATTTAATCTGTACAGAGATATGGTCATGGAAACTCAAAAGTGCATTTATCTAACCATACCTCTAAACTATGGTACAACCCTGGAATCATTATCAAATCATTATTACCTACAGTAGGTGGCACCACTAAACATCCCAATGCTAGCCAGCTAGGGTGTTTCGGGGGTCACTGGTTTGTGGTGATATTTAGCCACTAGACAGTTGTCCCATAGCTGTGAAAGTTTGGCATCTGAAAGACTCGCCTAACTTTCACCGCTTCAACTAGCTAAGTAGCAGCTGAATATTGCCACTGCCCAGTTATCTGTGGCACTATCTGCCCAACCTGGACATTCAGTGCTGGTGGCTAGATATTGCCCTGGCATTGAATATCCAGTGTCACAGTTCAGCGGCAACAGCTAGCCACTTTACAAGTGCTAGCCACTACCACTGAATATCTCCCCATATGTCTAAGCATATTTATTCAATCATTAAACATATAAGTTAGATGGCCAAATAGGCTGTATGATAGCAAAACCTCTAGCTTAGATGCTTCAAGTTATATGAGTATATTCAGTGGTGCTACCTAAACAGATAGTGCTGCTCAATATAGGTATAATTTGAAAATGTCTACAAATTTCATGTTATATCACATACCTGAATATTGACCTCTATATGTTTTGTTTGAATTTTCATCAAATACAGTGTTTCTAGGGAAGACTTCTCAATTACTATTTAAGTGAGCTAATGTACCCTCTGCATTATTAACCGTTTTGTTTTGTTGAGATTAGTAAGTAACTTTTGATTTATTTTCTTATTTTTGCAGAGCTACATACATGGAAGCAGCCAGGCTCAGTTTGTTGCAGAGTCACATATTATACTACTGTTAAGTATCCTTTTTATTGATGGTTATATGAACAGCAGGCATGAAAAATAAGGTTCAACACTTCCATAAAACTCACCATGATTTCACACCAGATACATCACACTGAAATAAGTACCATATATCTTTTACATGCTGTAACTATCTAGAGAAATATGCAAACTGCATGCCATTTGCAGTAAAAACTGCTCAATGCCAAATGTGTAAAACAAAAGTATCAGTTTTGAAAGTAAAGAAAAATTATTCACTGTTGTCCCTATAAATTGCATTCTTTTGGATTTTCTGCCATCTGCTGCTTTCCTAAGCACACTTTATGTTCCCACAAAGAAAAGAGACTGTAATTTGATAACCCAGTGCCTAGTTTTAGACACCACAACATGCCTATCTTAAACCTATATTATTATGAAAAACAGGCCCCTAGTTTTTAAAGATTTATTTATTTATTTATTTTCAGAGGTTTAAACCACCTTTCTGACACAAATTCAATCAAAAGGGTGCACACAAATTAAAAATACATTACACAACAGAAAAAACAGCAAAGAAATATGCTGCTTCCCCCTCCCAAAAGCCATCACTCCACATCAGCCCCCAGAAAATAACTGTTTTCAAAGCCTTTCAAAAGGCCAGTAAGGAGGTCTGGGTCCTCAGTTCCAGTAGCAGAGCATTCCAACACTCATTACTTACAACCCGGAGTGCTCTCTCACAACTGGAAACCCCATGAACAACCTCCAACCCAGGCACTTCTAATAGCTGAGCCTATGATGACCGCAGAGGTTGAGGCAGTTCGTGAAGGGCACTCAGATAACCAGAACGGGAGTCATGCAGCACACAGAACACGATCACCAACAGTTCAAACAAACCTCGCTGCCACCCAGGCAGCTAGTGTTACTGAGCCAATAAAGGCCTGGCACTCTCTCTCCAGCCCATTCCAATGAACAGCTGTGTGGCTACATTTTGCACCACCTGCAGGGGCCTTTCAGTCCCATCCGATAACTCAACATAGAGTACATTACAATAATCAAGCACCCCATGCAGTAGCATCTGTACCACCAACCTCAAGACTGCAGTGTCCAAGTACGGGCATAGCTGACATGCTAGCCTCAGCTTCAGCCAGGCAGTCTGAACTACCCAACTGATCTGTCTTTCCCCAACACCAGTCCACTCCAGGACTACCCCCAGAGATGTTAGCTCCTCTGTCCAGGAAATTTCAAAACCCAAGATGGTAGGCAGCAGGCGAAACATCGAGTGGTGACAGGGAAGAAGTGTCAAACTACAGGCCTGTGAGCCTTACCTCGGTGGCAGGAATAGTAATGGAGGTGCTCCTGAAAGAGCGAATAGTGGACTTTCTCAAAACCAACAGGTTGCAAGATCCGAGGCAACATGATTTTACTGAAGGATGATCTTGCCAAATAAATCAGATTGAGTTCTTTGACTGGGTGACCAGAGAACTAGATCAGGGGCATGCGATGGATATCATCTACCTGGTTTTCAGCAAAGCCTTTGATACTGTCCCTCATAGGAGGCTTATCAATAAACTCAGTAGTTTGGGGATGGGTCCCAAGGTGGTAAACTGGATCAGAAATTGGTTGACTGACAGACGACAGAAGGTGATGGTAAATGGAGCTCACTCGGATAAAAGGAAGGTGATTAGCAGGGTGCCCCAGGGTTCGGTCCTGGGCCTGGCACTGTTCAATGTATTTGTGAGTGATATTGCTGAAAGACTGAATGGAAAGGTATGTCTTTTTGCAGATGACACTAAAATTTGCAACAGAGTGGACCCCCCCCCCAAGAGAGTGGTTAACATAAGGAAAGATCTACAAAAGCTGGAAGAATGGTCTAATGCTTGGGAATTAAGATTTAATGCAAAGAAGTGCAGTGGCATGCACTTGGGTAGCAGAAATCCAAGGGAAATGTGCGCGATAGGGGGTGAGAGGTTGGTGTGCATGGATCAGGAGAAAGACCTTGGTGTGATTATTTCTGTAGATCTCAGGGTGGCAAAACAGTGCAACAAGGCGGTGGCAAAAGCCAGGAGGATGTTGGGCTGCATATAAAGAGGAATTATCAGCAGAAAGGAAGAGGTACTAATGCCACTGTATAAGTCACTGGTAAGGCCTCACTTGGAATACTGTGTTCAGTTTTGGAGACCATATCTTGCAAAGGATATAAAAATGGAAACTGTTCAGAGGAAGGCGAGCAAAATCATTTGGAGTCTGTGTCAGAAGCCTTATGAGAAGAGACTTGAAGACCTAAATATGTACACTTTGGAGGAGAGGAGGGATAGGGGAGATATGATTCAGACCTTTAAATACTTAAAGAGAAATAATGAACAAACAAACCTCTTCCAAAGATGGGGAAGCTGTAAAACTAGAGGGCATAACATGAAGTTGCAAGGTGGTAAATTGAAAGGCAATGTCAGGAAATACTTTTTCACTGAAAGGGTGGTGGATGCTTGGCATGCCCTCCTGATGGAAGTGGTGGGGGCAAACACAGTGACGGGGTTCAGAGTGGCATGGGACAGACACAGTGGATCTCTTTATAGCAACAGGATAAAATCAAAATAAACTGAACCATCTAATTGCTCAACAAATAGGGGTGTCCTACACAGAGCGGCGGGTTCACCCCTAAACAAAGACATGGGGAGGGGTGGCCTGCACAGAGTGGCAGGTGCACCTACTCCTGCCATCTTACTGGGCAAACTAGATGGACCATACTGGTCTTTATCTACCGTCATTTACTATGTTACTATGTTACTATTTATTTATTTATTACAGTTTCTTATATACCGCGCTATTTAGAATCAGCGCGGTTTACATCATAACAAAACGACCATAACGACAGACTGTCAGGTTTTACATTGAACAGGAGTACAAACTTGGATAACCGGGTTAACTATATACATAAGATATCTACACTGCAGATATAAGTTGTAAGGGCATTTCTAGACTGCCCCAAACATTAACACACAGTCTTGTCCACATTTAACACTAGACCATTGCCCACTAATCAAGCATACACTTGCTCCAGGCACTCATTCAAATGCGCTTCTGCCACACCGAAATCTCCAGGATTTGGAGATCATCAGCATTTGCATAAAGCTGTAGGCCATACGAATGCATCAAGGTCCCCTAAGGTTGTAAGTAGATGTTAAACAAAAGTGGCGACAAGGAAGCCCTGCGGCAACCCCCATTCCCAGGAATAGATCAAAGAACAGCTCGCTGAGCCTCATACCAAAAACACCTATCACACATAAAGGAGTCTAACGACTTGAGCACCTTAACGCCAGTGCCCAGTAAACTACAGCGTTCAGGTATGTCCATGCAAGCCTGAACTACAGTAATCTACTCTGATACTGCATCTGAAGTGCATTTGTCGAATGAGCCCCATTCTAATCCATTTTTGGGCCTGTGCTCTAAAGCTTAGCATTCAGGCTAGGGCTTTTTAGTGTTCACGGTATGTTATGCATTAAAATGCTAGCATGCACTGTAAACCGGTCTGTGATGGCATTAGTTGATATACACTAATGTAAACATATACACATATGTAAATAAAAGAACATCCTATGAAAATTTGGCTTTGCACACATGTGGGATTGGTTAGGCAGGAGCAATTGGACAGCACTCCTGCCCAATGGGGTACCTGAGTTTGCCCTTGGGTAAGGGGATTTCAGAGAGCCTGGAGGGGTTTGTGTCAGTGAGGAGTCTTTGAAAGTTTGATATGTGCAAGGTGAGGAACTTGATAAGCAGAGTGAGGAGTCTGTATGCAAGGAATGGATTATCTCCAGGATGGGAACATTTGGAGTAAGTTGTCCCCATCTGCACTATAGGTTAGAAAATATGCCCCTTAATTAACTTGAGAAGGCATGAATACAGGGTTTTCAGGATATCAACAATGAATATGCATAAAATAAATTTGCATATACTCCATTGTATTCAAGTGTATCCATGCGTATTCATTGTGGGTTTACAGAAAATTCCACAGAACCTTGGGTCATCAGTACACATTTGGGAAGCCTTGCATTAGTGTTAAAGTTTTAGTAAGTTCCTCCCACCTCTATGAATCCAGGTAAAGGAGAACCTTGTGATACTGACTTTCCTCAAACCCCTCATCTACGAATTACATCGATGCATGTATGTGATCAATCTTGGGAACAATTTTCAATCTGTCTACATTAGAACAAAAAACACACATTCTTTATTTCCAGGAACAAGCAGGAATGTAGTCTTCACATATGGGTGATGTCGGTAGCAACGGAACCCGCATGGGAACGCTCCCCAGCATCCAATAGGAAAGCCTTTGGGAGCATCCCATTGCGCCTGCATAGCTGCCTTCCCACCTTTCCAACTCTCTCTTCTCAGTTCTTCATTTTCATGGAGCCAGCAGGAAGCAAATCCTGTCACCGCAGAAAATTCTTGAATTGTTTTCTCTTATTTTTTTGTGCTTCACATCTGCCTTCCTGTTGAGGCTGGTAGCGACTCACTGTCGGTTCTCTTCTTTCTTTCTTATTCTTTGCTTAAAAAAAATTAACTTTCTTCAGGCGCATCGACACCATTTTAGGCCCAGCCCTTCCATTTTGTCACTGACACTATGGAAAAAACAGCTAGTGGTTTTAAGAAATGTTCTAAGTGTGCCAATACTATCTCAGCCACCAACACCCATGACTGGTATCTAAAATGCCTAGGTCCTGACCACCAACCATCAGAATGTCCCCTCTACAGGAAGATGAAGAAGAGAGGCCTACAGAATCGGGCTGCAAAGCTAGGCACCCTCTTTACCTCCGACGCCGTCTCTAGCATCGGCATCATCGAGGGCATTGTCTTCCTCCCATGGATCTCAAGTATCAAAGCATAAGTCTTCAACGAAGACTAGCCATACCCCCAAGGGTAGATCTCCTTCTAAGCATCAAGATGTCTTGAGCATTGCCCCGGAGGGAGATAGATCGGCCAAACAACCCCAGCAGGAGGACCTTTCCTCCAAAGCCATTGAGGGGTCCTAGGATGCTCCCAAACTCCTGGTGCTGTACTCAGGAATCATGGCTCACAATTCTGGTACCGATACCCAAGCATTAGCAAGCCATCGAGAGGTCCCAGGATGCTCCCATGCTCCTGGTGCTGTGCTCAGGGCTCTTGGCTCGCAATTCCAGTACTGATACCCAAGCATCGGCAAACTCCATGGATCGGTATATCCTGAGCATCAAGCAAAGCTTGGTGGCCTTACTGGCTGCCTTGGTTCCAGTAAAATCGTTACCGTCGGTTCCGCAAACACTGGCACTGTCTTTGGTACCGATGCAAACTACATTGGATTATATGGCGCTCGCTATGCTACCGCCCATCCCTGTCCTCAAGTCCCTTTCTGATACCGAGATTCAGCCAAACAGATTCCACATATCAATACCGACTTCGATTAGTACCAGGTTCTGGCGGAGCAGGAACCCCCCTCCCATCGATACTTCGAGTTTCGGGAACCAGATTCATCAGATGATGAATTGGCCGATATTCGAAGCCTACAGAGTCTACCAGAGGACGCTTCTCCTTTTCCGCAATGCCGCATGTCCCTGCCAAAGGACATGTCTTTTCAAGACTTTATATGTGATGTTGCGAGGGGCCTTTCCATAACAGTAACATCAGAGAAAGAGCCTAGAGCTGAAGAATTGGAGATTCTCCAATACCCAACAGCTCCTAAGAAAGCGGCTACACTTCCCATTCACCTCATTCTCCACAATCTCATGCTCCGTATGTGGGAGACACCCCTTACTATTTCTCCACATACTCGACGGCTCGATACCATGTACCGGGTACCGGAATGTCCCGGTTTCCAAAAGACACAATTGCTGCACCATTCAATGGTAGTAGAATCAGCAATGCTCAGATCAAAAGCTCTAAGACACATTCCTCTAAACCTCCTGGTAGAGAATCGAGGACCCTCAGTGCTTTTGGCCGCCATTGTTTCCAAGCTTCCATGCTATCAGCCAGGATTAGTTCCTACATACTCTACATGGGTATCTTTCTCAAGGAGATAACTAGGGATTTAAAATCAATGGCTCCTCTTCTCCCTGATACGCAGTTTGTTTTGTAAATAGTTGCCCCTGTTATCCAAGTTTTTTGCCCTGTTTTCTGTAAACTCATACGTGTTAACTGTATTGAGCATTTTTGTTCCATGTAAACCACGCTGATGCCAAATAGTGCGATATAGAAGAGACTGTAAATAAATAAAGAAATAAAATAAATAATAAGAGAGCAGACTACCTCACCCAATCAGGCATGCTCACAACGTCTTAAAGTTTGTCAATAGAGCAACTTTTGATTGCTTTGAGTGCACCAGTAGAGCTGCATCAGTCTGCATCAGTGCACGCAGAATTGCATGGCTTCAAGTATCAGATGTTGAGCGATGGGTTCAAGATAAATTGGGTAATATTCCTTGCACCGGTGAAACCTTTTTGACAAGGGATTGGCAAGACAAAGCGTCTCAGTTAGAATCTGAGAACACTACTTTAAATAGACTTTCTAGATCTACAGCCAATTCATCTAAAAAGAAGGCAGCAGTAAAGAAAGCCTTCTTTAATAAGAAGAAGACGTTTTATCCTTCTTACACCCCTGCTTCTCAGTGTCAGCATCATGCTACACAGAAGGGGCAACAGCCTCCAAAACACCTAAAGAAATCACAGGCTCCTATGATGCAGCCAGCTCAGCAGACTCAAACTGTTCCTGGTTTTTGACTCCTTCCTAGAGAACATAGCTGCTCTGCCTCTGGAGAACCCCCATCCTCTCCACATTGCTGGCAGACTGTTCCATTATGCCCACAGGTGGTATCTCATCACCTCAGAGTAGTGGACATTAACGATAGTGAGAGAGGGATACAGGCTTCATCTGCAAAGCCTGCTCCCCTCTATCTCAGTAAGAGTTTCATTCTCAGCCCTCTCTCACTGCTCTGCTACTACAGGAGGTCACGTGCCTCCTAGTGCAGGGCACCATAGAAGAGGTTCTAACATCCCACCAGGGAATGGGCTTCTATTCTCAATACTTTCTCATTCCAAAGAAAACAGGAGGATACAGGCCCATCCTGGACCTCAGAAATCTAAACAAGTTTTTTGTATGTGAGAAGTTCAAGATGGTCTCTCTAGAGCAGTGGTTCTCAGACCCTTTTGCTGCAAGGCCCACATTTAAAATTCAAACATTTTTGCGACCCACATGTTAAATAAAGTTAATAAACTAATAAAGTGCTTTATATTTTATACTATAAATATAACTTTATAAAGTATTATGTTATATTTTTCTCTAAATGTTTAACTGTGTATTGATTGGTATACAAAAGTTTTTCATTTACCTTTATTGTTAAAGATGGCACTGTTTCCGGTTGGATAGCATGTGTATTCTGGCGGGAATTTGTGAGAAACACACTCAAAGATCATCCTCCACGTTCATTCTTGACCGATATTTGGTTTTCATGGCAGTCAATGCAGAAAATGAAATCTCGCATAAATAAGTTGTTGAAAAAGGTAGAAGAACTTTCATTGCCAGGGCTGCCAACAATGAATATTCTAGTGAAACAGTACACCAAAAGGAAGAGATATCCACAGCGGAGTCGTTAAATTTGATTTGTAATGTGTGATCGCTAGACAGCTCCGCTAATTCTTCTTGTGCACGACTGGTTAATTCAGAGAATGCACACTGAAAAGGATTACGAATCCAGTCGTAAATTTCAATGTCTTCATGTGTGAAGTATTTGTCGAAATATTCAGCAAGAGATGTCAGGTGCTCTTTGATTACACCAGTGACCCCTTTCAACATCTCGCCATTAACTTCATTGCTCTCTATAAATTGACAAAACAAGTCAAACATGTCTTGTGAATTGTTCTCTAGTTGCGTGCGCCAAAGTCGTAACTTCTTCTTAAAGGTTGCAACTTTGTCGTATGTCTTGAGTATACTGGCATCGTTACCCTGCAGTGATATGTTCAAACTGTTCAAAAGGCTAAAAATGTCAGCAAGGTAGGCCAACATGGCAAGCCACTCAGTATCAGTGACCTTAGCTGCCAGGTCGAGATTGTGTTCGGTCAAAAACTGCAACAATTCTAAATGAAGCTCAAACACCCTTGCAAAAACTTTTCCTCTGGACAGCCAATGCACAGCAATAGGAGATGCTTGGGTTCTGCATCTAACTCAATACAAAGTTGAGCAAATAATTGTCTGTTCACTGTTCTAGTTCTAATGAAGTTTACAATCTGTACGCAGTCTTTGAGTACAGATCCCAGTTTCATTCAACTTCTTTGAAGCCAATGCCTCACGATGGATCATGCAATGGGTGCCTACAATCTTATGCGAGTTACAACACCATTGTTGCAGCCAGTCATTGTGGCTGCACCATCAGTGCAAATACCGATGCAATTCGTCCACTGCAGTCCAAAAGTTGTGAAAAAATCGTTTAAAACATGAAATATTTCATCGGCCGTCGTTCTCGCTGGCAATGATTTGCAAAAAAGAAATTCCTCTTGTATGCCATTTTCCCAACAGTAGCGAACATAAACAAGCAGCTGTGACTCTCCAGCAATGTCAGTTGACTCATCTAATTGAATAGCAAACTTAGTAGATTGTAATCATTCAGTTAGCTGAGTGACAATGTCTTTGGACATTTCAGATATTCTTCTGCGGATAGTATCGTTTGAGATAGGAATGCTTTTCAGCTTTGTAGCATATTCTGAGCCGAACAATACATTACAAATCTCAACAGTGACTGGCATGATAAGATCTTCTCCAATCGTGTGCGGTTTCTTTGATTTTTCGATTCTCTGGGCAATCAAGTACGATGCATTAAGAGCGTTTTCATCGAGAGTGACTCTTAATACTATCTTCTGTTTACTATATTCCTCGGCTTTATGTTCAAAAAAATCTTTGTTTTTATTCTGTAGATTTGGATGTCTTGTAGTTAGATGACGACACATTTTCGTCGGCTTCATTGCCTCATTAGAGAGGATTTTCAAACAAATAACACACTGTGGCAGATTTTGGTCATTTGCTGATGGAACAAAACCATACTTAATATACTCCACATCATATTTTCGAACATATTTAGTTTTCTTACAAGTATCAACTTTAACATCATCTCGATCACAGACACTTTCACTGCCACTACTTTGACTACTATCAATTTGTTTGCGTGAAGTCGAAGGCTTCCGTTTCACAAATCGATCCATTGCCTGCCTCAAATGGCGCCAGATCTTGCTCTCATGCTGCGCACGCTGCTTACAGACACGTGGCTGACTGCCTGCCTCAAATGGTGCCGGCCGGGTCTTGCTCTTGCGCGCTCCGTGAGCAAGTCACACTCTCACAGTCACACTCTCACAGCAGCGACTCACAGTGCTCTCACAGTCACAGTCACACAGCAGCGACTCACAGTGCTCTCACAGACTCAATCACACTCACACAGCAGCAACTCAGCAGCGAGCAGGCCTCCTCAAATGCCTCAAATGGCGCACTCACACAGTGGCGACTCAGCAGCGAGCAGGCCTCCTCAAATGCCTGCTTCAAATAGCGCCGGCCGGGTCTTGCTCTTGTGCGCAGCGAGAGCAAGTCACACTCTCATAGTCACACTCTCACAGCAGTGACTCACAGTGCTCTCACAGACTCACAGTCACACTCTCACAGCAGCGACTCACAGTGCTCTCACAGACTCAGTCACACTCACACAGCAGCAACTCAGCAGCGAGCAGGCCTCCTCAAATGCCTCAAATGGCACACTCACACAGCAGCGACTCAGCAGCGAGCAGGCCTCCTCAAAGGCGCCAGCTGGGTCTTGCTCTCGCACGCTGCAAGAGCAAGTCACACTCTCACAGCAGCGACTCAGCAGCGAGCAGGCAGCAGCTAATTGAGTTCCTGTCGGGTGGGGGGTGGCTCATGCACAACTTACTCGAGTCCTGATTGGTTGGTGAGAGTGATGAATCTTATCTGATGATGACGAGCATAAGAGCGGAAGTGACGTGATTGATGTCACGTAACTGGAAATGACAACTCGCCGGCGCGGCAACACATTGTCTTTAAAAAAAACCAAGCTTTCCAATGAAAATCCCCAGATTCCAAGATTTGATTAAAAAAAAAACAAGATCTCGTGAAAAATGCCCGAGTGGTCTGACTTCAGCTCGGCCCACAATACTCCCTTTCACGGCCCACCTTTGGTCCGCGGCCCATGGGACTTGCTCTAAGGACCTTTCTCCCTTATCTTCAGAGTCAGGACTGGCTCTGTTCTCTAGATCTAAAGGAAGTGTACACTCATATCCTTATTCATCCAGAACACAAAAAGCTCCTATACTTCATGTTTCAGGGAAGACACTACAAGATCCTTCCTTTCGGACTGGCCTTTGCCCCGAGAGTCTTCACAAAGTGCATGGCGGTTGTAGCTGCATTCCTAAGAACTCTAGGGATATTTGTCTTCCCTTACTTAGACGACTGGTTTATAATGGCAAGCACATCTCTGGAGGCTAGCCTGTCTCTCTCATGAACCTTGCAAGTGTGACAATATTTGGGATTTGTCATAAATCTTCCAAAGTCCGAACTCATCCCCACTCAGACTCTAGAGTTCATAGGGGCAGTCGAGGACATTGCTGCCCCAACTTCACTTCACTCAACTCAATCAGCTAGCATCTCAGGCATGTCTCAAGGACTATCTCACTGCCCGAGAAATGCTGCAACTTCTGGGTCATATGGCATCAAAGGTGCATGTAGTCCATTATGCCCATCTCCACATGTACACAGCCCAATGGACTCTGGTCTCCCAGTGGACTCAAGCTTAGGCCGTCTTGGGGACAGAATACTAGTAACTGCTCCTCTGGCCTCATCTCTCCATTGGTGGTGTTCCCCAGAAAATCTCCTCACACTTTTCAGATCCTTCCACATCAATGTAACCTAACGACGGATGCATCCAAACTGGGCTGGGGAGCCCATCTAGGACATCTCTCCACTCAGGGCCTCTACTCCAGATAAATCTACTGGAGCTCCGAGCCATCTTCAATGTTCTCAGAGTGTTTCAGGAACACCACCGTTATCACAGAGTCCTAGTCCAAACCGACAACCAAGTGTCCATGTTCTATATGAACAAGCAGGGTGGAACAGGTTCTTGGTCCCTCTGCAGGGAGGCTCTACATCTCTGGTCCTTTGCCATTGCTCATCACATCCACCTCCAAGTAGTGTATTTTCCAAGCAAACAAAATGTCTTAGCGGACAAATTGAGTTGGATCCTTCTGTCCCACGAATGGTTTCTCCATGTAGACAAAGTATCCTACATCTTTCAGACCTGGGGGACTCTAGAGACAGACCACTTTGCCAATTCGCAGAATGCCAAGCTCCCACGCTTCTGCACCAGGACTCTTACATCAGACAGCCAGCAGGTGGATGCTTTTCACCTCCACTGGGGACTCGGCTTCTTTATGCCTTCCCTCCCATTCCCTTGATTCCCAAAACTCTTTTCAAACTCCAGCGGACAGGAGCTTTATGATACTCATAGCCCCACACTGGCCACGTAAACCATGGTTCCCTCTCCTACGCCTGTCCCAGACTCAGCCTATAGATCTAAAATCTGCTGCAGATCTATTCTCTCAGAGGGAGGGGATGCTGCTCCATCCCAATCCGCAGTCTCTCCACCTCACAGCATGGCTGCTGAAGGCATAGCTTTTCAGCATCTTAACCTTTCTCAGGAGGTTAAGGACATCCTTTTAGCTTCCAGAAAGCCATCCACCAGACATTCCTACCCCTTTGAGTGGTGTATGTTCTCTCTCTGGTGTTCACAAAAGGATCTTAATCTCTTCTCGGCTCCGGAGGAGGCACTTCTCCAGTATCTCCTCCACCTTTCCTCATCTGGTCTCAAAACCAACTCAGTAAGAGTGCACCTAAGTGCAATTTCAGCCTCTCATCATCCCTTAGATGGGCAGCACATCTCCTCACAGCCGCTCGTATCACGCTTTATGAGAGGCCTTCTGTTAACCAAGCCTCCCATTAGACCACCACCAGTGGCATGGGACCTTCATTTTGTTCTGGGGCAATTCTCAAACCGCCCTTCAAACCTTTAGCCACCACCTCGCTCAAGTTTCTAACATGGAAGGTCATCTTCCTCATTGCCCTCACTTCAGCAAGATGCAGTAGTGAGCTTCAGGCCTTGGTGGCCGACCCACCTTACACACGGTTCCACTGTGACAAGGTTGTCCTTAGGACTCATCCTCACTTCATGCCGAAAGTAGTCTCGCCTTTTCATCTGAATCAATCAGTTTACCTTCCTGTGTTTTTCCCTAGACCACATTCATCTAGGGCAGAGGCAGCCCTCCACACTCTGGATTGTAAACATGCTTTAGCATTCTATCTTCAGAGGGCTCGAGAACACCGAAAGGCTTCTCGATTCTTCATCTCCTTTGACCCTACTCATTTGGGGTTGCCAGTATCCAAGCGTACCATCTCCAAATGGATAGTAGATTGCATCACTTTTGCTTATGATGCAGCAGGACTACCCCTTGAGGATCATGTCACTGCTCACAATGTTCGGGCCATGGCCACCTCAATGGCAAATCTACCCTCTATGGCTATTGACTAAATCTGCAAAGCAGCAATTTCGTCTTCGGTACATACCTTTGCTGCTCACTACTGTCTGGACAAGGACTCCTGCTGGGATGCCATGTTTGGCAAGGCTGTTCTCCAGCATCTTTTCAGACTTAGAACAACTCCTACCCTCCGTCCCGGAATTTTCAATACCAGACATCCATGTAGTATCCATGACCTCTTTTAGCCTCTCATGAGGCAAACCACTATTGGTTCCAAGGTCTCCTCTCTGGGATCTTCCAGCTAGGGAGTCCCATATGTGAAAACTACATTCCTGCTTGCTCCTGAAGATAGCATAGCTACTCACCTGTAACAGGTGATCTCCGGGAACAGCAGGATTTAGTCTTCACAACCCACCTTCCTCCCCTAGGAGTTGTAGGTATTCTTTTTCCTCTCCTTTTATCTCAGCTATAACTGAGGAGGGAGAGTTGGAAAGGTGGGAAGGCAACTATACAAGCACAGTGGGATGCTCCCAAAGGCTTTCCTATTGAACGTTGGGGAGTGTTCCCGCGCAGGCTCCATTGGTACCAATGTCACCCATATGTGAAGACTAAATTCCTGTTGTTTCCAGAGATCACCTGTTACAGGTGAGTAGCTACACTTTACCCAAAGGTTGGACCAAATGCTTTATAGCAAAAGTATGCACATATGTGGCACAAATTTTTTCCCTGAGACAATTTTTAAAAAGAATGTGTACTTGTATTTTCCCATGAGAATATGTGCAAAGCCTGCAAATAAAAGTAACTCACAAACCTTCGGGGTAATATTGCGCCAGTGGTGGTCAGTGTTTTTTTTAAATGAAGCCACTATGGGTAAAATAAATCTAGATATTCAGCAGCAGTATCCAGATAGTGGCTGCCAATGAATATTTAGAATTTGTGGACAGCAGCAGCTGCTATCCAGACAAGGGCGATTTTCAGACGCTATCTGGATAGCCACTCTGCATATTCTTAAGTCAGTTTTTTTGCTGTCCTAAGTTATGCAGAAAATCACCACTATCCATAAGAGTGCCAGCTCCCCCCACAGATTGCCCTGGCACTGTCTGGATAGTGCCGCAGGGACACTATTCGGATACTGTTGTTGAATATTCGGATACTGCTGTTGGATAACCTGATAAGCCCTTATGAATATCGGGTCTTCTGCATCTATGCGAGTACTTCTGAAAATAGCCCTGATAAAATAAAACTAAAGGGTGAACTCAGGGAAGAAGACTTTTTAAAAAACGCGGCTATACATTTGATTGTTGAATGTACATGAAAAGTGGTTTGTAATGAGTTATACTTGATTGATTCATCTTTCAAATGAATTTTAGAACTCTTCTAAAATAGTATGTCAAAGGTAGTGGTTGAATGGAAACGGAAATTCCATATTGTCCTGCTAGAGCAGTCCAGACAAGTGGGTTGTATTCCTCTACAAGCAGATTGGTGGAGACAAAGAACCAATGATAAGCCCAGATTTCAATGACATCACTCCCATGTTTCTATCCATCTCAGCCACCAGAGGACTCTTCAGTATTTCTTTGTCTCCAGCAGATGGTAGATGGATTTTCTCTTCTCTGAAGAAAAATTGAAGAATTGAGAGGAAAAGATTGATTTAAGCGCTCGTGAACGACCACCATGAGAGTGACTCTAATGTGGATGAAGAAGTACTCTTGCCTCTGGAGGATTGTGAAAGGCCGATGTTATCCACCTGTTCCAGAAGGGAGAACTGGTAGCGTTGATTGCCAGGGTCTCATCCACCTTGAACTTGGCAGATGCTGCAGCCACAGAGCAGGAGCCGAAGGTGCAGCCTCTCCTGCAAGGGCTGCAGAAGTCACTACTGTCTTCCCATTCCCAGAGGTGATCAAAGATATGATCCAGTCAGAGTGGGATTCCCTCACTCCCCGCTTAAGGGACTAAGGGCATATAAGAATATGTACGCTGTCCCGGAGAAGGAGTGCATTGTGTGGTTTGATATTCCCAAAGTGGATACGCAGGTCATAGCGGTTATTACTAGATGGGCCACCATTCCCGTGGTAGGTGGATTGTCCTTGAAGGATTTTCTAGACTGAAATATGGATTTGTTGTTGACGAACCAGTTCACCGCAGTGGCTGGTATTATTCAGTTGGCGGTATGCGCATGCCTGACGTCTACTCCAGTGGATTCAGTCTCTTCTGCTGAATGATATTACCCCTCTTTTGGAATCAGCTATGGCCTTCCTTTCTGATGCCATGTATGACCTGGTACATTTAACGGCCAGGTATAGTGTCCTGTAAGTGGTGACACAGTTCTGGATTTGGCTTCAACATTGAGCAGCAGACATATCCTCCAAAGCCCGGTTGGCCCAGCTGGCTTTTAAAGGGAAGCTGCTTTATAGAGCCAATATCTCCTAAAAAAAAGTGTCCAGTGAAATGGCTTTGAACTACATATGCACACATATTTGACACATAAAAAAATCAAATAAAACAAGACCAATTAAAAAAGGAAATAGTATAAAAACTGGGGCATTGCCAGGACATGAATATTGGCATCCTTATAAACAATTCAAATCAGTTTGAACAGAAAAAAACACATTCCCATTGCAGTAAAATTAGATACACCTGTGATCAATTGTCAGAACTCATGACTTGAATCAACCAATGAATGAGGGCTCTAATGTTTAAAATGGCTACATTCACTCCCTATTCCATTTCCACAATGGTGAAGACAAGAGAGCTGCCTGAGACCATCAGAAAAGCCATTACCACAAAAATCAAACTTCAAAGGGGTACTAGGCCATCTCCAAAGACCTCGGGATTCCTGTGTCTACAGTTCGCAATGTTATTAAGAAGTTTTCTGCTCACAGATCTGTCAAGAACCTCCCAGGACATAGTGGGAATAGGAAAATGAATCCAAGAAGTCTTCGAAGGTTAGTGTGACCTGTTGGAAAAATACCACATACGACATCCAAAGAGCTTAAAACTGATCTGAAGCAATCTGGAATGGTTGTTTCAACCTGCACCATTTGTCACTCACTAAACAAAGAATAACTTCATGGGCAAAGGCCAAGGAGGACCCCACTGTTCGCAGACAGACATAAAAAAGCATATCTGATCATTGCCCAAAACCCATGTGTCTATAATGCAGCAGCTAGCCGTTTTAGCAGTGCTAGCTGCCACTGCTGAATATCAGACCTCTTGAACCTAGTACTTCCAGAAGATGGACTACTAGGATTCTAAAGTTTATTTCAGAGAGCTATTATAGAAATGACTGTTTTGAAAGACAATTATTCTCACAAGGGAACTGTGGGGGGAGGGAGGGATTTTCAGCAGCAGCATATCTGACCCCGGCATTGAATATCCAGGTTGCCTCGGATTGCAATTTTGCAATCCGGTCAGTGGCAATAATGCAGCCACTGGTGGGACACAAAACCGATTAAAGTTAGGGTTAACCAGGCAGCAGCTGAATATTGCCATTGCCCTGTTAACCTGCGTGCTGCTTACGTCTACCTTAACACTAAACGCTTAGCGTTGGGGCGTTTAGAGGTCCAAATGGTTTCAGATCTGCAAACTGCGTACATGCCTTTGACTTTCCCTCCCGTGTGTGTAGACCATGCAAAGTAAAACACAACCTAAACTGGGTGATCATTGCCAGTTTAAACTTTGACGTCTCACGCAATCAGACAGGAAAGACAGAGACTAACATTGACCACAGCGGAGAAAAAAGAGTCAGGCAAATATTCAAAGCCCTATCCAGAGAGCTAATGGGAGGCAATACAGATAAGCAGCAGAATGAGATATTCACTGACACTGTTCGGACAATGCCACTGAATATCTCCACAGACTGCCTTGGCACTATCCAGTTGGTTCAGGGGCAGTCCATGGACTGAGCAAGGGCAGTACAGCTGCTATGTGGATAAGTGCCGACCTTATCTGGATAGTAGCAATTTTTAGTTGGTACTTATCCAGATAACTTAGGCCACATGAAAAGAAGAGCTACGTTGTTTTCCAGATAAGTGCTGACTGAATATCACTACTATCTCAATAAGGTCGGCATTTATCTGCATAGTTCCGCTCAATCCAGATATTGATCAGCAACTACTATCCAAATACTGCCACTGAATATTCTGCCAAGCACCGCAGCTGACCGCTGTGGAATTTAAAAGTTGGTCCTTTTGAAAATCATGCTCAGTATGTTTATGTTTATTGCAATTCTTTCAGAGGACTGAGAGGACCGAGAAGTACAAAGACTGACAAGCACTGACCAAGAACTTGTAGCTAACTCTACAATACAAACTATAAATCCAACCATCAGGTCTCAAAAGAAAAATTAGTCCTATCTTTGGAGTGTTTTGGACCTGTTTACTAAAGCACACTCAACAATCATGCACAAAGTAGCACGCACAAAGTTTTAGCACACAAGTATGGTTACTGTTACTACATAGGCAAGACAGCATGCACTAATTTCTGTGCTAACTGCATGCCATGTTATGGAGCAGAAACTAGTTGGGTTATGGGTTCCTGCTGCCTAGGCCGGCCGTCCATGCGGCCCCCCCCCCCCCCCCCCATCTCAGGGATGGCCCAAGTGTTTCTGCCACCCTAGGCAGAAACCCCAGCCTCGCTGCCCTCCCAGCTGCTGCCACCCCCACCCCCCCTCGATGCCACCGATTCTGTCTCAGGAGGGAGAGGCAGGCATCAGCAGTATTTCAAAAAGTGGCTGCCACTTTCTTGCTCTACTGGGCTGGCTATCCCAACAAAAAAAGTTTAGCGCTTTCTTACCGGTGTCTTCTCCCCGGTTTTGTCTATTGGGTATTTCATTTTCACCAGGTTAGGGTATTTTATATTTGGATTGGACTTTCTTGCCCATGGCAACCGTGGGCAAGAAAGCAGTGGCAAAAAGCAGCCGCTTTTAGAAATACTGCTGCTGCCGCTGCCCGCCCCCCCAAACGGAATCGGAGGCAACTGGGGGGGGGGGGTGGCATGGCCGGTCATATATGCCGCTGCCACTGCCCTAGATGGCTGCCTAGCTCACCTAGTGGACAGGCCAGGTCTGTCCCCCCTTGTGCCTGAGGCCATGCCACTGCCCCCAGCATCCATTGACCTACTGGGGGGAGGGGAGAAGCATGCCAATCCTTCTTGTAAAACAGCAACAATCCAGCCACCGCTTCAGCATGGCAGTGGGCTTAAAGGTGCCCGTGTGTGCTCACGGCCTGCTGCTCCTGCCCCCTATGACATAACTTCCTGTTGTAGAGGGCAGGAGCAGCAGACCATGACTGCAAGTGACAATATGTTTTAATGTCTGCTGTAATACTGAAGTGGCAACTGAACTGCTGCTGCTTCAAAGGAAGGATCGGCATGCTGCCCACTAGAGTCTGCCACCCTAGGCAACCACTTAGTTTGCCTAGAGCTGCATATACACTAAGTGCAATGTAACCTAGCCTGCAACATTTTTGTCTAGTTGGGATGTGTTTGTGAATGACCTGTGTGCATCATGCATGCATGCTACTTGCATTCGCTGCATATTTGTTCTGATCCAGACTTTGTTGGTTTTTGCCGTGAACACAAAGGGCCATGCAATGTTAGTTGAGACGCTGTTTGGAGCACTTCCCTGATTAGTACATGCTTTCGAACTAAGTGGATCACATTGCATGCAGCTTGTCTCCAAGAATGCATGCTTTGTGCACGCTCTGTATCCCAATTAGCTAGAGTTTTGTTGCAGATTGCATTGCATGTTTGGATCGCCCAGTGTTTACACACCCTTGTGGATGGGCCAGCCCTGGATGAATGAACATGGGCTGCACATTGAGTTACCGCACAGTATGTTACCATACACAAACTCTCATGGCTATTATTGACTATTATCAAATGCCACTAATCCATGTTGACACAAATGATACTGCTAGGTATTTATCCGAGTGTATCAAGAGTGACTTCATGGCTCTGGGAGAGAGGGTGAAGCAGATAGGTGGCAGGTGGTGTTCTTCTTAATCCTCCCTGTTGAGGGTAAAAGCTGAGGCAGAGAAGCTTGTATACTGGAGATGATTGCATGGCTGCATGGATGGTGTTATTGTGAACGTTCTGGTTTCCAGATTCATGGGATGATTTTCCAAGGGCTGCTGAACAGATATGGTGTCCACCTATCCAAGAAGGGACAAAATGTCTTCAGTAGCAGACTGGCTAACCTACTGAAGAGGGCTTTAAACTAGATTCATTGGGGATGGGTGAAAGCCTCTAGGTAAGTGAAAGCCCTCAGGTAAATAAAACATTAAATACCTCTGTAGACATAGGTAAAAGGGGTATGCATCTGGAAAGCAGTGTGCATTAATGTCTGTAGTATGGAAAATAAGATTACATATGTTGAAGCTTTAACGGAAGAGGCAGACTTTGATTTAGTGGCAGTTATGGAGACATGGTTCACAGAGAACATGACTGAGATGTAATTATGCCAATTTATAATTTATTCAGGAAGGACAGGATAGGAAGAATGGGAGGAGGAGTGGCACTGTATGTTAAAAAATAATATTAAAGCAGAATTACAGGACTTGGAAGGAGGAGGCACTGTGGTTTAAACTGAAAAGAGGGAATGGAGCATCAATTGGCATTGGTGTGATATACAGACCTCTTTCACAGGCAGAAGAACTGTACAGAGAATTAATTGGAGATATTCACAGTATTGCTATGAAAGGAGAAGTGTAACTGATAGGTGATTTCAATATGCCGGATGTTGATTGGCACATCCCTGCTGTGGTGTCATCTCAAAGTAAGGAAATCCTGGATTCTCTACAGGGAGAACTATTCTAGCAACTGGTAACAGAACCCACATGTGAGGGAGCCACAGTGGAACTGGTGATTACCAAAGGGGAGAGTGTTTTTTATATTATAGTGGGTGATGATCAAGCATCCAATGATCACCCGATCCTGTGGTTCAGTATTAGGACTATAGCTAATAAAGTTCATTCAGAAGTGATGATCCTAGACTTTAGGAAAACTATCTTTGCCAAGATAGGATAATACCTCAAGGAGTTGTTAGTAGGACGGGATCAGTTGGGGGACATAGAAAAGCCATAGGCGAAACTGAAAGGGAATATTAATAAGGGCTTAATAAATAAGCAAATAAATATTAAAAGAAAAGAAGGCTATTATGGTTCTCAAACGAAGTAGCTGTAAAGGTGAAGAAAAAAGTGGCCTTCATAAAATACAAGAGATCACAGAGGAAGACGAGCATTAATATTTAGAAAAGCCAAGAGAAGCTAGGAAAGTAGTCAGGAAAGCAAAGATACAAATTGAATTAAAAATAGGCAATGCAGTAAAATGGGGCAGACAAAACATTTTTCAGATATGTCAGTCAGAGGAGGAAGAGCAAAAGTGATATTGTCAGATTCAAGGGTGAAGGAGAGGAATATGTAGAAGTAGATGAGGATAAAACAGAATTGTTTAACAATATTTTTGATCCATGTTCACAGATGAAGGACCAAGAGTGGGACTTCATAAAACACCCACAAATAGGAACAGAAGTGAGGGGGATTTTGAACAACTTTCAGAAGACTGTGTTCGTGAAGAGCTAGCCATACTGAAAATAGACAAAGAGATGGGGCTGTAGGACTGGAGAAAGGTGCATGTAGTCCCTTTACACAAAAGCGGAAGCGAGGATGAGGTTGGGAACAGGCTGGTTGGCTGATTTCTGTGATGAATAAATTAATGAAAATGCTGCTAAAACAGATGATAGTGAGGTTTCTGGAGTCCAATGGATTGCAGGATCCGAGGCAAATCTTATCAAATTAATCTAATTAATTTCTTTGACTGAATGATCAGAGAGTTGGACCAAAGCAGAATCCTAGATGTGGTGTACTTAGATTTCAGTAAAGCCTTTGACACTGTTCTGCAGAGGTGACTTATAAATAGTGACTGACTGGGTTAAATATTGGTTGAGTGGGATACAACAAAGGGTACAAGTAAATGGAGCTCTCTTTGAGGAGAAGGATGTTACCAGTGGTGTGCCACAGGGATCTACCTATATCCTTGGTCCGATTTTTTTTAACATTTTTGTTAGAAACATAGAAACATGATGGCAGAAAAGGACCACATGGCACATGTTTGTTGGTGTATTTGCATATTTCTTTGGATGCTTCCAATCTTATCTTCTACTGTCACTATCCTGTCTTGCATATGGAGTTCTTTTCACTCTTCATTGATTTTTAGCTATTGTAAGCTGCATAGATTGCTTGCATTGTTGCGGTATATCAAATAAAATGACCATAACTATAACCATTAGCAAAAGGCTTTGGGATAGGGCTGGAGATTGGTTTGTTTGGCACATCCAACCAAAAAATGTTCTGCTGCCCCTGGGGAGTGGGGTTTGGAGCCTCATCATAAAGTGGAAGGGAATTGGGATGCTGATCAGAGGGATGCGATAGGGGGCTCTGGAGCCTCATCAGGGAGATGGGTGGAGGATCAGGGTTTTTTTTTGCAGTGGGCTGCAATAACCTCATCAGCAGATAGTGAGGATACATTTACCACGCTGTCTGCCAGTGCATTTACTGTGTTGGTAAATGTCTGACCCGTGTGCTATTTCATCACACCCTCAATAGTTACCATACAGGCTTTGTACTTACCACATGTTAATTGTTGTGCCTAACCGTGCAGTAAGTGCAAATATTTATTGCAGTTTACTAAACAGGCCCCTTAGAAAGTGTAAAACTGTCTATGCGTGTTTGATGATATATGCACATAGTGGCATTATAAAAAATGTCATGTGTCCATACTTTGGAAACATGTCTTCAACACAGTTAGATACACAAATTCTCTTTTATACACACATTTTCTGCTATATGATAAGTGATAACAGGGAAGAGGTGACGAACTACAGGCTGGTAAGCCTTACCTCTGTGGTGGGAAAAGTAATGAAGGCGCTCTTAAAGAAATAATAGTAAACTTTCTGAAAACCGATGGATTGCATGATCCAAGAAAACATGGTTTTACTAGGGGAAGATCATGCCAAACAATTTTGATTGATATTTTTGGCCAGAGAACTAGATCAAGGACATGCGATGGATGTGATACACCTAGATTTCAGCAAAGCCTTTGATACTGTTCCTCATAGGAGGCTTAGCAATGAACTGAGCAGCTTGGGGATAGATCCCAAGGTGGTGAACTGGATCAGAAATTGGTTGACTGACAGACAACAGAAGGTGGTGGTAAATGGAACTCATTCAGAAGAAAGGAGAGTGCATAGTGGCGTGCCTCAAGGATCGGTCCTTGGACCGATACTTTTTAATGTATTTGTGAGTGATATTTGGGAAGGACTGAATGGAAAGTCTGCCTTTGCAGATGACACGAAAATTTGCAACAGAGTGGAACTTCTGAAGGAGAGGACAACATGAGGAAAGATCTAAAAACACTGGAAGAATGCTTGTCAGTTAAGATTTAATGTGAATAAGTGCAGAGTCATGCACTTGGGATGCAGAAATCCAAAGGAATCGTATAACTAAATGCAGATAACCTGTACGTATATATTACGCATCCCACCCCTTTCCTGTTAAATGTATACCTACAATTGTGTTATTGACCACTTTGATTGAAGGATAAGGTAGTATACAAATCTGGCTAAATAAAATAAAATAAATAAATAAATGCGATAGGGGGAAAGACATTGGTGTGCCCAGGCCAGGAGAGGGTCCTTGGAGTACTAGTGTGTGAGGATCTCAAGATGGAAAAACAATGTACAAGGCAGTAGCCAAAGCCAGTAAAATGCTGGGCTGCATACAGAGAGGAATAACCAGCAGAAAGGAGGAGGTATTGATGCCCCTGTACAAGTCATTGGTGAGGCCTCACTTGGAATATTGTGTTCCGTTTTGGAGACCATATCTCACAAAGGATATAAAAAGACCTGAAACGGTTCAGAGGAAGGCAACCAAAATGATTGGAGCCTGCGCTACAAGATGTATGAGAAGACACTTGAAGACCTAACTACATATACCCTAAAGGAGTTGAGGGACACGGGAGATATGATAGAGACCTTTAAATACTTAAAGGGTATTAATGAACAAACACTTTTTCAAAGAAGGGAAAGCTGTAAAACTACAGGGCGTATGATGAAGCTGCAAGGTGGTAAACTTAAATGCAACATCAAGAAATACTTTTTCACTGAAAGTGTGGTGGATGCTTGGAATGCCCTCCCGATGGAGATGATGGGGCAAATACATTGACGGAATTCAAAATAGCACGGGATATACTCAGTGGATCCCTTTATAGCAAAAGGATAAAATCAAAGCAAACAAGCATCTTTTATATTCAATAAATAGAGGGGGGCTGACCTGCACCAAGCAGCAGGTAAAACCCCAAACTCAGGCATAGAGGGAGGTGACCTGCACAGAGCTGCAGTTACAACCACTCTAGTCACCTTACTGGGCAGACTAGATGGTCCTTACTGGTCTTTATCCGCTGTCATATACTACTGTATGTTACTATGTGCATAGGGTTTCTTGTATGCATGTAACTCCTTTTATGCACCTATAAACTGCATAAGCCTTTTAAAATTACCCCCGAGGTTGTGTTTCCTCAATTATATTTGTTGTTTTTACAACTATTATTTTCAAGATTTAAAGCCATTTTTCTTACAAGTTTCATAGAGCTTATATAATTAGCTAAATTTGGAATGAATGTTTGAGCCCTTTAACACCTTTCAAATGTATTAATTGTAATTGCTTTGATTAATTTATTAATTTAATTTTAATTTTGATTAATTTATTAATTATTTTTAATATTATATACCCTATTTTCAAAAATAAATGACACTAATACACTAATTTAACCATACTACACACTCATTTACATGATGATTAATAATTTAACTAGCAATGTATATATGTTCTAATATGTTATACTTGTAATGTTACAATTTTCCTTGTAAATTATAATTATCTGTTCTATGTAAAATGTCCTGGTATATTTCATACCAATTAACCTACTGTTACATGTAAACCGCACTTGAAACATGGGAAAGAGCGGTATATAAATAACTGTTAAATAAATAAATAAATAAATAAATAATTGTAATAAACAACATGCAGATTTTTGTGGCATCTGGAAAGTAGATCAGTGCTGTATGTGGAAATTAGGCAGTGGATATTGTCTTGTTGCTAAGAATTTGTAAGTCCCCATTTTGCATATATTTAAAAAGAACATTTTTGACACATTTGGTTCATAGAAAATGAAAACTTTGGGTTGCAAATGTTCTGCTGTGACTTTCTAAGGGATCTATGTTGCTGCTGTTTCCTTGACAACAACTACAGATGCTGCTATCACTATGGGAATGGTTCTTCTTAATGAAGCTGCAACCTCAAAAGGAGATGTTGGAAAAAGGAGAAGTAAGTTGGTTTGTTAAAAGTATCTTCAAAATGGAATTATTTTTAATCACAATTATTTAGGAAAAGGCCACAGTAGTTTAGCTACCACAAGCTTTCCATCAAAAATTATTTTAAATATGCTTATCTATATCCATCCTACCAAAAATAACTTATTTATCTTATTTTATATTTTTATTGCTAAGACATGAAATTGATTAAAGGATTATTTTGGATGTTACTGTGGATGAGCATGGCTAGAACTAGCCATTTTAAACCCTTTTCTGTGTCAGTGTAACAACATCTTAGAACTTGCTAAGTACTGAATTGGTATTTGAACGTGTACCGAGAAATGTATAACATTTCAGAATTGTTAGAATTCATTCATCAGTACTATTTAGAGCAGGGATGGCCAACTCCGGCCCTAGTGCACCACGATCCAGCCTGGTTTTCAGGATGTCCCTAATGAATATTCACGAGGTATATTTGCATCCACTGCCTCCCTTTGTATGTATATGTATGTGTATATGTATATATATATATATATATATAATGAATATTCATTAGGAATATCCTCAAACCAGGCTGGATCATGGTGCACTAGGACCGGAGCTGGCCACCCCTGATTTAGGGTGAACTAAAATTCTTCAAGCCAATGATAAATACATTCGATAAATATATTTGCTTTATATTGACAATGCTTTCTCAGATTTGTCATGCTGTATTCCTTAAGTGTCATTTTACTGATACTTTCATTTCCTTCTTCAGGGGTATGTTTACTAAAGTGCTCTAAAGATTAGCATTCTGTGGTAGCCATTACTATGTGCTAAAAATCCCCTGCTAACTGCTTAGTACACAGTGAACTGGCAAATGGGTGGGTTGGGACAGACAGTGTGTTTTGACTGCATATTAAGCAGAGGAAAGGACCAGTCCATGAGGAAGTTGGCCCAGGAGAATCCAAAAGGTGGTTTACCCATTTACAGAAATAGCAATTCTAATTTTAAAGCCAGATTTCGTAAAGGACTTTAAGTTACTACAAGTCAGTTTTATTTCAAATTTCTGGGAACAAGCAGGAAGTCAATCCTCACATATGGGGTGACGTCGGCATCAATGGAGCCCATGCGGATTCATTCCCCAGCTTTCACTTTCCCGCCCAAGGGTGCCATCTTACCTCAGTCTTCTTTTTTCCACGGAGCCCTGCAGACATCCTGTCACCCCTGGTAAAAGTTGACTTTTCTAACACTTCTCTTAACATTTTTTCTCCTTTTGCTGGTAAGTCCCAATCACCTTCTCACCACCTGAGTCCACCCTTGCCTCGGTGTCGCATTTTTCTCAGGTCCTTTTTCTTTGTGGTTTGTGGGTCTTCTCGCACCCTCCCTGACTGAGACGTCTGAGTTTGATCTTGCAGGTGCTGCCTTCCCTGCTATGTCTTTGGCTCCACTTGCCTGCTCTGCCTGCAAATGTCAAGCAAGAGCCAGAGGAATTGTGAAAAGCAGCAGGGGGAACTATTTGGCTTGAAGAGCTCTGCTACGCTACCGGCATCGAGTCTGGAATCGCTGCCCTTGGAGACTGCATCTGACAACTCGGCATCACGTGCACTTGCTCGATCCGAGCCCCAAGGTCGCAGAGCCTCAGACCAGTGGTCCTCCTCGGAGGGCCTCCACAATGGATCAAAGACATCGTTGAAGTCAAAGTCCAATCCCGAAGCCCGGGGTAAGACTTCCAGTACCCGGCCTCAGAGACCTTGAAACTGCCCCAGCAGGAGAATTCCCACCATGTCAGGGGATCGGGTTCGGTCCTCCAACGCAATCACCATTGGTGATTCCCTTTTGAAGAAGCTGGCTTTGGGCTCAATGCCTTCGAGGCCCAAACCAGTCGCTGTGGAGCCTTCTGGCATCGAAGCCAAAATGACGGCTTTGGAACGCAGCCTGGCTACCTGCCTCGAGGCACAGTGGGGCCTGATGCCTGAAGCCTCTGAGTCATCCATGCTGACAATGGGAACCGCCAATGTGACATCCTCCCCGGAGGATGTCAAGCCAGTGCTGGAACCCTTCACTCACTCAGAGCCTCATCAGTCAGCCTTCTGTTCGAGGCGCGACTCACCCCCAAGCACCTCGGGGGTTGGCACATCGGGCCCTCACTCTCCATAGGTGCCAGCAGCTCATTGCTCTGATGACCATCTGGACCTTGAGTTCTTGTCCATTTCTGAGTCAGGCTGGGAGACCGATGACCAGTTGCCTGACACTATGTTACGTAGGGATGTCCCCTCTGAACCGTCTCCCCCTCAGGAGTGCCGGAGTTCCCCGCCCAAGGACCTCGTGTTCCTCAACTTTGGTTCCTGGCTTGGCTACAGTCCTTGGGCTTGAAGCAATGGGTACAGGACAAACTGGTCGATGTCTCCTGCTGAGGAGAGATAGTATTTGGCAAACCCATGATTGACACGGATGGCTCCAAACTTGGCTGGGGAGCCCACTGCAATGATCTCCAGTCACAGGGTGCCTGGTCTTGGGAGGAAAGTGCCCTCCAGATCAACTTCCTGGAACTCAGAGCTGTGACAAATGGCCTTTGGGTGGTCCAGGCCCACCTGGCGGGCCAGGTTGTCCTTGTTCAGATGGACAACCAAGTAGCGATGTTTTACATCAACAAGCAGGGGGGAGTGGGCTCATACCTCTTCTGCTGAGAAGCAGTTAGACTCTGGACCTTCACAGTGGAGAAGGGCATGACCCTCCGGACAGTCTACCTACCGGGCCAGGACAATCTGCTCACAGATTGACTCAGCAGAGTCCTTCAGCCCCACGAGTGGTGCCTCAACCCAGCGGTAGCCACCTCCAGCTTCTGCTTCCAGAGGCTGACCCCAGAACGGTTGGCGGCAGATATATTTCTCCTGTCTTGGTCCGGGAGTCTGCTGTATGCATACCTGCCTACTCCCCTGGTTCCCAAGACCTTGCTCAAGGTTCAGTCAGACCAGGCCTCAGTAACTCTCATTGTTCCTCGGTAGCCCCAGCAGCTGTGGTTTTCTTCTGCTCCTGTAGCTGTCCCGAGTGACCCCAATGCCCCAGGGCCAAGCTCCAGACTTCCTCTCACAGGAGGACGGGACTCTTCTCCATCCCATCCTCCAGTCCTTCGCCATGATGGCATGGATGCTGAATGACTAGCCATAACATACCTCCACCTCTCCTGGGACGTGGAGGATGTCCTACTGGCATTGCGCAAGGACTCAACATGGCATGTGTGTGCCTTTAAATATTGTAGATTCTCTGTCTGGTGAGCAGACAGGAATCTCAACCTTTTCTCTTGCTCAGTGCAGGATATCCTGCAATATTTTCTGCACCTCTCCCAGGCTGGTCTAAAGTCCAACTCGGTCAGGGTGCACCTCAATGCTCTGGTGGCACATCACCACCTCATCAATGGCTAGCCCATCTCTGTGCACCCCCTTGTGGGCCGGTTTATGAAGGGGCTTCTCCTCACATGGCCCCCCATCCATCCACCACCGGGCTGCTGATGGCTCTCTCTTTTGAGCCTCTGGCTATGTGCCATCTCAAGTTCTTGACGTGGAAATTTGTGTTCCTGGTAGCACTCACTTCAGCCATGTGAGTTAGTGAGCTGCAGGTGTTGGTGGCCCATGCCCCCCTGCACCAGGTTCCACAAGAACAGTGTTGTTCTCCGGACTCACCTGAAATTCCTGCCTAAGGTGGTGTCCCCTTTTCACATGAACCATGAGGTGGTCCTTCCCATCTTTTTCCCCGAGTGGAGGTATCACTACATACCCTGGACCACAAGAGGGCACTGTTCTTCTACCTCCAGAGGACACAGGCCTATCACTTGTCACAACTGTTTGTCTCCTATGACATCAATAGGCTCAGGGTTGCAGTCTCTAAGTGTACCCTATCTACCTGGGTGGCAGACTGCATCTCTTTTGCATCTCTTTCGCAGGTTGGACTTTCTCTAGAGCGGTCATGCTACCACACATAATGTGCATGCCATGAGGGCCTCGGTGGCTCACCTGTACTCGTTCCTCCTGCAGGACATCAGCCGGGCTGCCACCTGGTCTTCAGCCCATAACTTAGCAGTGCATTGCTGCTTGGAGGAGAGCTCACAGCGCGATAGCGCCTTCAGCCAAGCAGTACTTCACCACCTTTTTGGGAAATAGTGCAACTCCTTCCTTCCGGCCCTTTGTGTCCAAGCTACCAGAGAGGTCTTTCCAGTTGGGGCTACATCACTGGACTTCAAGTCATTCAGTGCTCCTTTCTGCCCTTCATGGTTTGCCCATGGCTCCTACAGGTTTTTTCGGTAGCCTGTAGCTTGGGAGTCCCATATGTGAGGACTGACTTCCTGCTTGTTTCCAGAGAAAGCGTAGTTCCTCACATGTAACAGCTGTTCTCCGAGGACAGCAGATATTATTCCTCACAACCCTCCCTCCTCCCCGTGGAGTGCTTTTTTTTTTTATGCTTGATTGAGCTATGTCATCATACTTTCTTTGAAAGCTGAGGAGTGAATCCGCACAGGCTCTGTCAATGCCGACGTCACTCCATATGTGAGGACTGATTCCTACTGTCCCCGGAGAATGCCTGTTACAGGTGAGTAATTACACTTTGTGTGAGCTTTTAAATTGAGAATCTTAGCAGAATAAAGGTGTTTTTTTCATTATTTAAAAGCACTCATATGAATGGACAGTTACTGTGTGGAGAATGGAGGTTTACAGAATTATTTTTAAGTCACCAAATGTTGACCAGGTATTTTGCCTCCCCTGTCCATCAGCACCCATTTGCTGAGTTATACAAATTATTTTGTGTATTTCTTGGGTTTTGCTAGCACAAACCATCACTCCATGGTGGACTTGGGCTACATGCAAATAAAAAGATTTTTTATGCATAAAAAATCACTGTGAAAATTGGATCGTAGATTTTTTAATTTAATATTTGAATGATTAGTGCTCTGCAGTTTATGGAAAACTTGGACAATGGTTTTATATAGGTTAATTAACTAATTTTCTTCATCAAGAAAAGTTGATGAGCCAAGGGCACTCTTAACTTCTCTCAGAATTAGAACTGTATTTTTAATTGCCTATTAGATCTCCTTCATGCAAATGAATTTGTTCACATTCTTCACAAATGAACATTAGTGGAAGCAAGGATATTGTGACATGGTAAAAAACAATCTACATGATCTCCTTTTCTCTTTATATCAAGGCAACAAAGGCAGTCTTTTTTTCTAATTCAGCAGTTTCTTTTTACTCTTTGGACTTTTCAGCTGAATTGGAACCAGGGCTGGGATCTCATGCTATGAGCTTTCATGCTATGCAGGAATGTTTCCCCTAATTTATATCTTCCCCACTCTCATCATATCTAGTGTGTTTATTGTAATGGTGGTCCTGGGTTGAAGGCTATGCACCAGAGCTCTTTCTGTCACCTTACAATCATGGATTCTGAGATCAATCACCAGGAGGTCACTCTTAAAAATAACTGTGACTCCCTCTCCTCATCCCTGGGGGCTATAAATGCTTCTACCACAGCACCCTCAACTTCAGCTGACTGCAAACGTGGAAGACCCAACTTGGATGCTGGACTGGGGATCTTCCACATGACTAGTGCAAATCAATCACCATAGGAGCGAACCTGCTACTTGATTCTTCTGTTAACACATACATCCAGAACAGGCCAAATGGGTGGGGCCTGGACTGATTTTGTAAGGGCTCAAGAAAGAAAATTAAAAGGTAAGACCACATTTTTCCTCTCTTTTCATTCCACCAGACCATAATTGGGTAGGATCCTGAAAGATGTGCTCAGATGGCACTCTGACATGCACACTCAGGAAGTAATGTACAGTAAAGAAATTCAAGAAAGACCACAAAGCCACACTTTAAATCTTTGAAGAATCAGCAAACATACCTTCCTGGAAGAAGCCTGTGCTCTAATCAAGAAAGCCCAGAGGCCTATGGGCACTGATTCCCCCCCCCCCCTCCCTAGGGTTACCAACTTTTCCACCGAGAAAAACCCGACACCTGTGGCTCACCATGCTCCACCCATTCTCCGTCCCTAGTCCCACCCCTGCCCCGCCCCAGCCCCACCCACAAAAATTACCGAGGATACGTGTAGGCTAACCTCCTTGGTCAGATAATAATTAAACTGGGAACCCCAAAATCCAAACATGAAATGTACAACACTGGAGAAATAAAACTATAAAGTCATTTCCTCTTGCACTAAAGAAAAACGCAAAGATGTTAGCAATACACACTTCCCAGACCAGACATATTCCAGTTAATAAATTCAAAATAAAAATTATTTTTCTACCTTCTGTTTGGGCATTTTATTTTTCAGTTGCAATTGCTCCAGTCACTTTCTTCTGGTTTCTTTGTGTCTTCTGCGAGCTATCCATTTGTCCTTCCTTCTCTTTTCCATTCTCTCTCTATTTCTGCTTTAACATACTGATTGTTTCCCTTTTGCTCTTTACCCCAATTCTTTCCTTATTCCTTTATCATCCATTTAAATTTCACCCTTCCATTCTCAAGCCCCTCTTACTCTCCCAATACCCGGCCCATCATAGACTTTTCTTCCACACAAAATATTTTGTCCCCTTTCCATTCTCATTCCCCATCCATTCTAGTCCTCCCCCAAAATCAGTTCCCTTATAGTTCTAGACCCACCCAGCATCCACTCCCTTCTAGTCCCATTCTCCCATGCCCCACATCAGCCCATTTCCAGTCCTATTCCTTCTCTTCATCAGCCCATTTCCAGTGCTAGCCCTCACATCACAGACCATTTCCAGTCCTAGCCCCCCCCCCCAATCACAGCCCATTCCCGTTCCAAGTCCCCCATCACAGCCTATTTCCAGTCCTAGGCCCCCCCACCATCACATCCCATTTGCAGTCCGAGTCCCCCCGCACCATCACAGCCCATTTGCAGTCCTAGCCCCCCCCACCATCACAGTCCATTTGCAGTCCTAGCCCCCCTAATCACAGCCTATTTCCAGTCCAAGTTCCCCCTCCCTCCACCATAGCCAATTTCCATTCCACGTCCCCCCCCATAGCCCTTTTCCAGTCATTGTCCCCAACCCCATCAATACCCATTTCCAGTACATCCCCCCCCCCTCATAGCGCTTTTCCAGTCCAGGTCCCCCTCCCCATCACAACCCATTTCCAGTCCAAGGCCCCCCCCCCATAGCCCTTTTCCAGTCCAGGTCCCCCTCCCCATCACAACCCATTTCCAGTCCATGTCCCCCCCCCATAACCCTTTTACAGTCCAGGTCCCCCCCCCTCACAACCCATTTCCAGTCCATGTCCCCCCTCCCATAGCCTTTTTTGAGTCCAGGTCCCCCTCCCCATCACAGCCCATTTCTTTCCAGTCCAATGCTCCCCCCCCATAGCCCTTTTCCGGTCCAGGACCCCCCCCCCCTTCACAACCCATTTCCAGTCCATGTCCCCCCCCCCCCCCCACATAGCCCTTTTACAGTCCAGGTCCCCCTCCCCATCACAGCCCATTTCTTTCCAGTCCAAGGCCCCCCCCATAGCCCTTTTCCGGTCCAGGTCCCCCCCCCCCTTCACAACCCATTTCCAGTCCAAGTCCCCCCCCCCATAGCCCTTTTCCAGTCCAGGTCACCCCCCCCCCATCATAGCCCATTTGCAGCCCTAGCCCCCCTAATCACATCCTATTTCCAGTCCAAGTTCCCCCTCCCTCCACCATAGCCCATTTCCAGTCCAAGTTCCCCCCCCCCATAGCCCTTTTTCAGTCCAGGTCCCCCCCCATCACAACCCATTTCCAGTCCTTGTCCCCTCCCCCCCATAGCCCTTTTACAGTTCAGGTCCCCCCCATCACAGCCCATTTCTTTCCAGTCCAAGTCCCCCCCACCCATAACCCTTTTCCAGTCCAGGTCCCCTCCCCCCATCACAGCCCATGCAGTCCTTGGCCTCCCTCCCCCCCCCCCCACCAGCACCGCGGCTGTCTGAGGCTTTAGAGGGACCTGGGGAAGCCCGCGCGAGGCCCCGGCTCCCTCTGTACAGCCGCCAGCGTGAAGAGCCTTTTCCTTCACGCTGGCGGCTGTTTCTGTGAAGCCGCGAATGCTGGGAAAGGTTAGAGCCTTTAACCTTTCCCAGCAATCGTGGCTTTACAGAAACAGCCGCCAGCGTGAAGGAAAAGGCTCTTCACGCTGGCGGCTGTACAGAGGGAGCCGGGGCCTCGCGCGGGCTTCCCCGGCTCCCTCTGAAGCCCTCCGGTGTGTGGGCCGCCCTGGGGAAGGTTTTTTTTTTGGACGGGTTGGGAGAAAAGCCGGTTTTTTGCTCTGGCCGCTCCCGATCTTGTGGCCAGAGCAAAAAACCGGCTTTTCAAGGGCCAGTTTTACCTCTGCGCTGGCAGCCGGCCTGGCCATGGAAAAACCGGCCAGGCCGGCTGAAAACCGGCCAGTTGGCAACCCTACCCCCCCCCCCTTAGAAAAATAAGCAGAAACTATGGCTTCTCTAATCTAATGAGTAATCAAGGTCTTTGATGCCATTTCTACTGTTTTTTTTAACCACGAAACAACTCAAAAAGTAATCAGACTTCCAAAATGGATCAGTGACTTTTAAATAATGCAAAAGAACTCTGTGAAAATCCCTCAGGAAATCTTCCTCTATAAAAGACAGAAGAAGGACTGATTGGCTCAGATGAACAGCAGAAATCACCTTTGAATGAAAGGATGATACAGTGCAAATAGAAATTCTAGGTTCTGTTAATACCAAAAATGAATCCTTATAAAATACAATCTTCATTTTGAGATGTGCCAGACTGAACTGATTACCTCCAAGAATATCACTTTGAGCATAAGAGCTTTGCTAGACTTTCCATTGAGTGGCTGAAATGAAAACACCACCAGTGCCCTTAGCACTAAATTAAGTCTAACTTCTAACCCGTTAGTTCCTGCACTAACTGAAAAACATTGCAAAACTGTTTGCTCTCATTAACTAATCTCTTTTTTAAATAGGGCCCAATATTCAGTGCCGGCAGCTAGTGCTGCTAAAGTGATTAGCAGTTGGCACTGAAATTTAAACCTGGATATTCAGTGCTAAGGCCATATCTGGGCTCCGGTATTGAATATCCGAGTTGCTCAGATTGCTGCAAAGCTAACGGGGCAGCGGCAATATGCAGCTGCTGCCCGGTTAGCTTCTGCGGTGAAAGTTAGACCAGGGTTTCCTGCTCCTGACTTTTGCAGTGTGTTGCTAACCAGGCAGCAGCTCAATATTGCCACTGCCCGGTTAGCAATGGGTGCTGTTCCAGAACATCCCAGTGCTAACCAGTTAGCATCAGGGTGTGTAGTGGAAGCACCCAGGGATATTCAACGGAACTAACCATGTAAATACCTTTGAATATCCCCCCACTCCCTCTTATTTTGCTCTGTATTATCTGCTGATGGTAATTTGCACCAATCTTTTTACAAATTGTTCTATCCGCATCATTCTGTGATTTTTGCCATTTTTTTCAGCATGCCGCAGTTCACTGTGATACCACTGGTTACTAGTTATTTGTCCACTTTGCATGGGACAGTTCTCGGTGAATGCAGTGTCTGCACTTTCATCTAGTAATCTTTGCTACTGGATAACTCTTTCCTTTATAGTGGTTTACATCTCCCATTGGAACCAATGAGCTGCTGCTTCTATTAACTGCTCATAATACACACTAGTTCTGTAAAGCAAATGGCAGCATTAAACTAGGAGAGCAAGCCAAACACATACTCACAGACTTGGTGCAAGTTTGGCATCCTCTTCCAGAGAAACGGGCTAATTTGCATATACGCCCAAACAGTATTGTGATGGCATCAGGGGCTTTTCCCGATGCCTGGATCATCTGAGGGGAGTGTCAAACTTCCCCTCAGATGATCCAGGCATCGGGAAAGCCCTCGATGCCATCACAATACTGTCAGGGGACCAGTGCCCCAGACAATAACCAAATCCTTGGTGGGTCAGCGGCCCCGATCCCCCCCACCCACCCAATTAAAACTAACCCTGGTGTCCCAGCAGCCCCTAACCCCCCACCCGCCCAATTAAAAATAACCTTGGTGGCCCAGCAGCTCCGAAATCCCCACCCCCTCCTGATACCTTTACAAAGGAGCGTTGCCCATATTCTCCCATTCCTGCACTGCAATATAAAATGGCAGTGCCTGGCCCCATGCAGTGCATCCCAACATGGGCAACATTCCCGCTCCTTTGTAAAGATACCGGGAGGGGGGTGGGAGGCGTTGGAGTCACTGGACCATCAGCGTTATTTTTAATTGGAGGAATGGGGGATCCGGGCTGCTGGGCCACCAGGGTTAGTTTAATTGGGTGGCTGGAGGGAATGGGGCCGCTGGGCCACCAGGGATTTGTTTTCTGTCAGGGGTACTGGCCCCCGACAGTATTTTTTTTTTTTTTAATTCTTTATTTTCGTTTTACAACAACAAAGGAAAAGAAGACATACAACTAAAAGACAATACATACATGGAATGTGATACATACACCAAAGTAAACCCCTGCCACCCCCCTCCCCCCTGCTTCTTCTCTAGAAAACTAAATCATTCTCGAAGCGGGCGTATACTGACATTATTGTGTTACAAAACCTAATGGCGATCTGAAACATGATGAGTGTACATTAAACAGACATGTCGAAGCAATAAGCAGATTGTACATGATCATTGAGCATCTGCCATTTAGACAAGCGAGAATGAATTTGGGCATGGAAAATAGCTCTCCGAAATATCTGCTCATATTTACTATATAAGCAGACAAGGTTCACTATTCATTGACAGTAAGTCGAGAGCTATCCTTCCAAGTCCTCGGGATTAAACATATGGCTATACCCAGCATGGAATCAGGAGAGAGCGACCCTTCTTAGGAAGAGAGGGGACCTCCGCCACTGAGCGGAGTCCCACAGTCTTCCAAGAAAGAGGCTCGTGAAGGTGTAAGATAAGTGAAATACGACCCCAGACCCGCCCCCAGTAAACCTGTAATTAAGAACATTCATAAAGAACATGAGCGAAGGTTCCCACATCAGTATGGCAAGACCTACACTGGTCCCTGGCAGTTGTGTTCCATTTGGCTATTTTCCTGGAATATAAGAACAGCTATGTGCAAAAGACGAGAGTTGAGTTTGGGTAACTGAGACAGATCGGGAAACCCGCACTATTTTGCTCCAGAAAACGCTCCAATGCACAGGGGTTAAAGTGGTTTGCGGTTAGCGATCCCAGGCTTGTTGGACTCTACAAGTGGCAGTATCTGTACCCTGACATAATAGTTTATAAAAGTTAGAGGCTATCCCATGTGTACTACTAATAGAGTGAATTAGTTCTAATAGCCCATCCTAAGTAAGGACAGAAGGCGGCATGATTGGAGCAATTTTGAGGCAGCATGGAAGCTGCATCAATTGAAAGTAATGTTGCGCTAGTAACGCAAATTCCCTATATAAATCAGAAAAGGTTTTCCAACGAGCTGCAGAGAAGAGCTGTTGGGGTGTCCAGATCCCCCTGGAGTACCAGGGTCTGGAAGTAATCATGTATGGCTGCTCGAATTTCTAACCGGACTCTGGCTGAGTTAATAGGGCTCTATCAAGGAACCAGGCCCCCGGATTCCCTTGAAGTGCAGTAGTGTGGTATTAAAAAGAAATAGCAGCATGATCTGAAATATGCTGGGATTGAATCTTTACAGCGTCCACCTAAGGAACTAACAGTGTTGATATTAGAAAGAGATCTATGCGAAACTGGGATTTGTGAGGGGAAGAGAAGAAGGTAAAGTCAAGCTCATTGGGGTGTAGTAACCTCCATAGATCGACTAGAACAATATCTTTGATCACAGAGGTAAGCGCGATGTGACTCTTGGGGGGACCACTTGTCCTAGGCGGCTATTTGTCAATCAGGGGATCAAGAACTAAATTGAAATCCCCCCCAATATCAATGAAGTATTAGCAGAGGCCTGCGCAACCTGAGCAATAATAGCAAAAGGGCAGGGTCATCCACATTAGGAGCATGAAGGCATATACATGTAACTTTAAAGTTACCTATCTTGAGGTGAACTCTGGGCCATCTAACCGCTGTATCTGAGCAAGTCGCAACAATAGTAGCATGCAGAGATTTCCTATCCAATATGGCAACCCCACATTTCCTAGAAACGGCTGGGGAATAGGCGGCCACCATGTAAGGTTTAATATTGAGGTTGAGAGTTTCCTTCGAATTGAAATGTGTTTCTTGGAGGAAAATCAGGTCCGCAGCTTCATGACTTAGATAGCTTAGGAGTTTCCTCCGTTTTATCGGATTATTGATTCCTTGTACGTTCAATGAGAAAATCTGACATGGTGCCATCAATCAATAACACAGGTACACTAAAAAAAAATTTTTTTAAACTGCCTCTAATGTTTCGATTGATTTTTACGTTTTTTGGTGCGCTGAATCCAAATCTGGTAACCAATTTGCTCCATCACGTACAGATTTTTTGCTACATTGGGTTAGCAGTTTGAGGTGAACGTTTCAGATTGAGTGCGATCGAGATAAAAGTTTCTTGGATGAATTCTTTATACTAATTGTTTAGTAGTTATTCAAATAAGAATAAAGAAAATTGTAACAAGGCAGCACATAAGAATAATGTCAACAAAACACACTGTGATGGTAGCAAAATTGTCTGCACTTAAAACAGCCACATACATGTGCACAAACATTGAGCATATAAGAGCGAGGTTAGACACAAAGCAAAGCAAAGAAATGTGCAAAAAATGTTGTACAGGTATGTATGTAAGAATAGAAAACGCAAACCGCACCATTGCAATACATGAAGACAAACACCCGATGGTGTGAAAATAAAATTCTAATAAATGAGATCCGACACTGTGGTAATAACTAGCAAATTTTTATTTCAAAGTTTAGTAAAAACACGATATTTGTCAACACAGTTTAGATTTTAAAGTCATTCTTGGGTCAATCAATCTCCTGGTGGGCCCGTTTCTTCTTCCCCCGAATGCTTCTCTTGGTGCGCTGCTTGGCGTATTTTTCATCTGGGGTTTCCCGCAGCAGCAACCAGCAGAAATCAGCCATCATAGTGGTGTTCCATCTTCCTTGGTACCTTCTCTCTGCGTCCTTGATGTCCTGGTGAAACCTTTCACCTTGTTCTTCACTGTACGCCCCCAAGTTTTCGGGAAAGTAGTTCACATGGGAGTGCAAGAAATGGACTTTCAGGCTCATGTTGCAGCATTGTTCTTTGAAGGCATTGAGCATCCTGGCAACAATATCCTTATAGTTCTCATCCCGCCTGTTCCCCAAGAATTTGAGAACAACATCCTTGAAGGAATCCCAGGCTTCTTTTTCCTTCTCAGACATCGTTTCAGCGAATGCTCCATCTGAAATGAGTTTCCTTATATCAGGGCCAACAAACAATCCTTCCCTTTAGCTTTGCTTCAGAAAGTCGGGGGAACTTTGAGCAAAGGTACCGAAAGCACTCACCATCTTTTGGAAGGGACTTGATGAATTGCTTAATGAGACCCAACTTAATGTGGAGAGGTGGTAATAGAATTTTCATGAAGAACATTTTTCTCACCGGGTCTCAAATACTCCCGAATTGGCCAGTCTTTTTTCCCCCAGTGTAGGTCGCGGGCCCGGCTATCCCACAAGCAAAGGAAGCAGGGATATTTGGTGAAACCGGATTGCTGCCCTAATAGCATGGATAGAATTTTAAAGTCTCCACAAATCATCCACTTATGCTCATCATAACGAATCTTCTGAAGAATCAGGGCCAAATTCTCGTATTTTTCTTGGAGAATAACAGAGTGAGCAATAGGAACTGAAGCGAATGTGTTGCCATTATGAAGAAGAACACCTTTTATGCTGTCTTTTGACGAATCAATGAACAGCCGCCATTCAGCAGGATCATACTTGAGTTTAAACTTTTCCATCACTCCGTATATATCGTTGCAAAATACCAAATCTTCCTCTTTGCTGAAATACTTCAAAAATTGTGTCTCGCGGTTGCGGTACCAATAAAAAGTTGTTCCTGGTGACAATAGATTTTTCTGTTTAAGCCGAGAACCTAGCAGTTGGGCAGCATCTTTTGGGAGTCCTAAATCCCGGACTAAATCATTCAATTCAGCTTGAGAGAAAAGTTCAGGTTTTGGATCTGGTTCAGTTTCAAACTCGGAAGTACTGGACTCATCGGGAAAAGCCATCTGATGAGTCTCATCATGATCAGAACCATCCACACAAATATGATCCAAAGATTTTGGTGGTTCAGGCACAGGTACTTCGTTGCTATGAGGCATAGGCCTAATTGCTGAGGGAAGGTTGGGGTAACTTATTACGTTCTTATTTTTTAAGTTGTATCCCTTCACAATGCAAGAGCAAAAATAGCAGTCACTGCTGTGGTCTCTTTGTTCACGCCACATCATAGGTATTCCGAAACGAAATGCTTGTTTTTTACCTTTCATCCATAAGCGTAGATCTTCCTCACATGTCTTGCACACTTTGTGAGGAGCCCACGGTTTGTCTTGATCGCCTAACTTCAAACCGAAATAGGCGAAATATACTTTTTTAATAAATGCAGAAATGTTCCTCTGCCGCTTTTTCACGGTATATTCCCCACAAATAAAACAAAAACTGTCCGGAGCGTTGACGCAACCTCTGGCTCTGTGAGCCATCACAAATACACAGCACTGCAAACTACAACTGTAGTGAACCACTTCGGAATAAAGCTGGATTACGACTGAGCAAACAAAAGGTAATAATGAACTTGCAAGAAACTGAAATTTGACAGGAACGTTCATGTCGCAACCACCGTGTTTGAGCGAGCGAACGTGGCGAGGCGAACAGGAAAGAACATGCGCCAGCGCGAGTACTGGATTTAGCCCCCCGCCTCCCAATTGTCCTGTTAATGTATAAAATGAATACAAAACACTCTAAAATATCATGAGGGAGTGTATCTAGTTAATTAACCATTACAACCTCTATTTTGGGCCAAGAAAATAAACTGCAGTCGGCTAAAAAGAAATTATGTGAACATTCCTTATATGGGTAAGAAATCTAATTTTGCAAGAAAACGTGACGTGATGGAACATTTTGGCTATTTTTCCTGGATTCAGCACCCCAAAATCTATAGGAATCAGTTGCAAAACTGGAGGCAGTTTTTTGGTAGTGTACCTGTGTAATAGACATTTTAGGTAAGGGCGCTTGAAAACTTACAACATAATCAGAATCTGTACAATAATGACATAAATACCAAGTATGCTGGCCAATACACCCATATTGAAAAGTATGTACCAAAGTAACTTAGAGAAGAAGCAAAACCCCCAATGAATATGGCGACCAGATGTCTGCGGGAGGAGGCCCTAGAGAGGAAGATATAGACATAATAAAAGAAAAGAAACACCAGAGTCCATAAGAAACACTGTCTCTGATACTCGTCGAGGCTACTATGGGTAGATGGAGTCGGGTCCCAGATATCTTCAAAATAAGGCAACAAACCGCCCTCGACAGACTCTTCACTGCGCTGCGGTAAATCCAATATGGCAGGTACAGCGGATGTGAGAGTACTGGCAGGAATATTCTGGAAGTCAGCGCATCAAGTCGGCTTCTTTAGAGTCCAAAAACTCCGCTAGTAGATCAGGGTCCTCAAATGTTCTTGTCTGATTGTGAAGCGTGACTCGGAGCTTGGCCGGGTACATCAGGCCATAGCGTGCTTGTAGTTGTTGAAGCCTCGGCCGAAATTCCAGAAAGCGCTTTCGGCGGTCGACCGTGGGTTTAGCCAAGTCAGGATAGAAGGAGACCTTGTGGCTCTCAAACTCCATATGGCCCTTTGCCCGGGAGGCACTGAGAATTTGTTCCACATGTTGATATCTCAAAAGTCGAAAGATGATAGGCCGCGGGGTCTTCCTGTTGAGCGTTATGTTTGTGGGTACACGATGAGCGCGATCGATCTCCAATTCTTTGGTAAAGGTGATTTGGAGCAGGGAAGGGAGGATTTTACTTAAAAACTCCTTCATGTCTCCCAATTCCGCTCCCTCCGGTATGCCCACGAGTCGTAGGTTGTTGCGGCGCGCTCTATTATTGCCATCTTCCACTTCTTTCTGCAAGGCCCGCACCTGACGTTCAACTATGTCGAGTTTGGACAGCCGGACCGCATGGGAGTCTAATATACTCTCCATTTTATCCTGACGCGAAGAGAGCCCCTCTAGCCTGCCTTGCAGTACACCAAGATCTTCCCTCAGCGCTCGAAGTGCTTCACCGTTTGACTGCACGAGGTCCTTAACCCCTCTAATTTCTGCGAGGATTTCCTGCTGCATTTTGGGGCCCTCGCGGAAAGCCAGCCCCTTCTGCGGGGACGGGGGTTCAGTTTTGGAGCGTTTACCGTGAGAAGCCGCTGGAGATCCAAATTCCAGGCGCGTGGGTTTGGTCCCCGCCATCTCACCAATATGCCCCAGCAAGATCAGAGCAGAAATTCAAGTTTGTCCGGTGTTAATTCAGGATTTTGAGTAGGCCTCTCGGGAGCCTCAGCGTTATGCGACCATCCCGATGGACATCGGGCTCCGCCCCCCCCCGACAGTATTTTGATGGCATCATGTGTTCTCCCCAATGCTTGGATCATCTGAGGGGAAGTTTGACACTTCACCTCAGATGATCCAGGCATTAGGGAAAGCCCCTAATGCCATCAAAATATCATTGGGGGCATGCATAGGATGTTTAAGCCACCTTAGACCCAGGCGTAGAGATATTGGTGCTTTGGCTGGTTATGCAATCCTTCACAGGCTTCTCTGCATCGGGGTACAGACAATATTAGCATGCCATTTTAATACGTGCAGCTCGATTGCCTATAATTTAGATATATTTGCCATTACTGTGTGCACTTGCTTTTCCTTTGCTTTTTAAGCATGCATCAGTCTCTTTTCTGCATTTGACCTGCCGGAACTCGTGCTTTTAAGTTGCATTATCTTCACGCAAAGGGCGCGTTGGTCTTTCTGCATTGGCCCGCATATTCTTTTTTACAAAGAGTGACCAGAACCGCACACAATACAGAGCGATACAGAGATATTATAATATCCTTGGTTTTATTTGCCATTCCTTTCCTTATGATTCCTAGCATTTTATTTGCTTTCTTGGCCGCCACTGCACACTAAGCAGAGAGTTTCAAGGTATTGTCCTGCATATGCATGTGGACACTCTGCTCATTCATCCTTTGTGTTGAAGATAGGGCTCAGAAATTTTAGGTTCTGGATGGGAGCCAACTTACTCTTCATTTTATTTATTTATTTATTGGTTTTATATACTGCGCTATTTCACATTCAGTGCAGTTTACAGAGAACAGGAACAGAAGTTGAGGATAACATAGTAACTTACATAGAAAATCTTATGAGCAATCAATCAGAATAAATAGAACAGGTTTAGTGCAGTTACCATATATAACTTAGGTAGGTATAACTTGAGCCATAACAGGGAAACTGTATACAATGTAATTATAAAATATATACTCTTAGCAAAGTTCACCACTCTTCCCAGGTCAAGCAAAAACTGAAGCACTCTGACCATGTTGGTCCTGCCTTCTTCAAAGGATATTCCCATTATCAGCCAATCATCAAGACACATGTTACTATTATGCCTTCCCTGTTCAAAGAAGGCCACCACTACCATCATTACCTCATAACCATGGCTAGATTGAATGGCAATCCTTGAAACTGGAAGTGTTTTCCAAAATTGAAAACCTGAGGAACCCTTGGTGGTTGACCTTGATAGGGATGTGTGAGATCTAGGGACGCCAAAAACTCTCTTCTCAATGCTACCATGATAAGACATAATGGACCCGATTTTGAGCTGGGCGGTGCTATGTACTATGTCGGCGCATAGCCTGCCCACCTCACTCCTAACCTGGATTTTCCATGCCGGGGTCATATGTGGCCCCAGCATTGAAAATCAGGGTGTCGCCATACAGCCAGGTAGCTGCAGGAGCTACCCGTGTAGCACCAATTTTCGATGCTACATGGTTAGCCCCAGCGCCTTAAAGATAGGAGAAGTTTTCCCACGCCTATCTTTAAGGCGTAGAGCGCCAACCCTATAGCATCAAAAATCGATGATACAGGGGTAGCGCCATGGCTGCTTCCACTCTGCCCTGATTGCCCCCAACACGCCCCAATGCTAAGCGGATAGCATTTGGGTGCATTAGGAACATATCCGGGATTTTCGAAGGGCATTACCTGTGTAGGTGCCCTTCGAAAATCCCAGATAAGGCCTTTACATGGGTAACTAGGGAAGTTACCTGTGTAAAGGCCTTTGAAAATCGGGCCCAATATTTCCACTATGTTCTTTCTCTGGAAAGATTACCTTCCTTTTTTGTCACCAAAAAATAAATTGAGTATCTTCCATGGACCCATTCCTGTCTGGGCTTAGGGACCAACACTCCTATTTGTAGTAGGCATCCTAAGGTGGATCTTACCACTGCTGTCTTCACCAGTGAGTTACAAGGGGAGGCGATAAAGATGTCTTAAATGGGATGAGCATGTCTTAAATGGGATATTCCTTATTATAACTAGATCTCAAAAGTCTGTATTATTCAGGTTCATTTTCCATAGAAGAATGTCTGGCCTCTATCTGAATAATCTGAACCTCTGCGCCTTCATTGTGCTGTCAAGGTACCACCAAAACTCCTCAAGCCACTGTCTTTGCTCCTTCTCCTGCCCCCTGAATAGGCTGATTCTCTGATGGGAACTACTCTGCTGAGCCATAGGGGATTGACCTGTATAGGACAGTCTAGAGTTCCTGGATCTGTTCTTGTTCTGGGATGGCCTCAGAGTGTATCCTCTGGCAATCTCTGTGTTTTGGATTTACCCAGATCCTTAATCAACTTTTTGAAGGTCTTTCCTCAAAAGACAGTTGCTCATGAATGCCTTAGACGCTGCATCTGCTGACCAGTTCTGACAGGTGCCTGACAGAAGCCACTGTGACCGTGGTCTTCACCGAAGATCTGATGAGGTTATATCATGCATCCACCACAAAGGTAATGTCTGCCTCCTTGTCATGACAGTCTCAGCCAGGGTCCCTTCTATGAAATGCTGAGGCCTGCACAAACAGTTCTTCGCCAAACTTCCTCCACCACACTGCTGAAGCTGCTTGCCAAGAGCCGATCATGAAGGGAAAGTTAGAAGTATAACATTTTTACTGCAGCTGCAAACAGCAAGTCAAGAGAAATGGTGAGTGAGAGAGACTGGGTGAAGGCAGGTTGCGGGTGCTATATGAGAGAGAGAGAGGCTGGGTGAGAGATGGGGGAATGACTATATGAGAGAGAGACTGAGTAAGAGCTAGGATGGTGATATGAGAGATAAAATCTGTGTGAAAGCTGGGGGTCTATGAGACAGAGAGAGAGAGAGAGACTTGGTGAAGGCTGGGGGGCTATGAGAGAGAGAGAGTATTTGACAAAATTCCACATCAAAGACTGCTGAGGAAATTAAAACTCATGGCATAGGAAGCAATGTCCTATTGTGGATTGGAAATTGGTTGAGAGAAAACAAATAGTAGGGATAAATGATCAATTTTCTCAGTGGAGGAAGGTAAATAGGGGAGTACCCCAGGGATCAGTATTGGGACCAGTGCTTTTGAACATTTTTATGAAAGATCTGGAAATGGGAACAAGCGAGGTGATTATATTTGCAGATGATATGAAATTATTTGGCAGTTTTAAATCACATGTCAACTGAGATACTGCAGGAGAATCTTGTGAGACTGGGAAACTGGGCATCCAAATGGCAGATGAAATTTAATGTGGACAAGTTCAAAGTGATGCATGTAGGGAAGTATAATTCAAACTATAGCTACCACTGCTAGGTTCTACATTAGAAGCTGTCATCCAAAAAAAGGATCTGGATATGATCATAAATAAAACATTGACATCTTCTGTTCAGTGTATTGTGGTGGCCAAAAAAGCAAACAGAATTTTAGGAAACATTATTTTCTGGGTAGTCCAGATCCAAGAGCTATTAGCCAAAATTTCTTTGAGTGCTTTGTCTGTCAAATATCAGCATTCAGACTTGAAGGGGGGAATCTCTTTTTTGTGGCAACCAGTACAGTACAGTAGGCACTTGGCATTCTCTCCTTCACCTTTCTTGAACATTAAAGTCAAGGCTGGAAGTTTGTGTTCTGAACGAGGGTTTACTAAAAATTAGGGTCACTGATAACAAACTTTAACTTGTAGCAACTTATAGTTTTATACTTCAGCTATAATACAGTGCCCAGGCACTGGCTCTGTCCCAGCCTGGTAGTGGCTTTTGACTCTCGGAACATAGCTCCTCTCACCATAGGAGAAAGGCAGTGCACAGGAGGAAGGCTTGCCCTGTATGTCCACAGGTGGCCGGCCATCATCACAGACACTTAGGTTCTTTAGATAGTCCATGAGGGCTATCTACTTCACTTGACCGAGGTGCCACCCCCCTACTTTCCCGGAGAGCCTTTCAGGTCTCCCCTTCACTGGGACCTTCTTCTGAAGGAATTGGAAGGTCTCCTCAAGGATTAGGCGGTAGAACCAATGCCCCACCACCTGCAGTACAAAGGCTTCTATTCCAGGTACTTTCTAATACCAAAAAGAACAGGAGGCCTAAGGCCAATCCTCGACCTGCGCAACTTAAACAAATTCCTGCTGAGGGAGAAGTTCAAAATGCTTTCCCTTGGAATATTGCTTTCTTACCTCCACCAGGGAGACTAGACCTAAAAGATGCATACACATACATCCTAATTCATCCAGACCACAGGCAATATCTACGCTTTGTGGTAGGGGGAAAACAGTACCAGTACAGAGTGCTTCCCTTTGGCCTAGCTTCTGCCCCCAGGGTGTTCACAAAGTGCCTGGCGGTGGTGGCTGCCTTCCTCAGAATGCAAGGAGTTTTTGTCTTCCCTACCTAGATGATTGATTCATCAGAGCCACGTCAGCCAGGGAGGTAAAACAAGCCACAGATCGCACCATTCAGGTGCTCCAAAACCTGGGATTTGTAATCAATTATCCAAAATCTACCCTAGTCCCCACTCAACAACTAGTGTTCATTGGGGCCATACTAGATACCACGCAGGTGAGAGCCTACCTGCCAGTGGACAGGGCACAGAGACTCCTATCCCTGGCACCTCAAGCGAGCCGCAAGTCTCAGATATCAGCAAGACATTTCCTGTGCCTCCTAGGCCACATGGCCTCCACGGTACATGTGACACCGAATGCCTGCCTCCACATGAGAACAGCTCAGTGGTGTCTCAGGGACCAGTGGACACAATCCACAGGCAGACTCCAAGACAGAGTCAAAGTGTCCAAAAGACTGGTACAGGCCTTGGCCTGGTGGCTTCAACCAAAACACTTGGAGGCGGGGGTCGCCTTCCAAGCCCCTCAACACACGAGGATTCTAACCACGGACGCATCCTTGCTGGGCTGGGGAGCCCATTGCCAGGGACTGTGCACTCAAGGAGTGTGGAGTGTGGTCTCCGCACGAGACCACACAGCAAATCAATCTCCTGGAACTTCGTGCCATTCGCCTAGCTCTACGAGCTTTTTACCAAACTTTGGCTCATCAATCTGTCTTAATACAGACGGACAACCAAGTAGCGATGTTCTATGTGAACAAACAGGGAGGCACGGGGTCACGCAGTTTGTGTCAGGAAACTCAGGACCTGTGCTCCTTTGCAATCCAACATGACATGCATCTGAAAGCAGTTTATCTGCCAGGCTAGGAAAACTACTTAGCCGACAGTCTCAGCTGGATTCTCCAGCCCCACGAGTGGCAGCTGGATACGAATATGGCTCAATGGCTCTTTCACATCTGGGGACATCCAAAACTAGACATGTTTTCAAGCCCACACAACTACCAGTTGCCCAGGTTCTGCTCCAGACAGCCACATCCAAACAGAGTGGCTGCCGATGCCTTTCTCATCTCATGATTTGTGGGCCTCCTGTATGCGTTTCCTCCAATGCCTCTGGTGGCCAAAACCCTTTTCAGAATTCTCCAGGACAGGGCCTTAGTCATTCTGGTAGCCCCCAGATGGCTGAGACAACCCTGGTTTCTGCTACTACTTCAACTGGCAGTGGAGGCCCCAATTCCTCTGGGATCCTATCCCAACCTCCTATCCCAGCAGAGGGGCACTCTTCTGCACCCCAACCTCAGATCACTCAACCTAATGGCATGGCTGCTGAAAGGGTAGTTCTTGCACCATTTCTCCTTCCCAAAAATGTGGAAGAAGTTCTGCTCACCTCAAGGAGGCAATCAACTAGACGGACCTATGCTTTCAAATGGCATAGGTTCGGGGTGTGGTGCGAGAAGCAGAAAGAATATCCTTTCTCTTGCCAGGTTACAGTGGTCTTGCAATATCTTCTCCATCTCTCAGATTTGGGCCTTAAGTCCAATTCCGTCAGAGTTCACCTCAGTGCCTTAGCGGCACACCACTTCCCAGTGGAGGGAAGGCCTCTATCTGTACATCCTTTGGTTTCCAGGTTGCGAAGAGGCCTGCTTCTTCTAAAGACCCCGGTTTGCCCTCGGATAGGATTTGAATGTGGTCTTAGGACAGCTTACTCGGCTACCATTTGAGCCGATGGCAACTTGCCATCTGCGCTACCTTTCTTGGAAGGTAGTGTTCTTGGTGGCACTCATGTCGGCATAGGCGAGTGAGTGAGCTTCAGGCCCTGGTGTCCGATAGGCCTTATACAAGGTTCTATAGGAACTGGGTAGTGCTTCGCACTAACCCCAAGTTCCTTCCTAAGGTGGTCTCTTCGTTCCATCTCAATCAGGAGGTAGTACTACCTACCTTCTTTTCCAGGCTGCATGCTAGTCAGGCAGAGGCAGTTCTGCATACCCTGGACTGTAAGAGGGTTCTGGCCTTCTACATGGCCATAGAAGGGCTTCGCAGCTCTTCATATCCTATGACCCCAGTAAACTGGGGATGGCAGTCTCCAAACGTATGCTGTCTACCTGGGTGGCGGACTGTATCGCCTGTGCATACAGGGCTGCCGACCTTCCATTGCAGGGTCGTGTTATGGCCCACCAGGTCAGGGCTAAGGCAGCATCAGTGGCTCACTTCCGCTCTGTTCTGCTGGCAGACATCTGCCGGGCTGCCACCTGGCCTTCGGGTCAGTGGCCAGGCTGTACTCCGTAACCTTTCTGAGGTCTAGGCAACTCCTACCCTCCGACCATTTGGTGTCAGGCTACCGGAGTGTTACTCTCTCAGTTAGATTCCTATTGTGGCTGCTTGCGGCTCTCGTAGAGGGAGCCTATTTTTCAGCTGTGGGTTCTCAGTAGCCTATAGCTGAGGAGTCCCATATGTGAGGACTGACTTCCTGCTTGTTCTTGGAGAAAGCGTAGTTACTCATCTGTAACAGGTGTTCTCCAGGGACAGCAGGAATCAGACCTCATGACTCTCCCTCCTCCCCTTGGAGTTGCAGTCCTATTATTAATTTTTATGCTTTTGCCATCTTTTTAGCTATGTCATTTGACTGAGCAAGATGGCACCCTTGGGTGGGAAGGGGACCGCGCATGCGTGATGCAATTCCAAAAAGCTTTCTTAGAAAGCTGTGGATTTGCTCCGCACGAGTGCTCCGTCAGCACCGATGTCACCTATATGTGAGGACTGATTCCTGCTGTCCCTGGAGAACACCTGTTACAGGTGAGTAACTATGCTATCACTTCCTTTCCAGGATGCCATCTTTTCCTTGTCATCTTCCTCATTTGCACTGCATAATCTTGGGCAGATAATCATAGTAGATCTTCCAGTTAATTCAGTCTGAGAACCCCTTTCTTCCCATGTCTAGCCACAAGGCTTTGTAATAATCTAAATAATTACAATACTAGTGTGCTCTTTCCCAAGCATTTGGCCTCCTACATCCTCTGTGGAGCCTGTAAGCAGAGTCAACTACATGAGCATTAGTATTTCTGCAAGGACATCTAGTAATCATTGCACTTGCTGCCTGCCAGACCGACCCATCTGTTTGTTAATTCTGTCCTCACAGTCCGCCAAACAAACCCAGCTGCAGGGTTTCCCGTCAGGACACCTGAGATTTCATATTTTTCATATGCCATTCAATTTGGCAGCTCCAACACTAGTCCATGAATCATTTGAACAGGGCACATTAAACTCTTTAATTATATACTGCTGTGTCATGCTTCCACTATATTTCCTCTATTCAGTACAAAACTGCTTGTTGCTATACTAAATGTAAAATAAAAATACATGGGTTGATATTTAAATGCTGTGGTTGGTATTTTTTAAAAATGCTGGCTGTGGTGTTTAAATAGTTCCAAATTGCGGGTGGCGCTGAATATATGTGCAGTGCGTCAACCGCCGGAGCTATCCAGTTAGTGGTGATATTCATTCTACTATTCTGATAGCAATCTGGCCAACTTTTGGACAACTATTGCTGATCTTCAGATAGCTTGCTGCTCCCCTTTGTTCCACCTACCCACCCTGACACAATGGGGTCTATTCCGCCAATCCCCACTATTCGCCCCCCTGCCAGCCCTGTCAAAAGCTTCCCCATATGTACAATGCGTTTGTATGAGGAGGCTTAGATGGGTAGGAGGGCGCAATCCAGAGGCAGAGCAAGGGTAGGGCATGGGCATGGGCGGTCCGCGACCCTGGACGTACAGGGCCAATTCTGAGGTCAGCTCTGTACGTCCAGGGTCGGCAAACTGGACGGGAGACTTATTCCACCTCAGAGGTGGAATAAGACCCCCGGACGTCAGGGGACAGCAGCGACGGAAAGGTGAGGGGGTGCAGGGGGTTCCCCGCAGCCCGACCATGGCCATGAAAGGCCAGATCGGGGGTTGGGCTGCGGGGAAAGAAGATTGTGGTTAGCAGCCAGGGATCACGGCTCCTGAATGGGGCCATGGTGCTATGGTAACAGGATGCCATGGCACCGTGTCTCCATTCAGGAGCCTGACTGAGGTAGCCGGGCAGGTGACTGTGCGTGCAGGCCGATCAGAATTAGGTCCTGGCCTGCACGTACAGGCCCTAGCCCCTGCGGGATCAGAATTGGGTCTACCTCTGGGCGTCCTGATTCTGATCGGCCGCACAGGGGGCTGGATGGACACATTGCAATGTGCCTGTACCTGGATAGTGCCAGGGCAATCTCTAAAGACGTTCAGCAGCACTATCTGGACATGCAATGAAGCTACAGGGTAGCCTATTTAAGACTAAAAAGAGAAAGTATTTTTTCACTCAACGTGTAATCAAACTCTGAAATTTGTTACCGGAGGATGTAGTAAAAGCTGTTAGTGTAGCTGGGTTTAAAAATGGTTCGGACAAGTTCTTGAAGGAAAGGTCCATTTACCATTATTAAAAGGGACCCAGGATATCACTGCTTGACCCAATACAAGCATTGAGGAACCTGTGTCTTTTGGGGAGACTGCTAGGCACTTATGATCTAGATTGGCCACTGTCGGAAACAGGATACTGGGCTTGATGGACCTTGGTCTGACCCAGTATGGCATATCTTATGTTCTTGTGTTCTTAGTTCTGTTGAAAATTACCAGATAAACCTGGCCAGTGGCACTTATTTGAATACTAGGTGCTGCTAATCAGAAGAGTGATGGTGAGGGGATTGACATTTATAAAGCATATAACATTTCAGAAACATAAAGTTGCAATGGAAATGCACATTCGACAACTGAAATGCAATTAACAACAAATGTCAATCCTTAGCCTAAAGTTAAAAAAGAAAGTGCTATCTGCCATACATTCAGAGGGAGGGAAGCAAGCAAGCAAACCTGAAACTTCGGCATCTAAAGGAAAAAGAAGCACACTTCTATATTAGTATGGCTTGCCTCACAAATAAGTACGAACTCTCACAGATATTTCTTGAACATATCTCCAGGTGAAATTTTCCAGCAGAAAGCTAACTGTATTATCCAAATTCTCCAAGATCCTCCCAGATATTCTCCAGGCTTCTTCAAAAGTGGAATATTTATTCCAGAATTGATTACGGAGTTAGGCCTTTTCATGAGTTGGATATCTGAAAACGGGCACTTAGACATGCAAAGCATCTAGATGTCTCCAGGGCCATGACTCAAGGAGAATTACAGAGAATGAAGAAGTTAGGATCACTTGGGACATTCCCATTCCGATGGATAAAAAGCTGGCGGTGAGGAAACCTGACATAGTAGTAAAGGAGAAAAACACCAGAACGACATTGATAATAGAGGTGTCATTTCCAAACGATTATTCTCTGAATTGTGTGGAGAGGGAGATTTTGAAATATCAAGAAATGCAGTCAGAAATCAAAAATATGTGGAAGAAAGATATAGAAATATTTCCCATTGTTACAGTTTACAATTTATTTGACTTGATATTCTGCATCTAAACAGAGTTAAACCACAATCTAATACAGGGACCTGTTTATTAAGATGTGATAAGATTTAGCAATTACTCTGGGGTTAATGGCCAGAATTAAGGTGCAGGAACTGCAAATCTTCCACATTAACTGTTAGAAGCATCTCAACATTTTTCTAGTCACTATATGCAAAGGAAAGTTCTTTATTCCACATTACCTGAATGGCAGATAAAGCAATGCAGTTAGCTACAGTACACCTATTCAAGTGGCAGTAATTGTGTGACATTATCTGCCGTGTTACCTGCCCAGTTCTCTGCCCCTTCCCATGTTAATTCTTAAAACAGAAATTAACAAACAAACCTCTTCCAAAGACGGGGAAGCTGTAAAACTAGAGGGCATAACATGAAACTGCACGAGGGTAAATTGAAAGGCAATGTTAGGAAATACTTTTTCACTGAAAGGGTGGTGGATGCTTGGAATGCCCTCCTGATGGAAGTGGTGGGGGCAAATACAGTGAGAGAATTCAAAATGGCATGGGACAGACACAGTGGATCTCTTTACAGCAACAGGATAAAATCAAAATAAACATAACTATCTAATTTCTCAACAAACAGGGGTGTCCTACACAGAGCGGTGGATTCACCCCTAAACAAAGACATGGGGAGGGGTGGCCTGCATGGAGCGGCAGGTGCATCTACTCTTGCTATCTTACTGGGCAGACTAGATGGACCATACTGGTCTTTATCTGCCGTCATTTACTATGTTACTATGTTAACTGTTAAGGCAAGATGCTAACAATGCTTTGCTCGTATTAAAATGATATGGTGCTTTAATTGCTGTATTAACAGCTAACATAGCTAAGTGAATTGACCCCTTCTTATTTTAAGAAGTCACAGTAATACAGCTTGTGTATTTTTGACTGTATTTGAATATGAAGAGACTTCTTTAAACCAATCTTGCTTGCTTTAAAGTTGGAAAAAGCATTTGTTTACAGTAAGAGATATAAACCTACAAATCTTGTCAGGGATGATTGACCAAGATTTTTTCCCCATTTAGAGGACAAGTTTAAAAGGCATGTACATAGGTTACATGCAGATCTAGATTTTTATAAAATTGTCCTTCTGATATATCCAGCCTACATGCACATTTGTTTACCCCAACTGAGCAAAGGTATTCCCAGGAGCAGTGTTGGGGAGGTGCTAGCATTTTCGTACAGACTTTCTAAAACACATGTACACAGGTGTGTAAACTAATCTAGGAAATTTGGGCTTGATAAAGAGCAGATGCAAATGTATGTGCATAAAATTCACAGCGGTAATTTTCAAAATGAACTACATACTTTTTTTAAAAATAGTATGGAGGTTATTTTTGAAGCCCATTTCTTTTTTTGAATGTCTGAAAATGGGCATATAGATTTCCAAAGCATGGCGACGTCCCTGGAACCATTTTAGAAAGCAGCTTTTAAAGATGTCCCCGGCGCGAGGACATCCAAATCAGAATGGGGGTGCGGTGCAGGCATTTCTGGGACACTGCCAAGAACCTGGACGTCCTCGTCTAATTTCAGAAATGCCCTGCACATTCTGAGCCATGTCCAAATTTACACCTGCTCCAGACACGAATAGGCAGCGGAAAAGTGCTTATTTTGCCTGCTAAATGTTCAGATAGTATGGTGAAGGAGGTGCATTCATATCACCCTTATTTTCCATGTTGACAATGAACACTGACAGGGACTGCAGGCTCTTGTTTTCATTTTTCAGTGCCAATGGACTGCCCTGTAGGCAAACTAGCATGAGATAGACATCCCTGCCCCATGATTTTGTAATAAGGACATACGTCTATGTGGAGGCTGACATGAGCGTCCACGTTGGGGGCATCTATGTTTCTAAAATCAGGCCGAAATATAGATGTCCCGGCGTTTTTCTGCACTTTTTGCCCTGGACATCCCAGATTGAACTTGCACGCATTTTCTGAAATGCAACTTCACATGTTTACTATTTACACATGCACTCGTATGTGTGTTTGTTAAAATAAATCTATAAATTGGGCTCATGTCATAACTATGTCTTCTTTCTTTGATGTTATTTACAGTCAGTATCACACTACTTAAACATGTGTAAAAATGTTATATTAGCTATACCAGAGGATAAATCTTAGATACCAGTAATACATTTACCAAAAGAACACAGAAATCAAATAGTCTGCATTAGACAATTTTCATTAACAGCACTTTCCTTTATTTTCAGTAATCTGCCTGGTGGGACTTGGCCTAGTGGTCTTCTTCTTCAGCTTTCTCTTGTCTATATTTCGCTCAAAATATCATGGATACCCATATAGGTAATATTTAATCTAAGCTATGTTAAATATTTCTCTGTAGAATTACACTTTGTTAAGGAAAGAGGTTTGAAGAGGGATTGTTTTTCCTTTCAACTTTATAAATAATGTCTGAGGAGAGTCCTATTTTTAGACACTAACAACATGTGTAAGTGCTGGTATTTCATTCATTAACGTAGCGATGCAGCTACATCAATGAGTGAATGACCTCTTATAAAATAACGACCAGCATAAAAGTATGCACATTAACGGCATGGTGTGTATTTTTACTGTGGGCATGCACAGGGGCGAAGTTTAGACAGAGCACAGGCACTGCAATCAAATACGAGTGTTGATTATGAAATACGACAATTTACACGTGTTTGCAGCAAGTAAGCACAATCATTTACACCAGCTCTGGGGCTAGTGTACTACCACTACTACTACTGAGCATTTATATAGCGCTACAAGTCGTACGCAGCGCTGCACAGACATGTAACAGTCCCTGCTCATCAGAGCTTAAGTGGTCACACATTAATTTTCAGCACATTCTCTGCCACTTACGCTAGTATTTTATAAAGACAAGTAGGTGCCTACTTGTCTTTATAAAATAAGCTTAATTTAGATGCATTAAAACGTGCACTGAATGTCAAAGATAATTTAGTAAAGGAGGAGGCATTAAATGCACCTATTTGACTGGCAGGCAAGTACGGAGGCCTCAATCCCCCCACATTAGTATTCTGACCCTCCCTCCACCCCCCTCAGAGTGGCACCATAATATCTCCCCCGCCTCAATCAACCTCAGAATCACCCCACCCCCAAATCAGCATTAGCATCACCTCTCTACCCTCCATCCCTAACAAAAAGGCACCTTACTCTCCCTCTAATTTACCACCGTCTCTTCCCTGGCACTTACTGGGAATTCCGTAGTGGGTTAGTGGCAGGGTAGGAATGATCTTTTGATGTTCCTGCCCGATTGCCAGCCTGGATTCAAAATAGCAACTTTGATACCTAGCGGTAGACTCATGGTATTACCACTAGGGGTAAAGCTACTAAATAAAGACAAATTTTAGATAGTTTCTGGAGATCAGAATTGAGACGTCAAGATCAGGACATATACATTTCCAGTGATAGTTTAGAAAAGGCTCTGCCAAAGTGGAAACTTTTCTAAAATACATATTCGGACATGCCAAAGTGCACGTGTATTTGCAAAAATGTAGGAGCCATTTTACAAAAATACATATTGGAAAAATCAACAGAGGCAACTCAGCAATTTGTACATGTAACTCTAGCACTTATAAATGTAACTTGGTATTCCTTAATCTCCAGGAACAAGCAGGAATGTAGTCTTCACATATGGGTATCGTCGGTACCGATGGAGCCTGCGCGGGAATGCTCCCCAGTGTCCAATTAGAAAGCTTTTGGGAGCATCCCACAGCACCTGCATGCTGCTTTCCCGCCTTTCCCAACTGCCTCTCTCCAGTTCTTCATTTTCCATGGAGCCAGCAGGTCGTTGTTCCTGTCACCACAGAAAATATTTTCCTTATTCCCTTTTTTGTGGTCGCGTCTGCCTTCCTCGATGCTATACTGGTACCGCTGGTTCTTCTTTCTTTCTTTTAAAAAAAAAATATATATAGTATTTTTTTCCAAACTTTTCTTTTCCAGGTGCACGTGCCATTTTGGGCCTTAGGCCCAAAATTTCCTCCACTATGGAAAAACCCGCTTCGGGTTTCAAAAAGTGCACCAAGTGTGGCGGTACCATCTCCGTCACTGATACCCATGAGTAGTGTCTCAAATGTTTAGGTCCTGACCACTCCATCTCCGACTGTATGGCTTGTGCCATGATGTCCAAGAGGGGTCGACAAAACTGAGCTGCTAAGTTCAGCACCCTTTTTACCTCCGATGCAGCTTCTGTGGCATCGACGTCTTCCAGGGCTTCGTCTTCCTCCCATGGATCTCAGGTAATTAAACATAAATCTAGCCTGTCCTCAAAGGGTAGATCTCCTTCTAAGCATCGAGATGCCTCTGGCGTTGCCCTTGAGGGTTCTGTACCGGCAAAATTGCCCCGGCGGGAGGCTTCGGCTTCCAAAGCATTATTGGGGCTCCGGTCGGTACGGGTATCGGGCTCTTCAAGAGCATCCGGACAGAAGGTACTTCGAATTCTCGGAGGAGTCTGAGGATTCTGATAATTTTGTCGGTACCAGAATACTTCTCCCGGAGGAGCCTTCCTCTCCTAAATGTAGGGTGTCTTCTCCAGAAGATATCTCCTTACAGGATTTTATCAGGGAGGTGGCTCAAGGTCTTTCCATTACTGTGGCTCCCGAAACAGAGCCCAGGGCAAAGGAGTTGGAGATTCTACAATATCCCAAGGCTCCTAAAGAGGCAGCTGCCTTGCCTATCCATGAGATCTTACATGATCTCATGTTAAGAATGTAGGAAACACCTCTTACTACCTCTCCTCACTCTCGTAGACTGGATACCATGTATCTAGTCCCTCCTTGTCCTGGTTTCCAGAAGACTCAGCTTCCTCACCACTCTATTGTAGTGGAATCAGCTATGAGAAGGATCAGTAGTGCAAAGAGTCATGCCTCTAATCCTCCAGGACGTGAGTGTAGAACTTTGGATGCCTTTGGACGTCATACTTTCCAGGATTCCATGCTTTCTGCCAGGATCAGTTCCTATATCTTATATATAGGAATGTTCCTTAAGGAAGTCACAGGAGATTTAGAAGTTTTGAGCCTTCTTCTTCCTGAGGATAAAAGGCAGGATTTTCTCACACTGGTTAAACATGCTCAAGATGTTTCTAAGTTTGTCAACCGTGCAGCTTTTGACTGTTTTGAGTGCATAAGCAGAACCTCTGCCATTGCCATAGGTGCACATAGAATTGCCTGGCTCCAGGCATCTGATTTGGAACTCTGGGTGCAGGACAAACTGGGCAATATCCCTTGTACAGGTGAGAATCTATTCGGCAAAGATTGGCAAGAAAAAGCCAATGAGTTGGATGCTGACAACTCCACTTTGGATAGGTTATCCAAAGCCACAGCTGATCCTGCAAGGAAGAAATCTTTCAAGAAACCATTCTTCTCAAAAAGAAGAGGTTTTATCCCTCTTACTCCCAGCAGGCACGTTCTGCAGGTCAGCCTGGCCGAAAGAGTCAGCAACCACCTAAGCAAAGGAAAGCAAAGACTGCTAAGCCTCAACCGTCTCAGCAGTCTCAGCCTCCACAAGGCCTTTGACGTCCATCTAGAGAACTTAGCCTTCCTGGCTCTCAATGGTCCAGAGCCTTCCACCATTCCAGGAAGGTTGTGTCACTTTGTCCCCAGATGGGGGCAGATAACAGCAGAACATTGGACTCTATCCATTTTAAAAGAGGGGTACAAGCTTCACTTTCTTTGCATGCCCCCTCCTACAATGGTAAAACAGTTCAATTCTCAGACCTCTCTCATCAACCTGTTAGATCAAGAGGTCACTATGCTTCTTGCCCAAGGGGCAATAGAAGAGGTACCCATTCCTCAACAGGGTACAGGGTTTTACTCCCTCTATTTCCTTATCCCAAAGAAAACAGGGGGACACAGACCTATTTTAGACCTCAGAGAATTGAATAAATTCCTGTTCAAAGAGAAATTCAAGATGATTTCTCTGGGAACTCTGCTGCCATACCTTCAGAGTCAGGATTGGCTTTGTTCTCTAGATCTCAAAGATGCGTACTCATGTTCTCATCCATCCAACTTACAGAAAGGAAAGCACTACCAATACAGGGTGCTTCCTTTTGGCCTAGCCTCAACACCAAGGGTGTTTACGAAATGCATGGCTGTGGTAGCAGCATTTCTCCGCACTCTAGGAATATTCGTCTTCCCCTACTTAGACGACTGGCTCATTCGAGCTCTTCAGAGTCAGAGGCCAGGATTTCTCTAGCTTGCACAATGCGTTTCCTTCAGTATTTGGGTCTTGTCATAAACATCCCAAAATCCAGTCTAACTCCCACTCAGTCTCTAGAGTTCATAGGAGCTTTACTGGATACCAGAAAAGCAAGGGCCTATCTTCCCCAGACCCGTTGCCTTCGCATGGTGCAGTTAACTTCTCAGGCAGTGTCAAAGCCTCATCTCACTGCTCGAGAAATGTTACACCTACTAGGCCACATGGCATCTACGGTGCATGTGGTTCCTTATGCTCTCCTCCATATGAGAGCAGCCCAGTGGACTTTATCCACTCAATGGACCCAGGCATCAGGGTGCCTGTCAGACAAAATAGCAAACACAAATCACCTTATTTTGTCCCCTCCAATGGTGGCAGTCCACTCAAAACCTGTTGATGGGGTCCCCATTTCAACAGCCTTTACCCCAAGCAACTCTCACAACAGATGCTACACCAATGGGTTGGGGAGCTCATATACAAGACCTCTCCACCCAAGGCACTTGGACTCCACAGGAGACTCAACTACATATCAATCTCTTAGAGCTCAGAGCAATCTTCTTTGCTCTTCGAGTGTTCCACACCCTGCTCAGCTACAAGACAGTCCTCATTCATACGGACAATCAAGTAGCCATGTTCTATGTGAGCAAGCAGAAGGGAATACGCTCTCTGTTGCTTTGCAACGAAGCTTTGCGACTATGGGCCCTCACCAGAGAGCATCAGATTCATTTCCTGGCAGTGTATCTTCCAGGCATACAAAACTCTTGGGCAGACAGACTCAGTCGAGTTCTGCTTCCACACGAATGGTCTCTACATGCAGACCAGGTGGCCAAGATTTTTCAAATTTGGGGAACCCCGGACATAGACCTCTTTGCAAGTCCATTGAATGCCAAACTTCCCCGGTTCTGTTCCAGAATTCCGGCTCAGGGCTCTTAGGCCAGGGATGCTTTCCTCCTTCACTGGGGTCAAGACTTCCTTTATGCCTTTCCATCCATTTCCCTAATTCCCAAAACCCTGTTCAAGCTTCAGAGAGACAGAGGCCGTATGATTCTCATAGCTCCACATTGGCCACGGCAAGTGTGGTACCCTCTGCTTCTACATCTCTCTCAAGCTCCCTCTCTGGAGTTAGGCTTTGCTCAAGATCTCCTATCTCAGGAGGACGGAATGTTATGGCATCCCAATCCCCAGTCTCTGCATCTCAGGGCTTGTTTGCTGAAGGCCTAGATCTCCATGATCTTAACCTCTCTCAGGAAGTGAAGGGATCTCCTTTATGCTTCCAGGAAGCCTTCCACAAGACGCTCTTATGCTTTCAAGTGGAAAAGATTTACCATATGGTGTTCGCAGAAGGGTCTTAACCCACTTGCGATAACTCTGGAATCATTACTGGAGTATCTCCTTCATTTGTCCAATGCAGGACTTAAAACTAACTCAGTAAGAGTCCATTTGAGTGCTATTGCAGCTTCTTTCAAGCCTCTAAATGGACATCCTATTTCCTCCCTTCCTCATATAGCAAGATTTATGAGAGGCCTTCTTCTAACTAAGCCTCCCATTAGGCCACCACCGGTGGCATGGGACTTATACCTAGTTCTTGGTCAGCTCATGAAGCCGCCTTTCGAACCCTTAGCTACTACCTCATTGAAATTCCTTTCTTGGAAGGTTATCTTTCTCATTGCAATCACATCAGCACGCCGCATCAGTGAGTTGCAGGCATTAGTAGATGATCCACCTTATACAAGGTTCCGTCATGACAAGGTAGTCCTTAGGACTCATCCACACTTCATGCCAAAGGTGGTCTCGCCTTTTCATCTAAACCAAGCGGTCTACCTGCCTGTGTTTTTTCCAAGGCCTCATGCATCAAATGCAGAAAGGAATCTTCATACTTTGGACTGTAAAAGAGCTTCAGCCTTTTACTTGCAAAGAACACAGCAACATAGAAAGTCCTCTATACTCTTTGTTGCGTTTGATCTTTCTCATTTGGGACTTCCAGTCTCCAAGAGAACACTATCCAGCTGGATTGCTCAGTGTATTTCCTTTGCATACCAGAGTAAGAACCTTCCTGTGGAAGGTCATGTCATAGCTCACAATGTGAGAGCCATGGCAGCTTCAATGGCTCACCTGCACTCTGTGTCTATCGACGACATCTGTCGAGCAGCCACTTGGGCCTCGGTTCATACCTTCACGGCCCAATTACTGCTTGGACAAGGACTCCTGCCGGAATGCCTTGTTTGGTCAGGCTGTTCTTCAACACCTGTTCCATACCTAATCAACTCCTACCCACCATCCCTGGTCGGATGCCAGAGATCCATGGGGGGAAGTGGAGCCCTTTCACAGGGACACACAACTTCTGGGGTCTCTCCCTGGCATCTAAAGCTAGGGAGTCCCCATATGTGAAGACTACATTCCTGCTTGTTCCTGGAGATAGCATAGTTACTCACCTGTAACAGGTGATCTCCGGGAACAGCAGGAATTTAGTCTTCACAATCCACCCACCTCCCCTAGGAGTTGTATCTCTCTGTCTTTCTTTTTCTCTTTCCCTTTCTCTCTCTTTGTCTCAGCTTTAAACTCAACTGGAGAGAGGCAGTTGGGAAAGGTGGGAAGGCAGCACGCAGGCACTGTGGGATGCTCCCAAAAGCTTTCTAATTGGACGCTGGGGAGCATTCCCGCACAGGCTCCGTCGGTACCGACGATACCCATATGTGAAGACTAAATTCCTGCTGTTCCCGGAGATCACCTGTTACAGGTGAGTAACTATGCTTTGTTCTGCTAGACCAGCCCAGACAAGTGGGTTGTGTCTCCCTATTAACACATGTAGAAACAAAGTAATTTTACATTGGCTTCTTTATGATATCATCATGCATTATCAGTCAGAAACACAAGAGGGAGCCTTCAGTAATTCTCTGTCTCGCATCTTTTCAGTTCTCTGAAACAATGAAAAAATAAAAGAAAGAATTGAGAGGAAAGATTAATTTCACTCATGAACAACCTTCCCTTGGGTGGATTTCTCACTGGAGCATGACGTTGGAGGCTCCACTAGGGTCACTCTTAAAACCAGTGCTTTTTTCAAATGCTATAGGAGGAAGGAAAATAGTTCAGCTCCCTGCCCTTATCTTATTAAGGACACATTGAGCAGCCAACTACTGAAAGGAAAGGAATTGGAAGGACTCTTCAGCCATGCAAACAATCTTAATGCCTCCTCCCCCCTCCTTCCCTTGCTCTCCCCCAAAGATTGAAGAAGACACTTCAGAGGTAAACTACACATCTGGCAACAGGAGAGTAGCACTGAGCCTGGCATGGTATTTACCTGCCATGGACTCGGGGTGAGTACCAAAAGCTAAGCCTGTCTATCTGTCTTGTTTATGGGGGCTCCCGACTTCGTCCTTTACTGGAGCGCTGTCAGGTTTGGGCCATTCAAGGTATCTGTTTGAATTGGCACCTGTGTTTTCCCACCTTACCTAACTGCCTGTGTACATTTCTCATCCTTCTCGTGCATTTTCTGCGCCTTCCAGTTCACCGGTAGAACATGGGGACTCTGTATGTGCGACCCTAGTGTACGTGGCTTGTCCATGTGGCATTTGCACACACGGCTCTTTTCCATGCAGTGCTAGTGCGCATGGCCCAGCCCACACATATTCGGTGCGTGATGTAGTGTGCTGCCTGAGTGTGCCTTCTGCCTACGTTTCCTGACTGCTTGTGATGGTGGAGAGTGCTTATCCGACCTTTGAAGAAGTGCAGGGTCTTTGAAAGACGGAAAGCCTCATGGCTGGATTCTGGCATCTGCTCTGCTTGCATGGATGCTGTGGGCACACTCTCAGAAATCCTGTCCTTCTCTGCACTTCCAGGAGATGAAGTGCCTCGGCCTTATCTTATTCACTGTTGTGGCAGCAGATGTGGCCCTGAGGAAGGATGATCATCCAGCTTGCAGTTTTAGCGCACTCTCCTCTGGACACTCTCCTTCGTGGAAGGATTCATCGCCTAATGCAACCCCCAGTGATGGGGGTCATCTGACCAGTAGGGAGCTCCTGAGTCCCGGGCTTCCTTCCCAGAGTATTTTCTTTTCTACAGGAACAAGCAGGAAGTCAGTGCTCGCATATGTCTTCATTTTTCCGTGAAGCCCACCAGACGTACTGTCTGCATTTCGAAAAAAGTTGGCTTTTCAAGCAGTGAATTCTTGCTGTTTTCTTGTTCTTTTTCTTGTACTATTACCTTCTTGCGGTCCCAGAACCATCGCTACCTTATTTTTTCTCTTTTCTCTCTCGGCGCATGCGATTTTTCTTTCATGCCATACTAATCAGGACATTGGAGTTTGACCTCGTTTGGGCCATCTTTCCCGCTATGACCACGATTACTGGTTTTAAAAAATGCACCCATTTTAGCAGAATCATGTCTGTCACAGACTATCATAATTGCTGCCTTAAATGCCTCGGGGCTGATCATGACACCTCCTCTTGCCTGCTATGTCCTCAGATATCAAGCAAGGGGCATACGGATTGTGAAAGGCAGAAGGAAATGACTTTGACTGTGAGGGCCGGGAGCTGAGGATGTGACATGAACCATCAAGGCCATGTGCCCCAGGAGGAGGAGCATCCTCTGAGCCAAGACTGTTGAAGGGGATTGGACCTCTCACACCAAGACAAAGAGGCGCTGAGCCCTGTTGGGTGGAAGAAATGCCTGGACCTGAGTGGTATTGAAGAAGGCTCCGATGAACTCCAGGCGCTGGACAAGCTGCAGGTGGGACTTGGGATAGTTTACTATGAAGCCCAAGGTTTTCAGGAGCTGGATGGTGCGACGTAGAGCCTGTCGGACCTTGTTCAGGGACCTTCCCCTTATCAGCCAGTCATCCAGGTAAGAGAAAATGAACACGCCCTGCATCCATGAATACTTTGTGAATACCCTGGGGGTGAATGCCAGTCTGAATGGGAGGACCTGGTACAGGTAGTGAACTTGCCGATGACACAGTGGGGGTACTGCCGGTGCAAGGGGTGGATCAGGATATGAGTATAGGCATCTTTGAGATGCACGAAACATAGTCAGTCTCTCCAGTGGAGGTAAGGTAGCAACATTCCAAGGGATACCATCTTGAACTTTTCCTTCACTAAGATGTGGTTGAGATCCCATAGGTCTAGAATCAGTCACAACCCATATGTTTTCTTGGGAACCAGGAAGTAGCGGGAGTAGAACACTGGGCCTCTTTGAGGCAATGGGACGAGCTTCACTGCCTTGTCGGCGAGAAGAGCCGCAAGCTCCCTTTGAAGGATGGCCCAATGGGTGGGATCCAGAGGAAGTTCCCCTGGAAAGAACAACCTTTTTGGCCTCTCTTCATAGGGGTAGCCTTCCATCCCCTTTACCATTTTGGTGACTCTTCTCTGTACCTTTTCTAATAATGCTATATTCTTTTTAAGATATGGCGACTACAATTAAGCACAGTATTCGAGGTATGGTTACACCATGGAACGATACAGAGACATTATATTATCCTTTGTTTTATTCTTCATTCCTTTCCTTATGATTCCTAGCATTCTATTTGCTCTCTTGGCTGCCACTGCACTTTGGGCAGAGGGTTTCAACATGTTATCCACAATGGCGCCTAAATCTTTTCCCTGGGTGGTGGTTCCTAATGTGAAACCGTTGTCACTCGGTTCCCGGTGACACAAAGATTATATGCCACTAGGTAGCGCTGTTAAAGAACAAAGAGTCCAAGTGTAGGGTAATAAAGGCTTTTATTCCCCGTTTAAAGCAAGGTTCAACTAAGAGATATTTTAGATAACAGAAACAGTCCTTTGTTTCAAAAGGTACCAATATTCACTGGCTAGTTAACTGTTACTTCACAGTTTAAAGCAGGTTTTCTTCAAAGTAATATTCAGTATAATAAACATCAAATTATACTTCATTTATTCTTCTGTGGAGCATACACACTTTGGAGCATAGGCAGTGCACCAATCACATTCCATTTCCTCAGGCAAAGGTGAGGGAATAGTGCTGGGAGAATCCACTTCCATCAATTCCTCTCCCCTATACTGATTCAAAGGGCTTTCACTGTCCCTGTCTATTTCAGCATGGTAATCTACAACTTGGGAGTTTGGCTTCACATAACCAGGGACTCTTAAGGCTGGCGGTAGTTTAGTGAACCAGTCTGCACTCTTGTTTCCCTTAGGAGGAATCCTTCTTTTAGCATAGCTTTTAGCAGTACAATCATTATGTAGCAGCAAAGCGCAGACAAACCAATGATACCAGGAGTCTGTTCAGAAGGTCCAAATCATTTATTTGTGCACAAGTCTCAAGCAAGTCAATTTCAAAATGGCTGAGCAAAGTTTTCTAGCATTACAACAACTTTTATAGACTTCTGTTCCATTCTAGGTATAGAAAAACATTTCATTGGTCCCGGTACTCTCCCGTACCTCCCGTACCCCTTCCATTGGTCCCGGTACTGATAAGATTATCCAATTATGTTCCTTCAGTGGGCATGGCACCTGCATACCCCCCTTCTAGTCCCAATTACAATGGTCAGTTCATCAACTTGTTACTTTCATACTCTCAAGGCCATAGAGCCAATTTGTGCATGCAGGGGAGCAGGGCTCTGCAACTCATCTGTCAGCACTCCCAATTATATTCCTTGCAGATGTACTTTTCTTATCAGTAACTTTTAAACATATTTTTCTGTATTTTTCCATCTCTCAGTTTTGCTTACCTAAGTTAGTTTAATTCTCTTACAGAGTTCTATCCTACAATAGCAGCATGTTGGGGGATGTGCAATTCCTATGAGCCTCTCCACAGGCTTCATTTACAGGTCAAGCTAGTTAGGCCTGCCTGCTTATGTCAGACACCGTGGATCACAGGCCTGCACCTGCCACATTCCCCCCTTTGATTAATCTCACCCTATTACTTAATAAGGTGTGAGAATTAAATCACCTTTAGAAGAATCACATCATGATTGAGGGATTACGACTAGGGCTGGCTCTATATAGGGCCATTATTTTAGTTGCGGTCTTCCGCTCTACTGTGCTGTCAATAGCATTATGAATGGAACGCATACAACATGGGATTAAACATGGTAATAAGAAAATAACAACAACAAGAATTAGGACTAAGACAATGAAAGTCTTAAATCCTCCCAGCCAGGAGAAAAGGTTAGCAAACCAGTTAGGAAATTTCAATGAGTGCCAAGTTTGCACCGGCACATAAGCATGTCTTTGCATATCTTTAGCAATTTCTTCAACTACTTGACCTTTATCATCTATTTTTAAACAGCAATTAGTTAAATTCAGTTTACCACATACTCCTCCTTCAGCTGCTAACAAATAATCAAGTGCTAAGCGGTTCTGATATATAGCAGTGCGCATCTGAGTACTTTGTCTAGCTAAGAGCGTAAGAGCATGACTAGTTTCATTGGTTATTATTTCAACTACTGCTTGTAAGCGAATAATACGATTAATCATATAAATTGGAGTTCGATAACCATACATACCATCATCATTCCAAGTGGCAGGCCCATAATACTCAATGATTCTTTCTGGTGGCCAATCACCACCTTGCCACTTCTCCCACTTGCCTATCTGTAAGGCTTCTCTTTTCTGTCTTAATGCTCTTTTGTGTCGGTGGGTAGTGTATACAGGGTATCCTAATTGTTCTCCATGTTCAGTGTTTAAAAGAAAGAAAGAAGGTCTGATGGTTCCTAAGACACATGCTCCTCCCCATTGTGGCGGGAGTTGTGCATACGCTCGGTTTCCACAGATCCAATATAGGCCAGGTGGGGCTTGCCAGGCATGGACTTTGGCAAGGTTAGTCCATAAATCTGCAAGTTCAGGAAATCTGGCTAATGGGTTAGGAGGTTCAGGGTGTCTGATTCCTGACCACCATGACGTCTTTTTGGTCATGGCATTATAGTACTTCTGGCTAAGACAGACCAGCTGTCCTACCTTTTGGGTGAACTGGGATCCAGTTCTGGCATAGCAAAGACGTCCAACGATTGAGTGCGCTAACACCCATTCACTGGTAGTCTTGTGTAATTCAGTCTGATTGTAAATCAAAGAATAATTCAATTCTTGGGCTTCCCATGGCCACTGGTCTCCCATTTGGGTTCCGCCACAGAAATAGCAATCTGAGATCTTGAGGTTAGATACTACTGCTCCGGCTAGTTCTAGAAATAAATTCTGAGAAGGATGAGGAATTTCAAACTTATTTACATGCATAGCCTCATAGAAGGTATTATGGATATGATATTTAGATGACTTGTGGGCTTGGGTATTCAATCGAATATACACAATGGTACCTGGATCTATTGCCCCTCCAGCAATACGTAAACCAAACTTGTATCCTTGCTTCCATGCATAGGGATTGTGTATACGCAAGTGTAAGGGGTTACAAGCATCTTTCTGACATTTATCATTTGTGGTTGGCTTGGTTAAAGTAGCCATCCGTTTATCTATCTTCTCGTCAACTATACCATTATTCCAGGTAGCATAAAAAACACATCCCCAATACAGGCAATAGTAGTCTGCTGCTGGGGCAGTACTATAGCCTGGTTCCTTTTTACCTGTACACTTCCACCATCCTGTGGCACCTTCTGGACACATGTACTTATGGTCATTTCGATATGCTTTCTCCCATGTACCACAGGTGGAATAACTATCTCTATTAATAACATTACATGCATCAAAATTCAAAACAGCAGGTTTAGTAATGTCCTTAAGTGGTGGTGTAGCAGCTATTATAGGTCCATCTGCATCCTTCCATCGTATTTCCAACGTGTAATAGGATGGATTCTGATGCGGATTATAGCATGCTCTAATTTTGCCATAAGTGCAAACATTTAGTTCAGTGGTGTTATAAATACACCGAGTCACTTTTCACTTGCAGGTATAGTAAGAGTGGTAAATCAAAGTCTGAGTTACTTTCAGTCCAGTTCGAGTAGAAGTAATGCAAGCAGTGCATGGAGGTAAAGCATAAGTCTGTTCAAAACCTCCAAAGAAGGCAACCAAGGCAAAGCAAAAGTAAAGATGCATGTTGATGTTGATTGGCGTTCTTCTGAATCCTCAGCTTGCTGATCTTGATCACGACGTTCTCTTTTCTTCGTCCCGTTTGCTAATGAAGCAATTTGACGGGTGCTGAGTGTTGATTGAAGATCCTCAGGTTGTCCAGTACACATTAACCAACTTATTAGCAATTTCAGTTGGCTTGTGAAGTCTGGCTAGTCAATGTAGTATCAAAGTAGTGTGCCAAATCGCACGCAAATTGGGTTCGTTGAAACAAAACTGTTGCTGCATGGAAAACAGCAATCCTCTTCGAAAGACTTAGCTACTGCAAAGCACTGTGATGAAGTGTCTAAGTTGCTGGTTGCCATCTCAGAGTAACTCGCAAGGGTGCATCAAGATGCTGCTCTGCTGTCCACTGCTCAGGTTCAGGATCAGCGGCGGGCTTGACTCTGCTGTGGTGGATCCAGGCGTCGATCTCGGCTACCTTTACTGCAGTTGGGGTAGACAGGATGACGGTGTACGGTCCCTTCCAATGGGGTTCCAACGGTGTCTTCTTCCAATCTTTGATCCACACCGAGGTACCAGGCTGATAGGGATGCAAGGGTTCCGTCAAGTTGATAGGCAACTGGTCTTGGATCCACGCATGGAGAGTCTGCAGAACAAAACTAAGAGCTAGGAGTTCTTGTCTGGTTACTTCTGAACCAATTTGGGCTAAACTTCCTTTAATTCCCTGCACTATTGGTGGGGGTTTACCATACAGGACTTCAAAAGGGGAAAATCCTGTTGACTTTACCGGAGCTGAGCATATTCTGAGTAAAGCTATCGGGAGCACTTGGGGCCACTTCAAGTGTGTCTCCTGACAAAGCTTGGACATTTGGGCTTTTAGGGTACGATTCATTCGCTCAACTTTCCCTGAACTTTGGGGTCTGTATGCAGTGTGGAGTTTCCATTGTATCTGCAAAGCTTTTGCTAACTGTTGAGTAACCTGGGAGACAAATGAGGGTCCATTGTCTGACCTTATTACTGCTGGAATTCCGAACCTAGGGACAATCTCTCTCATTAAAACTTTGGTAACTTCTCGGGCTTTCTCAGTTCTGGTTGGGAAGGCTTCCACCCACCCAGAGAAAGTACAAACTAATACTAATAGGTAATGGTATCCATTGGCTCTTGGCATTTCGGTAAAATCAATTTGGAGGTTGTGCATAGGGGTTACACCTCCTGACTGAACTCGGGGTGCCGTTATAAGGCCTTGCTTGGCATTATTTCTGGCACAAGTTAAACATTGACGTGCTACTGAAGCTGATATGGTTGTCAATAGAGGGATGTAGAAATGTGGTCTGAGTGCTTTTTCCATAGCACTTTTTCCATAGTGGGTTGCTTCATGGAAAGCTTTGATAAAAGATGGTCCTAACAGTTCAGGAATTACTATTCGTCCAGGGGGTTGACTGCCCTCTTCTGGTGGCAGCTCAATCCATCCATCTTTCAGTACTCCATCTTCCTTGTTACAGTAGTAATCCAATTCTTTGGTGGTATATCGTGGTGTCCATAAATTCAAAGGTACTGGAAACAATGCTGCTTGCATCGGCATTGCTTGTGGGGTAATCTGTCCTGTCATAGCTGCTTGTCGTGCTGAAACATCTGCAAATCTATTTCCTCGAGCAACTTCTCCTTTTCCTGCTTGATGTCCTCTGCAATGCATGACAGCTACACGTGTTGGGGCCCAAACTGCATCAAGTAACATCAATATCTCGGGACCATATTTGACTGACTTTCCTCCGGATGTGATGAGCCCTCGTTCTTTATAGAGAGCTCCATGGGCATGCAGAGTGGTGAAGGCATATTTGGAATCTGTATATACATTTAGCACAAGTTTTTCTCCTAACAATAATGCTCTGGTGAGTGCTATCAATTCGGCTTTCTGGGCTGATGTGCCTGAGGCTAGAGCTGATGATTCAACTACTTCGTGTTGAGTGACGACTGCATATCCGGCACAGCGTCGTCCATCGAGGATGAGACTGCTCCCATCAACATAATAGATTTGGTCAGGATTGTCTATGGGCAAATCTGTCAAGTCGGGTCGGCTGGAGAACACAGTTTCCATGACTTCGATACAGTCATGTTCTGGGAGTTCTTCACTGATGGGTATCAAGGTGGCTGGATTCAAGGCATGACTCACTTCTAGTTGTATCTGTGGGTTTTCACATAACATGCTCTGGTATTTCAACATTCGGGAATTGGTGAGCCAATAATTTGCTTTTTGTTCCATAAGGGCAAGGACTGCATGTGGCACAGTGACTCGTATGTTCTGTCCTAGTGTGAGCTTGTCTGCTTCACTCACTAATAGCGCTGTAGCTGCAACTGCTCTCAGGCATGGTGGCCATCCTTTGGCCACAGGGTCCAATTGTTTTGATAGGTATGCTACAGGTCGCTCCCAATTTCCCAATTTCTGAGTCAACATGCCTAAGGCATTTCCCTGTGCTTCATGTACAAACAAGTGGAAAGGCTTGTGGACATCTGGTAGTCCAAGTGCTGGTGATGACATCAATTCTTCCTTTAACTTCTTGAAGGCTGTATCCTGCTCAAGTCCCCACTCCAGTGGTGACTTCTCTTCTCCTTTTGTGGCTTCATACAATGGTTTGGCAATTTGGGCGAAGTTGGGTATCCAGATTCGGCAATATCCTGCCGCTCCCAGAAAGGCTCTGACTTGCTTTCTGGTTGTTGGAGTTGGAATTCTACATACTGCTTCTTTTCTCTCTCTACCTAGTCTTCGGCTTCCTTGGGTTATACGAAAACCCAAGTATTTCACTTCTTTTTGGCATAGCTGTGCTTTTGCTCTGGGAACTTTTTTATCCAGCTTCATCTAGTAACTGCAAGAGCTCTCTGGTGGCTCGTATACATTCACTTTCTGATATGGCAGCTATCAGCAGATCGTCCACGTATTGGAGAAGCACTCTCTTCTCCGGGGCCACTGGATAGCTTGAAAGGTCTTGATTCAGTGCAGCACTAAAGATGGTGGGCGAATTCTTGAATCCTTGGGGTAATCTTGTCCAGGTGAGTTGGCCCCCTCTTCCAGAGATGGGGTCCTGCCATTCAAATGCAAACAATATTTGACTTACAGGGGCTAATCTTATGCAAAAGAATGCATCTTTTAAATCCAGTACAGTGAAATGGGTAGCTTCAGCAGGTATCAGTCCTAGAAGAGTGTAAGGATTGGGTACAACTGGATGTATAGTTTCAACTGCATCATTTACTCTCCTTAAGTCTTGTACTGGGCGGTAATCCTCAGTCCCAGGTTTCTTTACTGGCAAAAGTGGAGTGTTCCATGGGGATTGACATACTTTTAGTAGGCCATACTCGAGCAATCTTTGCAAGTGGCGATGAATGCCTTCAATTGCAGCTCTTGGGAGAGGGTACTGTTTGACGTGCACTGGTGTAGCACTAGGCTTGAGGGTTACAATCACTGGAGCTATATGCTTGGCTAGGCCTGGGGGACTGCCTTCTGCTCATACTCCAGGTGGTGCATGAATGTTCTTTAAAGTTTGTTCAAAATAAGTGTCTTGAATAGAGTCATCAATATAATACCTCCATTCTTCTTCTCGAGGTACTGTCAGCAGCATTATTCCTGCCGGTTTGGCTTGGGGATTTACTGTCATTTGCATGTCTCCTTGTTCAGAGAAGGTTATTTGTGCTTGGAGTTTGGCTAACATATCTCGTCCCAGTAGTGGCACTGGACATTTGGGCATGTAAAGGAATTGATGAGTTATTTGCTGTCCTCCTAGACTGCATATACGATTCTGAAGAAAAGACTTTGTAGCTTTGACACCAGTTGCTCCTATAATGGTGACTGCTTTTGTAGAAAATGGGGCTATCTTCTTGTCTATTACTGAATGTTGTGCTCCAGTATCAACCATAAAGTCCATAACTTGGTCTCCTATTTGTATTCCGACCATAGGCTCCTGGAGACCTAAAGCAAACTTGGAGCCCGGTCTGTCCTAATCCACGTCATTTTCATCATGGATCGTTGTGGCCAATGCTTGAATGTCTCCTCCTCCTCTTTCTCGCTGGAATTGTTCTCGATTGGCTCCTCCGCGGTTTTGGGGGTAGCCTCGTCTTTCTTCTCGCCACTGATGATTGCTGTCGTCATCTTGCTGGGCGTCTTCGAGTTGCGGGCACGTATCTCTCCAATGTCCTTCTTCTCTACAGTAGGCGCATTGGTTCACGCCTAGCTTCTGGGTCCGGCCTCCGCCTTGACCCCGCCCTCTTCCTCTGCTCCGTCGACTAGGGACACCTCCCCTTTTCTGTTCAACTATGGCCGCAGCCAAAAAATCAGCTTTCTTCTTCATCTTTCTATCACATTCTCTCTGTCTTTCATTATCACGATTCACATACACTTTATGAGCGACTTCCAGTAACTGTGTTGCATTCATGCCCGCAAACCCTTCTAACTTCTGTAATTTACGTCTAATGTCTGGTTGAGACTGGTTTACAAAAGCAGAATTCACCATACATAAACTTCCTGGTGCCTCGGGATCATAGGGGGTATACATTCTGTATGCTTCAGTTAATCTTTCGTGAAAGTCTGCTGGGCTTTCATCTACACCTTGGATAACTCCTGCAACTTTGGAAAGGTTCATAGCTTTCTGGCCCCCCCTTTTCAGGCCTTGTAAAAAGCCTTGGCGAAAACGGGCTAGGGCTGTGGATCCTTCATCTGTATTTGGATCCCAACGGGGGTCTTCATTCGGGAATTCTCTCTGAGCCGCTTCCCGATGGTCTATTCTGTTCTGCCCCGGTCCCGGAGCTACAGGGTTATCTGCCATCCACTCAATAGCTGCTTTTCTAATTCGTGCTCGCTCCTCTGTCGTGAATAGGGTGGTCAGGAGCTGGCGGCAATCTGGCCAGGTGGGTTGGTGGGTTTCCATAATGGTAGTTACTAATTCTGTCAGTTCCTGGGGCTTACTAGTATAGGAGGCATAATGCGACCTCCAATTTAACAAATCAGTTGTAGAGAAAGGGATATACACATAAGTTAAGGGTCCTGCTACCACCTCCTCATTATCGTTCTTTATGGGCACTCCCGGGACTTGCCGTAATGGCAACATTTTGGCAGTAGATGTCTTGTGGGATCTAAGGGCTGTTTTCTTAACTATCTTTCCAGAGATCACTTTCTTTTTCTCGACAAGTTTCACTTTGGATGTACCTTCTACTGGCACGCTGGCACTGGCAACCACTTGTACGCTATCTTCCTCGCTTTGGGCATTTTCATTTTCTTCCTCTTCTACCTCTGCATCTGACTCGCTTTTTATAACATCCTCTTCTTCAGCTAATTCCTCTCTCTGCCCTCCGGGAGGTGGGTCAGGGGTTGGGTCCCGCACCGGCTGTCTCTGGGGCAAGACGCCGGGCTACTCTTATCGGACCTGGGGTTCGAGGCTGTCTGGGAATTATCTCCGGGGAGTCAGGATCTACCAGGATGGGCTTCTTCCTGGACTTCTTATCCTGCTCTTTCATTCTAGGCTGTTCTGTTTTCTGTCTAGAATCTGTTTTAGCTAACATTATTCTGCACTGTTCCTCATAACAGCGCTGCGCCCAGAGGGGCGGATCTTCACAAATACTTAACCAGGAATCTATATAGGGGTACTGATCGGGGTGCGCTATCCGCACTCTACGGTGTACTAACTGAATAATCTCTACATTGAACGTTCCCTCTCGGGGCCAGGTGGGGTCTAGATCGGGCCACTCCCTAGTACACAAAATCTGCAAACGGGCTGCTGTCATTTTAATACCATAATCTCCAGAATATCCCTCTTTAAAATGTGCGATCATACATTCTAATGGAGTGTTTCTAGTAGACCCCGCCCCTCCCATTTCGATGTGTGCGCGCAACAACAGACAAAAGGGAAAAGGAGGGCGGACCGTGGGTAAGGGGTCCTCACGGCCCTGGAAACGTATAAGGAGTACAAATAACAAGACGAGACGACAATCGCTTCCCCCTTTTCGCGACCTGAACGCGGTCGCCCGGTCAGGAAATGCGCTACTCAGGGGTCCGCCTTCACTTGGTCCGTGCTGCCAGACCTCTCATCCACACTTCATTCACACAATCATGCTAGCAACGTATCCCAGAATGCATTCGTTTCTATCTATTCTGACTAGTCTTTCCAATTTCCCAATTACAAAAAGGATGGGGGTTTCACCCGGCGAATTCCCATGCGGGGTTACTCGGCCCTTCCTTGAGAGGTGATCATGCTCTCTTACCAATTCCCAATATCTCGAGATTACAAATTCCAAATTCCAATGGCAGTACTGCTCTTTCTATTTCTGTCTAGACACCAAATCAAAACTATACTCACCGGATCCGGTCCTCAAACTTCCCAAGCAGGCGCATGAGTTGGACCTCGGACTCCCCTCACTCGGGTTCGAGGCGTTGGCTCCAGCCGGGCCCGGCACCCGCCGAGGTCCGACCAGCTCCTTCCGATACAAGGGACCGGCGGCGCCAGGGAGCAGCCCTCGTCGGAAGGGCGCGATCCCGGCAGGACCAAGCCTATAGAGGCGGAAAGTCGTGGTATATTGCCCTATATACACTTTGATTCCACAACTTCCCGGCCAACGCACCAAGAATATGTAGCAGCAAAGCGCAGACAAACCAATGATACCAGGAGTCTGTTCAGAAGGTCCAAATCATTTATTTGTGCACAAGTCTCAAGCAAGTCAATTTCAAAATGGCTGAGCAAAGTTTTCTAGCATTACAACAACTTTTATAGACTTCTGTTCTATTCTAGGTATAGAAAAACATTTCATTGGTCCCGGTACTCTCCCGTACCTCCCGTACCCCTTCCATTGGTCCCGGTACTGATAAGATTATCCAATTATGTTCCTTCAGTGGGCATGGCACCTGCATACCCCACTTCTAGTCCCAATTACAATGGTCAGTTCATCAACTTGTTACTTTCATACTCTCAAGGCCATAGAGCCAATTTGTGCATGCAGGGGAGCAGGGCTCTGCAACTCATCTGTCAGCACTCCCAATTATATTCCTTGCAGATGTACTTTTCTTATCAGTAACTTTTAAACATATTTTTCTGTATTTTTCCATCTCTCAGTTTTGCTTACCTAAGTTAGTTTAGTTTTCTTACAGAGTTCTATCCTACAATAGCAGCATGTTGGGGGATGTGCAATTCCTATGAGCCTCTCCACAGGCTTCATTTACAGGTCAAGCTAGTTAGGCCTGCCTGCTTATGTCAGACACCGTGGATCACAGGCCTGCACCTGCCACAATTACAGTTAATGTTCAATGCCTCATACCTTGGCTCACTGAGTAAAAACTTCCGTTGCTTATAAAACTGCTTTTCCCTCTGAATAGGTGAAACTGGGCAATGATCCTCTAGAGATAAGCTTCTGTCAGAACCTCCCTCTCTGGTTATTAGCTTTCTTCTCTCTATGTTATAAACAGGCAGAGTATAGGAACTAGGCATGGCAGACCCTCTCACCTTGGAGCAACTTCCACCAAACTCCCCTTGCACAACAGGTCCAGTTTGGGCTTTCTGGCTTCCCACCTTGTGAGGTCTGTTTCTCCTCCAGCTTCCAACTTGGCTTCTTTCACAGCAATCAGGCTTATGTCCTTGATAGCCTCCAGGGTTCTCTGCTGTTTCACCTTCTAGTCCAGCTCCAGTTCCTTCTTCCTCTTTCTCCTCCTTCCTCAGCTCCTGCTGCTTCATATGCTCCTTCCACTGCCTCCTCTGCTTATGCCACTGCTGTCCAGAAGCATTCTGCTCTGGCTTATAAAGTGAACCGTTACTGCTGACTTCCTGGTTCCCTTTCAGCTGCAGGTCATCAGTGAGCTTAGGTTCATTAAGACCAGTATGTCTGTTCCTGCTCCCTCTAGCTGTGCCTGGAGGTAACTGCACATCTAGTTCTTCTAAAGAAACAGGATTTCTTTTCTTAAAACCAACTTTATTAGTGCCCGCATCATGACACCGTGCATTGTGTAATCATAGTTTGGGTTGTTCTTTCCTAGGTGCATAACTTTGCACTTGTCCACATTAAAATTCATCTGCCATTTGAAAGTCCAGTCTTCTAGTTTATTAAGGTCCTCTTGCAATTTTTCACAATCCTCTTGGGTTTTAATAACTGAATAATTTTCTGTCATCTGTAAATTTGACTACCTCACTCGTTATTCCCATTTCCAAGTCATTTACAAATATGTTAAAAAGCAGCGGACCCAGCACAGATCTCTGGAGTACTCTACCATTCATCTTTCTCCACTGGGAAAATTGGACATTTAGCCCTACCCTCTGCTTTCAATCTTTTAACTAGTTCCTGATCCACAATAGTATATTGCCTGCTATCCCATGACTTTTTAATTTCGCCAAGAGTCTCTAATGAAGGACCTTGTCAAAGGCTTTCTAAAAATCCAGATACTCTACATCGACCGACTCACCTTTGCTACCTGTTTATTTATTATAACAGATTAGTACGACAAGACCTTCCCTGGCTAAAGCCATGTTGGCTGTCTCCCATTAAATCATGACTATCTACATGTTCAGAAATTTTTCTTCTACTAATGGTTTCTATCATTTTTCCCGGTACGGATTATTCTGGCCATGCTGATATTTGCTGTTTGTGCTAAGGAGCTAAACCAGGGAACCATAACAATTGTTGTATCCTGAAAAATGGGACCTTTAATGTAAGAATAGTATGTGAGTGAGTGTGGAAAGGATTCTTGTTTGGGTGAGAAATGGAGGTCATATTATTAGTCCTGGGACTCCATGCTATTCTGTTATACCAGCTGTTATTTATAGGTTCAGCCACCTTTTTGACAGATACATGTTTTTCTTGACTGAAAATGAGAGTATGTGTGTGTGTGTGTGTGGTTTGAGGGTTTCACGGAGGATCTGGTGTGCTCATTTGCAGTTCAGGGGAGGGGGGGGGCATGAATGCCTGGCCAGTACCTAGACCAGGGGTCTCAAACTCAAATTGCTTTGAGAGCCAAATGAGGACTTGTAAAGTAACCCGCAGGCCGCATAAGACTCGGAACCGGAAGTGTACAACAACACTGTAGAAATACAACTATAAATTAATTTCCTCTTGTACTAAACAAACCGCAGATGTTAATGATCCACATTTCCCAGAGCTGACATATTCCAGTTAATAAATTCAAAATAAAGAGATATTTTTCTACCTTTTGTGCATTTTTTTTCAATTGCAGTTGCTCCAGCCACTTTCTTCTGGTTTCTTTGTGTCTTCTGCTAACTCTCCATCGTCTGCTGTCCATTTCTTCTCTCGTCTAGTTTTTCTTCCATTCTCTCTCTATATCTGCTTTAACATACTAATCTGTCTCCTTTTGCTCTTTCCTCATTCCTATTTCATCCACTCAAACTTTACCCCTCCATCCTCAATCCCCACTTACTCTCCCAATATCTGGCCAATTGTCGATTTTTCTTCCCTCCCACACAAAATATTTTTCCCCTCTCCATTTCACTCTCCCAGCCCCATCCCATTCTAATCCTCCCCCAACATCAGCTCCCTTCTAGTTCCAGCCCCACCCAAATCCACTCCCTTCTAGTCCCCGCATCAGCCCATTTCCAGTCCTCTTAGCCCCACCATCAGCCCATTTCCAGTCCTAGCTCCCCCATCCATTTCCAGTCCTATTTGAGTCCCTCCATTAGCTCATTTCCAATCCCAGCCCCACATCAGCCCATTTCTAGTCCTTTCCTAGCCCCACCATCAGCTCATGTCAAATCCTAGCTTCCCGCCACTCAGCCCATTTCCAGTCCAAGCCCCCCATGAGCCTACTTCTATTTCTAGCCCCTCCATGAGTCCATTTCAATCCAAGCGCCCACCACAGCCCATTTCCAATCTTAGCACCCTCCAAAAGCCCATTTCCAGTCCTATCCTAGCCCCTCCATCAGCCCATTTCCTGTCCTAGCTCCCCCCACTAAGCCCATTTCCAGTCCTAGCTCCCTCCCCTCTCAGCCCATTTCCATTCCAAGCCCCCTTCCCCATCAGCTATTTGCAGTTCAAGCCCCTCCTTCCACTCAACCCATTTCCATTCCAAAACCCCATCCCCATCAGCTATTTGCAGTTCAAGCCCCCCTTCTACTCTGCCCATTTCCATTTTTAGCAACCCCCCAGTCCATTGCCATTCCTAGCCCCCCATAGCCCATTACCAGTCCTAACCCCCCATCAGCCCACCTCCAGTCCTAACCTCCATCAGCCCATTTCCAGTCCTAGCCCCCCCATAGTCCATTACCAGTCCTAACCCCCCATCAGCCCAATTCCAGTCCTAACCCCCCATTACCCATTTTCAGTCTTCGCTCCCCCATTACCAGTCCTAACCCCCTCCCCCCAATCAGCCCAAGTAAATTGAAAAAAAAAAAAAAACCTGGCTGTTGCTGTTTCCACCGTGGCAGCGGCAGTATCAGTTTTCCCGCAGCCCATTCCCATCTGCCCGGCAGAGCCGTCAGCACCATCAGTGGCTTAGCGGCTCAGCCCTCAGCTCTATCAGCGGCGGGCTTTTCCAGCTGCAAAGAGAGTATTTCCCTCTCGCGGTTCTGTTAAGCCCGCTGGGGCTGATGGGAAGTTTCCCATCAGCCCCGGCCCAGCGGCCTTAACAGAGCAGAGCCGCGAGAGAGAAACTGTCTCTTCGTGGCCCTGAAAGCAGCCGCTGATGGAGCTGAGGGCTGAGCCGCTGATGGAGCTCAGGGATGAAGAGCAGACGGGAAGGGGCTGCGGGACAATTGATTCTGCCGCTGCCATGGCGGCAGCAGCAGCAGCCAGGTTTTTTTTTTTTTTTTAGTTTCCTCTCCATCACGGGCCGCACAAACTTTTCTCGTGGGCCGCATCCCGTGTGTTTGAGACCCCGGACCTAGACCGTACGGATGACCGCAGTATCACCAGGTGCCAGTGTGAAAGGGCAGGAAAAATCACAAAAGGTTCGCCATAACTAAGGGGTATGTTTACTAAACAGCGGTAACGGCTTCCGCTGTTTAGTAAACATATCCCTAAATGTCAAAACATATCCCTTTCAGTAATAAGAGACCCTCAAAATAAGAGCATTCAACAGTGCAAACAGCACTGAAATATTCCCAAATGCACTATTTTATGTGAGGTTGATAAGGATCCATACTTAGCATTGCAAAGACTGTTTTTAGAGATGATCAATGAAAGAATAACTAAGGATTTCTTCTGTCGCCATGCATATTTTAATGCAAGGTATGTCATGGCAAACATCACTTTCTACTTGATGTTATTATATCTTTGAGTGCACTGAGATTACCTTGCACTGATCTGGTCATGCAACAGACTAGTATATTTAGTCTAGTTTGCATCAATGTTTATATATCATCAGTATTTATGTGTAGTTTGCATCAGCGCAACACTGTCATTAAGAGGAGCAGCTTAGGAGATGCACGTTTTAACAGGGGAGGCATGGTGGCAGAGATAGGCAGGATCGGAAATGTCCATCATTTCAGAATACGATGAACGCAGGCACATCTAAACTGTTTGCTGCATATACCCGTGTCTCATCATAACAGTGGGGCCTGTGTTTCCCCATTGTGGTTTGCTCATGCCACGCCGGAAATGTCTATGTTCCCGATTCCGGAACAGCGGGTGCTCCTTTACCCCCTGCTGTAGAATTAGGGTGAAATCAAGCCCATTTTTGTTTTTCGACATGTCCGTGGCCCGGACATGCATGTTATGGAACTGGCCTCCACGTGTTTTGTATTGAATAGATTGTAAGCTCTGATGTGCAGGGACTGTGTCTTACATCTATAATATGTACAGTGCTGCGTACGCCTTGTAGCTCTATACAAATGATTAGTAGTAGTAGTAGTAGTGACCCAAATTTATCCAAATAGTTATTTGAACAGCAGATCAAATGTTGTCATTATCTAACTTGCCTATCTGCCCTCACTCTACCTCGGCACACACCAGATAGTGCCATGGCAGACTCTAATGATATTCAGCTGCAGTGGGTACATTGGGAGAGGAATGGGCAGCAAGAAGAAGGAGGAGATAGTTTCTCTGTAGAAGTCTCTGGTGACACTTATTCAAAGACTGTCACCCACAGAACTGTGTGTGATTCTGGAGACTGCACCTTCAAAAGGATATAAGCAGTCGGTGCAGAAGGCAGCTACTAAAATGGTTAATGTTTTTGTCTTAAAGCATATGGGGACAGACTTAAGATCTCAAAATGTGTATTTTGGAAGAAGGATGGGAGAGAAGAGAAATGATAATAACGTTAAAATACCTCCATGGCATAAATGCACAGGAGGAAAGCCTCCTTTAATTATGTATTTGTTTATTATAATTTATTCAATATTTACTCATGCCTTTTTAGCAGTTGTTCATGGTGAGGTGCAATCAGGTACAAGGGGCCATTGAAAATGAAAGTGAAAGGGATAGACTCAGGAGTAATCTGAGAAAATATATTTTTATGGAAAGAGTGGTGGATGCATGGAATAACCTCCCAGTGGAGGTGGTAGAGACAAGGACTGTATCTGAATTAAAGAAAACATGGGATAAGCATAGAGAATCTCAAAGGGAAAGGAGGGGATTGTAGAGCATATTGTATGTTTGGGCAGACTCAAATGATAAAGCGGTATAAAAAATCCTGTTTCAATAAATACAATTATGGGCTTTATCCATGGTCATTTTTCTCTGTTTCTATAGTGCTGCTGAATGTCCATGGATAGTGCCTGCCAACACCTATATCCATATAGTGTCTGCCACTATATGGGCATTTGGCTTTGATTATCAACCTCTTTCTCTCTTTTCCTACTCCATTGCTTATTCTCACTTTTCGCTTACCTCTTTCTATCCCTTTTGTCATCCCCCCTTATCTGTGTATGCATATATTGCTTTAGAGCCACTTAGGGTGTGATTCACAAATGAGCATGTTTACTAAAGTGCATCAAACACTTAGCAGGGGCCTGCACTAACAGCTGCTCACAGTTAAAAATACAGTGCAATAAAATACCCACACTAAGAACCTAATGCGGGATGGAGGGGATCAGGCCAGGTTCTGGGCAGATTGGGAGCAGCTGGCAATGACAACCAGAGGTGGTGTTAAGTGCAGCCACACTTCTGGCATTTCAGTAGCATGCAAATAAAGCATTCTCTGATCCCCCCCCCCCACCACCATCAAGACTCCCCCAATCCAGACCCACCCTGACATTCTGTCCCCCATCCAGACCCCCCCTGGGCAGCAAGATCTGCCCCATGAAGAGCCCCTCCCCCGCTTCAATCCCCCCAATATTCCATTCCACGTTCAACATTCCCTCCGGACAGATCCTCTGACCAAAACCCTTCTGATCCAGACTCCTAACAAGTCAAACTCAACCCCCCCCCCCCCGCAGGTAAACCCAACCAACAGGAAGCCTCTCTAAACAGGAAGTCCCCCAATAGGAAGCTCTCCTCAAAGAGCAGCCCTACCAAAGATCATAATCCAACCCTTCCCTCACTCTCTGACCTTCCTGGGATTCACATGTGGGTTTCCCTAGTGTCTAGTTGACTGCAGTTGGAGTAATCCCCTTCTGCTCACACCTCAGCTGTTACAGGTTTCTAAAACAGTGGGATGACTCCTAGCATTAGTCTCTCGGTAATACTGCTAGGATCCAACCTGCCACATATGACCAAGAATTCCTTTTATGGCAGACTGATCCCTAACGGTAGTAGTGCATGACTACTACTAGGGGTCACTGTCATCATTTTGGAGCCTGGTGGCTATCAGGATGGGAGCAGTAGAGGACTGCTCCTGCTCCAGTACACTAGACACTGGTAAAAATCCTGGGTGTGTCCCAGATGTCAGGAGGTATGGGGGAGGTTGTGTTCTAGTCTGTAGGGGGGGGGGGCTACAGTTTAAGGGTAGTTTCCTGTGGAGGGGCTTCCAGTTTGGGGGGGGGGGCATAGCCTGGGGAGATCTAGCTTGTTGGAGAGCTGATCTGGGGGATCTTCGGAATCTTGTTGTCTGGGGGGGGGTTACTGATCTGGGAGTGGAATGTTGGAGGAATTGGTTGGCGGTGGTCTTCATGGTGGCAGATAGGTTTGGAGGTTAGAATGATGTAGCTGAGTGATACAGGCTGTCATGGTATTTTTAAATGGCAATGGTCATTCAGGAGACATCACCTTGTGCCATTGCAACAACTGCAATTTTGTATTTTTTAACACCAGAGACAATTTTCCATACCTTGGCAGATAGCGCAAGTGAACCTGCATTATCTGCTGAGGCAAGGAATATAAGCCCATACAGTAAGTGTCTGCCTTGTGCACTAACTCCAGCATAGATGCTGAGCACGCCTCCAACAGCATGAATGTTTTGCGCTTATTGCACATTAATTTTTTTGCATAATGTGTGGTAAGTGCAAAATCTTACTACACTTAAGTAAATATGCCCCTAAGTCTTTTCTTCCATGCTATGTCTATAGGAAAGAAACTTGAGGAATTACTTCAAGGAGGTTTGATTATTCTAGTTGATACATAGACTTGAAACTCTATAGCAGTAATAAATGAGCTTATTTTCACAAATTATAAATACAAAGGAAGAATACTAAGAGGGTTTAGAAGTCCTATGTATGCTTTGGATGATGGTAAATGTCTCCAGAGGCATTTTAGAAGCCAGGTCTGTGGATGTCCCCAATGCAAGGGCATCCAAGTCTGAACAGGGGTGTGGTGGAGGGGTGGCTGTGGTATTCCCAAGAACCTGGACATCACTGCCTGATCTCTGAAATGTTTTGGAGGTCTGGAGTCACGATTAAGGTTATACCTGCTCCAGGTACAAAAAGGCATCAGGAAAGTGCTTGTTTTGGCTGTAAAACATCCAGAGATAGTAGAGAAGAAGGCACACCACCATCCCCAGTACTCTACACAATCACAATGGTAAAAGTAATGGGATTGTAACCCTTCGCTTCCCTGGTCCTACCCCATTACTCTATTAGGCTGTTCCTACATCCATGTTGGGCACATCAATGTTTGTGAAATTCTGCCTGAACTTGGACGTGCCTGATTTTTTTTTTTCAGATAGTCTGGCTTGGACGTCTGAGATTGCACTTGGACGTCATTTGTAAAATGCCACTTTAAATTTGTTCTTAGTTTTTGGATTTGTGTTGCATACTGTATTTCTATTTAAAGATAAAATTGTAGAATAAAAGAGAACATGCATATTTAAATCCCTATTTAGGAACCAGTCTTAAGACCCTAAGGCAGGCCCGATGTGCTGCTGCCACTGCACCACTTCACGCATGCGCATGTGCACACTCATGGCCTGCTGCTCCTGCCCCCTGCAATTTTCTGTCAGAGAGGGCAGGAGCGACAGGACGGAGGTGTGTGCACACGCATGCTTTAAAGACTGCTGTGGCTTCAAAGAGGTGTTCGCCATGCCACCCATGTTCCCGGTGAGACACTGGATGTTGGGAACAGCACGGCGATGGCACGCAGTACAGTGGGGGTGGCACATCGGGACTATCTAGGGCCGAGTTGCCACCAGGGTCTACCGCTCTAGGTGACCGCCTAATTTGCCTTGTGAATGAGCCAGTCCTGAAGACCAGCAATTACTTTTTTTTATCATTTATAGGTTGTTGTTTTTTTCTTCTTTTCAGCTTTTTAATTAAATGAAACTGACTGGGATCGACATAAAGCTTATGTTTACTGTGAAGATGAACTATTCCTGGTAGTATCTACAGTCGTTCTGTATTTTGATCTAGCATATTGTGTTAATTCATCTGTTGTTTGTGATAAGTCACAGTATTCCCTGAGAATAATGGCTTGTGTTTTGTTAGTCGTAATGAAGAGCATAATTGTAAAGGCATTCTTGGCACATGTAACATATCCTGAAGTACGAAACTGAAAGATGTAAGCAAATTTTGTAGTGCAGTATTTAAATAAATGTATTACCATAACATAAAAACTCTTGTACTTACTATACAAAATCTTTCCATATATTTTACTTATACAATAGAAAAGCAATTGAAACATTTTTCACCAAAAGGTTATTGCATATTTTAACTGAGAAAACATGCACAGAGAAAACATGAAAAGCTACCATACATAGAGTCACAGCAGATAGAAGTTACAATTACATTGTCTAACAAAAAAGTGGTTATTGATAACATCTGGTTTTGAAGAAAAGGAACTCAAATGTTGAATGAGCTTTGGAAAACCTATAAGCATGGTCTTTGTGAACTGTAAATCCTAACAATATTGGACATATTTCTTGTATTGAATTATTGGGAAAAGTGACGAATTCTAACTGGAAAACCATGGGTGAAAAAGACCAAAAGGTTCCCCAAGGAAACTCAGTCAATGCATTATAACTGCAAATTATGACCAGCAATGTAAAGTCTAAATCATTTTTATGTAAAAGGTGATGACTGGAAAATTACACAGGTGGTAGCTATAGACATTAATCCATTGCAGTTTTACCTGATTAAAGGTTTATTATTACTTTTAGGGTTAGATTTAACATGTTAACATGGGTTAATGTGATTTAACACACACCGTTTATTAAGTGTATAATAGGGTGTGCTAACTAACAGGTGCATCATTAGTACGCAGTCAGAACACAAAAGTAGCACAAAGGCCAATATCAAGTTCAAGAGACGGGTGTGTCTATCCCCCTGCCATTGACATATTGTTAACGCATGGCACTGTGGAAAATGACATGCCATGCTAATGGCAACAATCAGGGTTAGTGCACCTATAATGCTCATACTAACCATGATACGTCAACGCCCACATTCCGCCCCATCCCACCCTGTCTCTGCCTAATCATGCGCTAATCAGTTAACATGTGATTTTTAGCATGGAACCCATGCTATTAGTGTTGCTCAGTTACCGCATGCTAATTCCTGCACTAACGGTCAGAACTGTTTAGTAAGCATGCCCCAATTTAAATTTATATTAACATGCATTTATCTGCATTAACATGTGTTAACACATGTTAGTAAATCAGGCATTTCATATTATATTTTAAGATGTAACACAAAATATATTGTACCTCAAATCAAAACCTACCTATCCACACATTCATGAACACTAAACTCACAGCCACTGCATGCCGACACCCCCGCACTACCCTACTTGATTGGTTTGCAGTGAAATCCGCTTTGATTCAAGGATAAAGAGGGATATAAATACTTTTAAATAAATAAATAAATACCACATGAATCACCAATCAATTGTAATGGTACAAGAGGATATGCTTCTGAGGTGTGTCATTGTATGACTTTCACCCTCTTTAAATGCCATGCCAGTTTGTCGCTATCCTTGCTGCATGTCTCTGTGATTGTATTTTGACTATCTCCAAGAACAAGCAGGAATGCAGTCTTCATATATGAGTGACGTCCCTGACGGAGCGCACGTGGAAACACTTTCCAGCATCCAATAGGAAGCGTTTGGGAACATCCCTCTGCACATGCAAGCCTGCCTTCCTGGCTTCTCAGTGATTCTCCTCAGTCTTAGTTTTTCCGTAGAGCCCAGAGACCGCTGTCCTCACACTGCAGTTAAAACTTTTCCTTGCACCCTTTGGAGTTCAATACTTACTGTATCTGCTTTCCCGTCATACATTTTTTGACTTGGCAAAGGCTGTCTTTCCCGACATGGACAAGCCACTTTGCAGTTTTAAAAAATGTACCAACTGTAACTGCACAATTTCCATGACCGACAAGCACAATTGGAGCTTGCAGTGTTTGGGCACCAGGCTCCTGTAACTTTTGTCAACAAATGACAAAACAGGGCCTACAGATTCATGAAAAGCAATGAGAGAATCTTTTTGGTACTGACTCAGCACCCTCAGCACACTCTTTTTCGGCGTCAACTCCCTCTCGAGGTTCCGGTTCCCTGTGGGCATCCTCATCTCTCTCGGAATCGAGAGGCCACAGTACTGGAGAAAAGCATAAGTCGACATCGGTGTCCGAGCCATCTACATCAAAGGCCGATGCTGAGCCTTGGGATTGATCCATTGTACATCGATAGACTGCCTAAACAGCACTGGTGGAAGGAATCCACCTCTAAAGCACAAGAGGGGCTCCAGAGTGCTATAGAGGCTTCAGCCTCCAGTACGCCTCTGGTTCCATTGTCTGGTACAGTCGCCCAGAGTTCTAAGCCTGAGTCCACCCAGACATCAGTCATCTCCCTCGAGCAGCATATGCTATCGAGTCTGGCTGCACTCTTGGTGGCATCCATGCCAGTGGCCTCACGGCCCTCAGGAGCCCAGGTCTCATTACCGAGCCTGGATTCAGGGAACAAGTTCTCGATATCTCATACCTTTGGGCCAGTACCGAGCCATGACATTGATGACTTCAGGGTGGATGCCAAGCTTGGAACCGGTCGACCCTGCTCCAATTCCTTTGGCCTGTCTTCTGCAGCTGGACCATTGCTCCTATGAAGAACCACCTTCAAGCTCCTATGGTTCCGATGCTCTGGAGCACCGGCATCAAGAGTGACTGTTGGTCTCTAAAAAGCATCAATGAACGATGCCAATCATTGATATTTTGATTTCATTTCAGATTCAGGCATGGGCATTGGAGGCCGAATCACCTGTTTCGCAGCAGCACTGCAATGTGCCCTCAGACCCTTCGCCTCCTCTGGAGCATCATCGGTCCCCACCTTAAGACATGTCCTTCTAGGACTTTATTAGAGACATGGCTACCGCTCTCTCGGTGTCTGTGGACATAGAATTGGAACTGAGAGCCGAGGAACTTGAAATACTCCAAAATCCCTCGATTTCAAAGCAATCAGCCACCCTGTGTGTTCATCACATCCTATAAGATCTAATGTTTTGAATATGGGAAAACTCTCGATACAGCCCGTCAATAAGAAGCTCAATACCATGCATCGAGTTCCCGGTTCTCCTGGATTTCTGAAATCTCAACTTCCCCACCATTCCATGGTGGTTGAATCCGCTATGCTACACATTCGGAGTGCCAAGAATCATTCTTTGGTTCCTCCTGGGTGGGAGGCTCATACTCTCAATTCCTTTGGCCATCTATGTTTCAGTCATTGATGTTAACTGGCTGCATCAACGCCTACATTCTCTATATGGGCATATTTCTTAGAGACATCATGAAGGACCTCACTGAGTTGTCTGCTGCCCCAACTGTTCTGCCAAGACAACCCAAAATAACAGGATACATTTTTTTTTTAAAACTCAAATGCTCTCCTCCCTTTTTAATACCTGTCTCTTAAAACTGTTGCTACACCAGCACTATCACTTTAAACTATTCTCTAACAGGCAATGTAATTTCTACAGAAAGCAGCTTTATATCACTCAAGCACATGTCTTACGAAGTTTAATTCATTTTAAAACTCATTTTATTTCTATAAATGAACCGCTTTAAATCACCACAGTTAAACACCTTAAAACTTTATAAAAACCACTTTTCCATGTTACCCATCTCCCTAGAACACTTCCCAGGTATTTTAAAACTTTCAATTTTTATAAAAGAGCACTTTTTACATCGGGGGTAGACCCCGCCCCCTCCGACTTTAATGAGCTCCATTTTAAATTTGGGCCCTGCTAAAGCCAGTCCTTCCTATCTCAAATTCTGGCCTTATAACATTTAAATTTTGATTTTGATTTTCAACAGAAAAGTGGCCATTGCTAAGTGTTTTAGCCCCTTCAATTCATTCCCACCACTAGAATCAATTACAGGGCAGACCTATCTGCCTGTAACCTTTCCACTGCTTGCTTATGCCCCCATCCAAATTCTTTTGAGATATCTGGCTCAGTAAGCAACACCAGGGGCTTACTTCCCCTCCATTAATTATTTTAATTTAATTTAATTTTTTTCTCAGGGCTTCTATTAACACAAGACTTCTCTGGGTCTTCCCTGATCAAAAAGTCCCATTCCAAGGCTCTCTACCCATGAAAGTAGTGGGGACCTTCCCAGCCACACTACTGGCATCTCCAGACCCTCCCCCTCCAACCTCAGGCTTCCCAGTAAAAGAAAATCATCTCCAGGCTCCCTACTACTGACATCGGGGCAGACGCGAACCTTGCAGCTGTTCCCCAATGTCAGCCAGCCTCTCTGCACCGCAATTGCCCCTCCCCACAACATTAGGGTTAGCCGTGGGCTGCCCTGAACTCCCCCCCGATTGCCCCCCCAACATCGAGTTTAGCCGCGGGCTGCCCTGCCCTGCGCCCCCCCCCCCCCCCATGCATCTGCTCTCTCTGCCCTTTATCGGTCCGTCCCAGGCCCAAAACTGCCTTTTGGCTCACTCCCCCCTTCCCGATATCAGGGCTAGCAGCAGCTTCGCAGCCCCCCCCCCCCCCCCACTGAGGTCAAGAAGGGATTCCAGGCTTCCTTCTTCAACATCAGAGACAGCCGCAGCAGCTGCGACTGCACCTGATGCCACAAGGCTTTCCTCCCATGTGATTGTGAGCAACCCCGAACATTGTGGTTGCCTCCGATTACATGAGGACTTGTTCCCGAACCCTCCGCAACAACATGCCTACTCAGGCCCACTCCTGCGACTTCCCCCTCACAACCGGTGCAGCCAGCACAACTTTCCCTGCATCATCGGGGCAGCCACAAAACAACATGGCTGCACCCAATCATAACAGCTAAATCCTGCAGCCCTCCAGAAGCTTGCCCCAAAGCTCTTTTTTCTTTCTTTTTTTAAAAACACTGCGGCTGCATCACAGTACCCCACAGAGAACCCAGACCGGCCATCCAAACAGATGCCAGATCATGGCTCTCATCCTGCCTTTCTTCTTTTCAATTCCCTCCCCCCACACACACTTCTCAAGCTTCCTGCAGTCACAAAAGGACACAAAAAAAACCCTGCACCTTTTTTCCTTCTATCCCAGAGCAGAGAGAAACAAACTAAACAATCACAGCTGCCCCAAGCAGTCCCCGCAGCTCTGGATCCCTGATGAAGAGAGAAGAAAAAAAATGCACAGCTATTTCTTTCTTTTTTTTATTTATTTACCATTTGGTTATATTTGACTCAGCGGATTTAAAATGCCGACCCTGGCATTTGGTCAAAGTTTTCCAACCTTGTACTTTTTCTACTACTTACATTAAATTTCAATCCAAACAAAAATTTTCTTTCAAATATGCAGGGATTCTTCCCTTCTTATTTTGCCTAGATTTTCTAATAATTTGATCTTAGGGCATCTTTACTCCAACATTCGATCCACTACAAAACCCAGGAAAAGAAATTTCCAACCATAGAGTCCACCAGATGTCATTGGAATTATCACCTACTACATTTGTTTCATTTTTTAAGGGCCTTTCTTTATCTCTAAAACTTTGTAAATCTTCAGCATTATCATCACATTGATCCATCATCCATGGTTCCTCACCCTCCTCTATTTCCCAGGGCACTATTCTTAATTGGTTTCTGTGTAATACCTTCTCCCTGCCATCCTTATTTTGAATTCTGTACACATTCTGGCAAATTTTATTATTTTATTTATTTATTTATTTATTTAGCTGTATTTATATCCCGCTTTTCACCGGGTCAAAGCGGTCAATTGGGAGATACATTTAACACGAGGGGATATGACACACATATGCTAATACTTACAGGGAACATGGGCAATGGATGCCTATTAGTTCCACTACCCTGTATGGTTTGTCTTCCAACAACATCGCCAATTTATGTCTCCCTTTAAAATCTTGCTTGCACACAAGTACTCATGACCCAATCTCCAATGGAGACTTATGTGCGCCCTTGGCAAGTGTCTTCTTGATTTTCTGACCTGCCAGAGCTGAAGTTTACCGCTGCACTTCGCACCACTCACAAGTATTCCAGATGTACCCACTCGTCCACTGTAGGCACCTCACAGAAGTCTAGAGTGATAATGCGGCTGTGGCGTTAAGGCACACTAATGCTGTGAATTCCGGCTCTGAAGGGTGGAGTAAGGCTTCCCAGAGGGCGGAGAGAAGGGGTCAATGGGCGGAGAGTGGGAGGGGAGAGGCTCCAGGCATACTAACACTGTGAAATCTGGGTCTGAACACTAATGCCAGTGAAACCCTCGCGTTAAGGCACATTTTCAGGAAAGAGAAACCATTTCAGTCAGCAATGTACAGCAAAGCCACGGAAACCAAAAAACATGATAGTAGTGATCCATCTGCACGGAACAAAAAGGCAAATAAACACAGAAAATGACCTGAACCACATTTAAAATCCCAATAACCAAGCTGGCCAAAAGTGATATTAATGATAAACATAAAGCAACACCACTGACAAAGCTCAAAAAATAAGATATCATGTTTGGAAGGGTCTATGCTCTGTCCCCCTACAAAGTGAATGATCCCACATTGAAATAGTGCTGATCAGGGTTTAGTCACGTCTATATTGGGCAGGTTTGTTATGGCGTGCACATGTGCAGTAACAGCAGGGTGGGCATGTAGGAAAGAGCAACTGTACAGATGTTGGAAATGGGATATAGAGAGTTGCAGGTGGCACATGCTGTGGTCCAGCTGGGGCACAGTGTGTGTTAGGCAGATGCCTAGGTGGCACATAGCAATGCTGAAACTGTAAAGCAGCAAGACAGCAACTGACGAGGGTCCAACATGGGCATGAGTGTGTGTCCCACAGTGTCACAGGGGAGATTATCCAGCAGGTACCCACAAGGGCACATAACATTGGCAGGTGGTGTGGGGGGGAAGCACGCATGTCCATGTAGGCACCCCTACCCGAGAACCCACACCATAGTCAGCTGCCTACCGGCATACTGGATGGCCTGGGACTGCACACCACTAGCACCACTGCCATAATGGCATGGCAGCATGGTGGCGGAGGGGTGCTGGTGGTGGATGGGGCAGTGGCATCTGCCCACAGAAGACCATGGCCTAGCCCCGTTTAGGTGGGTGCCGTGCACTTCAACAGACAGGGCCTGCCTGACGAACAGTCATGGTATCCCCAGGGAATGAACTGTCCCTGTGGCAACAGTGTGGTGCAGTACACACAGCCAGTGTGTTCATGAGCAAAAGGTCACAAATTCAAGTCCTAGTTGTGGCTCCTGCCAACCCAGTCCACGTATTTTACCCAGTACTAAACTGTGGTACTAAAGATGGAACCTTTATTGTAGATAACATAAACATGCCTGAAATGCCTATATTTTACCCTACAGAGCACAGACACCATAAACATGTGCAATACCTAGAGCAGAGTTTCCCAACTGCAGTCCTGGAGGGCCAAACACCATTCAGGTTTCATGCTGTCTCCAATAAATATGCCTATGCTGCATTTGTATGCACCGCCCCCATGGTATGCAAATGTATCTCATGCATATTCATTAGGGACAGCATGAAAACCCGAACAGTGTTTAGCCCAGCAGGACCGGAGTTGGGAACCTCTGCTCTAGAGCAGCGGCCAACAGGGGCATAAACACCCACACCCACAGGCTCCACTATCCAAAGCCTCATGGAGAGTCAGGCTGTTGGGCCCTGTGCGCAGCAGCATCTCCCAATACTAGCACTTGCATACCTTAGCAATGCCGCCCTAAACTTGGGAATACGTTACACATGTATCAAAAGGTTGCTATGATTAATGGCAGATAAAAATTCCTAAGTTAAGCACAATTTCTGATAGAGCTGCATCATAGCAACCTTTCTGATATCTGTGGAGTGTGTTTCAGTTTTGGTTTCTGACAGTGTTTACCACCCCGGGGAGTGACCCCAACAGTATTGCGTACCATAGCCATGCCTACACTGTGCCCAGGACTGGTGTGGTGGCCAGGGCTGCCAAAAGCCTCTATATTTGCACAATGCTGGCATAGGGTGTGGGAGTGTGTGTCTGTCTATCCATTGTGTTGTGGCTGCCTACACCTTACTCAGCCCACACTGCTTGCACTGTTTCCAGTGTTAGCCTGCCAATGTGCATAATGAGGAACAAGGTACTGTGGATATGGCCCGGACAGGGTGGCCTGGGCAGGATGCATCTGCACAGAGCATAGGGCAATGGCTGGGACATTGTAGTGCGCAGCCACCACCTGCATGGACTGGGTGGCCACAGCATGTCCTGCTGGGAGGTCACTCTCACCCTGACTGATCAGTGACCACGGCATGGCTAGGTTCCCCCATAGTGCTGTTTAGCATTTCTCTCAAGTGATATTTATGGGTTCTCTTTTCTGGGGCTGAATAACTGTGTTATCTGCTTGGTGTGTTTGCTCACATCCCAGTTTTGTGTGCATGCATCTCCTCCAGGAACATGCACTATGGACTAGCTAGCAGACTGTCTGGTTAGTATGTGTATGGCTGGAGCACCTTGCAGGGTGCAGTGGCTGGAGACTCACTATGCTTGCTGCTGGAGAATGTCAGATAGTGGTGGGGGGCAGCTGAGCATTTCCAGGCCTACTGTCTCTCTGCCCTTGCCTTATGGATGAATACAGTTCTGCATTGACTACCCTGTAGGGTGCCTGTTCTCCAGCAGGACTGGGGTTAATGGTCCCCTCTATTGCCACCATTCCAGGGATGTAGAATGTGGATCTGTTGGTGGGAGATCCTGTCCCCCACCCTGAGCCACAGAGAGTGGGTTGGATGGTGCTACATAATCTGCCTATGGGTCCAAACACCCCCCTTCACTTAAATCATGTGACTATTCTGGGTGCATCATAGTCCACAAGGGCTAGGCGTGACTGGGAAATACAGATGGACACAGGTGCATCCTAGGTGTGTCTGCAAGGACTGCCTATCACACACCAGCACTAATGGCACCCTGCAGCATAGTCTATCTCAGCTAAGTCCGTTGCTGCAGACCTTGTGCTGGGCGCCCCACCTCGCCCTCAGGGTGAGCACAGTACCCCCACAATGTGTCGGTCTGTAGCTACCCTGTGCCAGTAACACACACGGTCAGTTCCCCCTACCAGGCCGAGGTGCTGTGGGGGGTGCATACCCCATCTTGTGATCATCTGTAGACTGCTGATCTGCATGTGCAGTGCATCATGGGTATGGGTGGGTTTACCCTATCCTGGTAACCACAGCATACAGTTTGTCTGGTGACCTGCAGTCCTTCTGTAGCCAGCCAGGGGTTTGTTAGGAGATGTAGCCCACTGGTTACGTCACTAACTGGCAGAGGTCATGAGTTTGATCCCACAGTGGTGCTATTTGATAGGGCTGTCTGAGGCATTTCCTTTTTTAATTTAAATTAGTGCTGCCAGAAAAAACACCCTCACAGTGCTGTAACCTTAAGGTGCCTCATAAGGCGCCCTATAAAGCGCCCTATAATGCGCCCTATAGGGAACATTATAAGGTGCCTTGGCAGACAGTGCACTTTATAATGTGCTCTCTGGAGTGGCTTATAGGGCGCCTTATGCGGCACCTTAGGTTGTGGCACTGTGAGGGTGTGTTTGCTGGCAGCACTAATTTACATTAAAAAAGAAAATGCCTCAGACAGCACTGATTTAAAGTAAAGGGCAATGCCTCAGATAGCCTTACTCATTAAGCCCATTGGGGGATCAAACTCATGCCCCCTGCTTCATCAGTCAATGTATTAACCATTGTGCTACACCTCTGTTGCTGTGTTTGCTGGTCAGCGCGCCTAATTAAGGCTAATGCGCGTTAACGTGCCCAGCTCCCTCTATCGCACGATAACGGACTTTATCGCGCGATAACCCGAAATGCTACCTTAAGACCGGAACGCCCACTACCCTATATGGCATTCGTCACAATAAGACTGCAACTAACGCCGGTAACATTAAGACGGTTTAGTAAACATACCCCTATGAAAAAATAAACTATAACAAAAAGTGCAGAAATTGAAACAGCAAGAGATGCAGCACATATAATATATAGTTCAACCAAGAGTCTATTTTTGCATGGCTCTTCAATGATTTCCTGTTTTCAACGGATCTCTCCCTTACAGTTCCAGTAGCCTGGCGCTAGGGAGTCCCATATGTGAAGACTACATTCCTGCTTGTTCCTGGAGATAGCGTATTTACTCACCTCTAACGGGTGATCTCCGGGAATAGCAGGAATCAGTCCTCATAACCCACTCTCCCCCCCAAGGATCTGTAGATTATTTTCCTCTAAGCAATATACTTCACTGAGGAGAATCATTGGGAAGGCAGGAACACATACGCAGAGGGATGATTCCAAATGCTTCTTTTTGGATGCTGTGGAGTATTCCCGAATGGGCTCCATTGAGAACGTCACCCATATGTGAAGACTGATTACTGCTGTTCCCGGAGAACACCTGTTACAAATGACCATTCCTTATCCTCCTCCTGCTTTGCACCTTTGTGGGTATCTTTGGCATGTCATTGTATACGTCTTTGGATGTTCTTTCACCCACTTTAGCATGCAGTCCCTGTCAACCCGAGTCTGGGATAACCCGAACCCAACACAGTGAGGGTGTGCTCTACCAGCGTACCACCATGATGAGTCTTGAGCTCTGTCTTCAGAATTCTTTTCACACTTCCATTATTATATGATCTGGGTTCTGTGATGGTCCCCTTGCCATTTTACTCCTCTCATAGTGCCTTGGTGTGCTTCCATCAATTGTGGTGCTTTGCCCTCTTCTACTGTCTTGAGCCGTTCATTGTACTCTTTGTACTGCTTTGCCCTTCTGATGGTGGGTCTGGTACTCATCCTGCCACTGTATGTACTTTTTGTCCCTCTCCTGGTGCTTCCTGGGGAGTGTATGACACTCATGATGACTTGTGCTGTTTCTGTTGCCTGCCATCAAGTTTAAAGCAAGTTGGACTGAAAATAGATGGCAAGGCTGACTTTCCATTGTAAAATAGCTTCCCCTATAAACAAATGGGACAAACACACAAATGGTTTGGTTCCCAAAGACTAACCAAATGAGTATGTTCTGACGACCAAAAACAAGCCCAAAATCAGTAGCTTGGGATCTCCTGCTGTAATGTTGGTCACTGCAAAAGAAATTAGAGAAACTCAAGGAAGCTAGAAAAGAGGAAAGCGATCTCCGTAAACAAGAGCGCCAAAGGAAGAAGCAGAGAGAGAGACCCCAGCCACACAAAATGGCCTTCTATTAATACACTTTATTGAAGACTTGACTTGGCCAAGTTTCAGCAGCTCTGCCTGAATCAGGGGTCAACAAATAGGTCAGCTGATGCAGTATAACGCAAAAAAACATCAAAATGAAAAGCCATGAACAAAGAAGTGTACAAAAACATTTACTAGAATGCCAGTTATCATATCCACAAACTGGAAGCAAAAACTGAAAACTCCACACATGTTGTCTATCAAACACAAAAAGGCAAGGAGGATTTTAGACATAAATCACCCATGCCATTGCATTGCATAGTCCCTAGCTACTGAGAAAGGCTACATTGTGGTGGCAATTTTCAGTAGCCTCTACTATTTGTAAAATACTTGGCCACTTTTAGTTCACATATGCTGCAGTGAACTTTCAAAGGGAAACAATGCAAGTTATTTTCCTCTGAAAATTAGTAGCCACAAAAGTACGTGTTAAAACCACTTGCATATGCTGTACCTGATATTTGTGTTGCTGGTTGAGAGGGTTAAAATTGCACTCATGCATTTGAAAATGTCATGCATATGTGCTACTTTACTCCTCCGAGCTAAAAACACCCATGGGAACCCCCTCCCTGGTTAAAATCACCCACAGGAACACCTCTTTGCTGAAAGTGCACATGTTGTGAATGCCATCATATATTTTAAGATAAATCATTATTTATCCAAGTAAATGACTTTGATAATTGTTTTCTTCACTCTGAAAGAGAAAGAGCATTAAAAAACACTTTTATAGAAATGAACTATGTTGTCAGGCTTGAAACTTGCAGCCAAATACTGACTTGTCCGAAGACCACATCTCAGAACAGAATGACATGTACAAGGAAAATTTCTAATCCAAGCTTAGTTCACTATGGCATTTCTATTCGTATATATTCTGACAGAGTAGCTAAAACAGTTATCTTAACCTATAAATGCTTGTGGTATTAGGATACAGTATTTGGGGAGTATATTCAAAACAGTTTAGCCAGTAAACAAACCTGCTAACCGGTTAAAATGCGGTCACTGCGATATTCAGCAATACTAACTGGCTAGGACAGCTGAATCCCCACAGACTGCCGAAAAAATGCCCAGTTAAAACCGGGTTGGTCTGTAAGCAGAGTGGGGGCAGTGACAGCCTCAGCCAGGTAACTTAAGTGGTTTAAGTTAGCATAAGTGAATAGCTGTCCTGACTTTAACTGCTTCGTGCTATTCGGTTAACGGCTTAATATCACCACTGACTGGATAGTAATGGCGATTGCTAGTGAAACCAGATATTCAGCACCAGATGCTGGATAAGCTCCAGTGCCAAATAACCAGCTTTAGTTTCAGTGACAGCGGCAAGATGTTTTAAGAATAATGATCGCTGCCACCGAATATCGACCCCTAAGAACTTAAGGGGATGGGAGCTGAATAGCAGAACAGGTTCCATCTAAAAAGACAGTGAAAAAATAGCACACAAGAGGGAGGGGAAATATTTGTGATCATAAGAGGTTAGGGTAATGAAGTTTTAAGTTCATTAAATAGACCAAATAGGAGCACGCATATTAACAGGTTTTAAAACCCTTTTTAAATTTTTTATATGAACTCTAATTGAGAGCACAAGAAGTGAGTTCCATAGGCATGGGGCAGTGCAGCCAAAGCTTGCATTCCAGGTCCACTCGAGCCCGATTGGCCTTGCGGTGGGAGGCAGTGACGTGCAATCTCCCCTGCCTCCCACCACAAGGCCAATCAGGCCCGACCACGTGAAACAGCAGCACAGCATAAAAGGAAGCGCATTCAGGTGTGCCCGCACCTGAGGTCCTTGCCAGAAGGCCCTTTGGCGCGGCCCTTAGGTGGGGAACAGAGGTAGGAACAGCATATGCAACAGAAGCAGTTCACTAAAGCAGCATCAGAAGATTGCACCACAGCACAGTAAGTTGCCCTAGCTATAAAGCAGTCTTGGCATGATCTAATACTATACCGGTCACACATAAAGACTCCGTCCCTGAAGCTAATGTGAATATACTTATAAGATCTACCATCTTCTGCAAATATCTGATATACCACTGACTTTGTCTAATAGTACTTTAATATTTTAACATCCTACTTAAATGTAACCTTTAACCTACTAAGACATTGTGAAAACTATCCTTCAGTGACTCAAATGTATCTTTTGTCCCACAAACCAGATAGTACTGCAATACTGCAACACCTCATAGCTATATAGATACCTCGCTTCAAAAAGCTGCATTTCATACCTCTCTGCTTTCATATTGTGATCACATAATTTGTATCTCACTATTTGAATCTCAAACTGTGTTCTCTTTCAGGTAATGTATTCCTTATACTGCTATGTTGTTTTGTTTACTCACTCTTAGGCCATGTGGTCACTACTGCTATTTAACTGTTCTTCTGCCCTTTTAGCTTTTATTACCATCAGCCCACCTCAGTGGAGCTCAACCCCTGCTTCTTCTCCAGCTAGCTCAGACCCCATTTGAATTACTTTGCATTGTTCTGACCAATCTCTCCTAAAATTCTGCTTCTTACTCAATTCAAATCTCCTCTTTGCCCTGATTGCAAAGCTGGAAATCAAACGTTCTATAGCACATGCTCTCATCATTCATCTGCTCATCACAACACGTTTAAATGCACTTTAGACTCCCCTAAACACCTCATCCCCATCATTCATCATCGCCCAAACAATAACCAAATTTGCTACCTGTACAACCATCATAACACTAGAGATAGCAATAACCACAAACACAAAACTACCAAAGATTATTCTCATCAACCCTAGCAATGATATCAGAACTCCTATCCTGAGTGAACGTTCTAAACCTTTAAAATGCATTCTAATAAACATACAATCTGTTTGGAATAAAATACCATTAAGTCTAGATATCATAAGAGATGAAACCCCAGATATCCTTTGCATCACTGAGACATGGCTCACTGTACATGACACCATTCTACTAAATCAGCTAAGTGCCAATGGGTATAATCTGTATAACTGCCCCAGGGACACAAAGCGAGGTGGTGGAGTCCTAATATTAACCAAAGCAGTCCTATACAGCAGTGTCTGTAATGATAGTGATGGGATAGACCTTCTCAAAATTGAAAACAAAGGCCTAGCAATTTGCCTCCTCTTTAGACCTCCCACCAGCAGCCACATTAACCTCACAACAATCTTAGAATCTGCATTCACGTCACACATGAGGAAACCACATGTCATTCTCTGCGATTTCAACTTAGCCTCACTATCCTTACAACAATCCACAGCGTTCCTTGATTTCATGGAAGACCTAGGTTTCCAACAAACAACCCCACCCATATCAAGGGAAATACTCTTGACATGATATTCCTCCCAAAATCTATTACCTAACATCCCAACTACTCCATCCCTAGCCCAACTCAGGTAACTTGGTCTGACCACTTCATACTAAGGTTTGACCTACCAATCCCGCTTACCGAACAAAAACTAACTGATGCACAATTGTTCACCCCATCTAGCCACAATCCATACTCACATGTATATAGTTGCTGATATCCTTCTAATTGTCCGGAGGCAGGAGGAGACATTGTACATAGCTGGATGGTGTTTTCTGTAACTGTACATAGTTATACCATGTTATGGTTTGGAATATCTGTTCTCTGTAAAATGGTTTGTTTAATGTAAACCGCTCCTGATCTGTGGAAGGGGCGATATAGAAAAACTGCTTAAAAAAATAAATAAATTGATGATGGGTTGGAATCACTAGCATATTTGCTTGAGATGATTTATGAGTTTACTGAGAGCAGTATGGAATGAGTAGGGAGTGTAAGTAGAGAGTATGTCCCATAGAGAACACATGATGTGCTAATATTAAGATTTTAAAGGTAATTCTACTGAGAATTGGAGCCAGTGTTGCTCCATTAAATAGGGTGTTAAAATCCAGCTCACTTGATGATGGTTGCAAAGTCTGCACCAATTTGATTTGCATATCTCCAAGGCAATGACTGGATGGAAGGGCAGCCAGTTCTGCATACTTCCTCCTAGTATTACTTCCATTCCCTGTTCTTTCAATTCATCTGAGGATGGGCCAACATTTCCTGTGTACCCTTCAATAACCCTCCCACAAAAAATATTGTATGCAGCCCCATATTCAAAGGAAGAACTAATTTCTAAAAGCTTGCCATCAAAGTAAGCCAGGTAAAATATGCTTATTAAGCTATCCCATCCCTCTATATCTCTATGTCCTTTCCCTATCAATTGCCCCACTAAACTATGCACTTTCTGGGGGTGACGTTTTTATTTTTATTTATATAACTTAGAGGTATTGCTGTTTTGGGTAAAACCTGTCCCCTAGATATATCCTAATCCTCAGTTGTGTTGTCTGTCTTGACTAGACTGTAAGCTGTTGGGAGCAGGGACTGTTTCTTACATGTCTCTGTACCGCATTGCATACGCCTTGCAGCACTATATAGATGATAAGTAGTGATAGTAGTAGTAGTTCTCTGCATCTTTTTCTCTGCCTTGCAGCTTTTCCTCCATATCCTTTCCAAGGGGCCGCTTTTTGGAAGGAGTCATCTGGATTTACACGCAAACTACATGTGTAAATTCAAGTATTTTGGTTATGTATATGCATACATGGCCTCTAATAAAATGCCAACTAGTGTGAAAGTATAAACATAGTATGCGGGATGCATAATTTCATTGTGGGGGTGTTCTTGGCTTGGTTTTGGGTGATGCATGGGTGGTGTGGGCAATTACGTGTGGAAATGATAAAAGTATGCACGGAACTGCAAAATATAAGCACAGTTATTTGCATATGTGCATACTTTTGCGTTTGCACTATATTTTACAAATGCAAGTACACGTTCACTTGACTTTATAAAATAAACATAAAGTACATACATGAAGATGTACATTAACTAGGTGCCAGTTATAAAAATAGCTTCATACTGCCTAGAATGATGTTTTAACAATCATAGTCCATCATGATCAGAGGTAGATTTATCTTTTGAGTGCCCATAGGCAATGGGTGAGGCCTTCATTCCCTCCCCCACTGAACCTGCATCTTGCCTTCTGCCAATGGGAGGAGGGGACAGCTTTTGTGCATTTCCTCCCCTGTTCCTACTTTCTGCAACAGATCAGGGGTTTAGGGGAGAGATGCTGCATGCCATAAACACCTCCACCCCCCCCCAACTAATCTGTCCATTGGGGAGAGATGCTGTGCGCCATACCCCCCCCCCCCCCCCCATCCCCAATCCTGCCCTTTCCCCTTTCTGCAGCGGTGGCACCAGCAATAGCAAGTTTGTTGTAAAGTTTTGGCACATGGCAGGCAAACCCTTGCACTAGAGACAGCTCTTACTGTGCTCCACCTCCTCACATGTATGGGAGGAGGGACGGGGCACCACAGATCCCATATGGAGCATGAGAATTTGCCTGCCCTAATTGAAGCTTTACAATCTGCTTATTACTGCCGCAACTGCGCTGTTCTTGGGACAGTCCAAATTGGAACATAACAGCAACGGCAATGCTCCAGCAGCTATCAAAAATTGGTGCAAGAGGCAGTTGTCTCCATTGCCTATGCCTAAATCTGGACATGAGCATGATACCAGTCCTAGGAGGAGAAACTGTTCCCCATAACTTTTGTAGAAACAAATAAAGCATCAAAACATTCACTACATGCCTCATTCCAAGCCTGAATTCCATCCAGTGGTGACAAATCAATCACCTGAAGCTGTACCCTTTCATGTTCCAAACTAAAATGGCCTGACCAAGACACTGGCAGAACCTTTTCCCCACATTAAAGCTTCCTCATAGAACAAGATTAAAAAATCTGGGTCAGTATTCAGCCCATGGCGGTCAGCAGTGGTAAAGTGCCTGACTGGCGCAGGCAGAAATAAAAGCATATACACAGCCGCTGTATGAACTTGGGTTGCATTAGATAGGGCGTGGGTTATACTTAATAATATAGTCATCAATTTAACATAGAAACATAGAAATATGATGACAGAAAAAGACCACATGGCCTCTCTAGTCTGTCCTTCCATATCAACAACTACAACAGTCCCCTATTTTCCTTTAGAGATCCTCTGTATGTCTAACGTCTGGGTGGCAGTGAACATCACATAGCATTATTTGAAAAAAAAGCTAAGCAAGAGACCAGATGTAAGAAGTTGGAAGTTCTGGATTTCAAACAAAATGACTTCTACGAAAGTACCTGAAGGAGGAGTGGCAGGGTAGAAGAAGACAAGGGAAGTGGAAACACAGTGAGCTAAAATAAAAGGAGCTATGAAAAGGGCAAATGACGTTTATTTAAGGAAAGTAAACAAAAGCAAATGAAAAAGGAAATCGATATCGATATCCAAGGAAATGGTTGCAAAAATTGTCCTGGCACAAGAGCTGGATGTAGATGCATGGGATGCAGTGAAAACATTCTAGCCGCTTTCTTGAGGGAAATGCATAGATCCCAATATTCAGTGGCATTTACACGGTTTGTAATGCTGCTAAGCGGGATATTCAGCAGCACTAATATAATTAGTGCCACGGAATATCCACGGATGCCACCACTAGATGCCCCAAACCTAACAGTTTAGTATCAGCCGTTGCGGTGTCGTTCCAAGAGCGGTACCTGGGGATAACCAATCAGCAGCAATATTATCCCTTGGCAGCAAAAGATAGGCACATTAAAGGCTGTCCTAACTTTCACTGCTGAAGCTAACTGGGCAGGGGCTAATACTTCCTGCTTTGCTGGCCGACCTGGATATTCCATGCTGGTGGCCGGATATGGCCCCGGCACTGAATATCCGGAGTTAGTGTTCAGCGGCAATGGCTAGCTGCGGTAATCACACTAGCTGCCACCATTGAATATCGGGCCCATAGTTTTCTTGACTCTGGAAGAGCTGGAGGGGGACATGTAGCAGTACGTGCATGCGCCTGGGAGACCATGCCATTGCCACGGGCCATGTTTCTGTGGACAGAGGGCCCCTCTCCCTGACCAAGACTGAATGTGACTGAGGCCTACTAGCTCTGAGTAGCTACATAATACTTTTATCACTGAACGTGGGCTTCCAGTGTTGGAGCTCACTGATTGGTACCCCCTTCCTGGCCCCTTTGTCCAGGGGCTGAGGCAATCCATGGACCTGGGGAGCTCTTGTGATCTTCCCTGGTCTGGTGGGCTGTTACTTCTATGACAGCTGGGGTGCTCAGCCTGGGGGCAGTTTGGAATTTGCAGCTGTCATGTGGTGTTCTCCTTCCAGTAGGAGGGAGCATGGAGGCCTTGAGTGGGTAGATGACTGTGAAGCCCCCCCCCCCCCCCGACCCATATTGTAGCTATCAGGCCACAGAGGTGGGTGTTCTATACAGTAAGCCATGGGGATGCTTCCTGACCCTATGGACCTCATGTGCAAGCTGCCATGAGCATGTGTGCTGCTTGTGCTTGGTATCTAGACCCCTTGCTCTGGCACCCCTTCCTCCAACATGGTGGACCCACTCCACAGTGGCTATGATGCTGTCCAAACGATAATCAGAGCAGGGACTGAGAGGTGGAGCCCATCGCTATGGCACTCCTCATGTTAAATACCATGGCAAATAGGTGGGCTTTTAATCCAGTTTTAAATTTCTTAAGGGAAGGTTCTATTCAAAAGGGAGCAAGTAATGAGTTTCATAAGTATGGTGTGATAAAGGAAAACATCAACTGCTGTGAATTTTAAGTTATTTATTTAATTTATTTATTTATTTACATCTCTTATATACCGCGCTATTCTGCATCTCTGCGGTTTACATTGAACAAACTGAAATTACAATGAACAGGGCATTATAACTTGGAGATAACTATTTTACAGGAAACATGGGCTATGGAGGGTTAATTGAGTGTGGGATATTGGGGGGAGGGGGAGGGGTTAGCATACCTTTGAGCACTGTCAATAACAACCAATGAGACTCATGTGCAGGAAGCATGGAGTATAGGTAACAGGGAATTTCTGATTTCAATGCTTTGTAAATTAAGAGAAGTATAATGTGGTAGCCAGTGCTTCTTGAAAGGTAGGGAGGTGATGTGGTCAAGTTTCTGAGTGCTGTTTAAGAAACAAATTGCCATTTTTGGGACTAATTGTAGATGCTTGAGACTCTTAAGTAAGCAAAATTGCACTATTCCAATCTCAACATGACAACAGCATGAATAAGTATATATTGTTCCACATAGGGGCATAGTGTGCTAAACTGGCATAGAGCATGGAAGACTTCACAGTGGATTAAATGTGAGCTTCAAAGGATAATTCATAGCCTATGATAACACACAGATACAGTATTTGAAGAATTCATTAAGTTGAATGGGGGTGCCACTTATTAATGGAGAATCAAAGGGGAAGATCTACCCGGAAGATCTACCCGGTGATACAGGTAGCAAATGACATACTGGTATTTAAAATGATGACAGATCAGCCAAGAATGAACTGCATCAAGGTATTGGTTTATTTTCGATAAGTCCGGATGTTACAGATCAGTGTAGTGAACCAGAAGGATGTGAACATACTATAAAACACTGATATTGTGGTCCTGCATGAATGTAGCAAAGGGCCTAAGGAATGGAGGCATAGCCTAATGGCTAGCACACAGACCGAAGAAGCCAAGAGACCAGGGTTTGAATCCCACTACTTGGGCATGTCTCTTAACTCTCCATTACCTCAGAAAAACTCCAAGTTATCAATGTACATTACCAAGTTTAAATTACAATATAAATTGCTTTGACTGAAATGATAAAGCAGTATTAAAAAAACCTGTTAAATAAATAAATAGTAATTGAGAAAATACTGAGCCCTGCAGTACACCAGAGGAGGGTATGGGAATCTGAAGAGATGATATGGGTGACAACATGGATTATGTAAAAATGATATGAACTACTGGAGAACAGTTCCTCTAACATCTGTTTTGCTAAGTTGGGATATTAAGAGATCATGTTCTACTAGACCAAATGCAAAGATGAGGTCAAGTGATATTGCAAGGACAGCTCTTCCAGAATCAAGAAAACTATGCATGTCCCTCAAGAAAGTGGCTAGAATTTTTTTCACTGCATCCCATGCATCTACATCCAGCTCCTGTGCTGGACGATTACTGGCCCCACCCCATGGTGATGCTACCGGGAGCGTGATACCGCAAGATGATGGGAGCTGTGCTGGAAGAGAGAGTGAGACTGCGAACACCATATTTTGCCTGCTTCAATCATATGCTGTCTGATTTTGCCCCTCCTCGAGATCATCTATATCCAGCTATTGTGCCCAGACGATTACTGGCCCCATGCCTCAATGATGTCACCAGGAGCATGTTGTCACAAGATCCCAGAGTCAGAAGTGCTGATGAAGAAGTGCCAACGAAAAAGCACAACTAAGAGCATGCTCCTTTGTGAGAACTTTCGCGCAGTTGAATCATTTTACTCTGAAATATCTTCATCATGTTCTGTTCTAACTCTATTCCAGTTATTCTCTGGGAACAAGCAGAAAGTCAGTCCTCACATACGGGTGACGTTGGCACCGATGGAACCCTCACGGAAGCATCCCCCCAGCTTTCAAAGAAAGCCTTTGGGAGATGCTACCACTCATGCGTGGTCCCCTTCCTGCCCAAGGGTACCATCTTACTCAGTCTCCTTTTATCCGTGGAGCCCTTCAGGCATCTATCTGGCTTGTCCCTGGAAAATGTTGATTTTCAACCTGAGTTTTATACTCACCTCCATTACTGTACCAGTACTCTTCCTGCCACCCGGCTTCGCTGTTTCGGCATCGCGTTTGGGTTCTTCTTTGTAGTTTTCATTTTCAGCATCTTCGCGCCTTTTTTCCAACTGGCAGCTCGGTGGGTCTTCAACCTCGCTGGGGTACTTTTTTTCCCCATGACTACCAGTGGGTTTAAGAAGTGTGATTGGTGTGCCAAAATTATGTCTTTAACCGACACATAAGACTGCTGCCTTCGCTGTATTGGGCCAGACATGACCCCAGAGCATGCGGTCTCTTTGTAAAAAGGTCCAAAAAGGCCCTCAGGAGCTGCTAACAGCAGCATGATAAGATTTTTCCGAGTCTCTGGTACCTCCAAATGCCAGGGCCTCATCTGAAGCTACGGCATCTCGGGGCAGCTCTATGGGACCCGAGCAGTGCTGTGGTTCTTCAGAGAGGGGGTCTCCCTCGATGGAGCCCAAGAAGAAGACCTCAAAGGCAGCTTCCTTGGATGGATCCGATAGGCCGGGTACATCCCGAGCCAGGTCCCACAGTCCATGATGCTCGTCTGAGGGATCAGAGAGGGAGTGGCCTGCAAAGGTCCCCCGGAAGAACTCGACCTCAGATTGGCCTTGGTCGCCAGACACCATCCTCATTGATGATTCCCTTTTCAGGGGAACTGGTGTCGGGCCCGATTCCTTCGGTACCTGCACCGATGGCTGTGGAGCCTTCTGGCCTGGAGTCTAGAATGGCAGCCCTGGAGTGCAGTTTGTCTGCCTTCATGGACCAGTAGCAGGCGCTGTTGTCCGGCATGACCGGTTTCTCAGCTCTGACCACCTGGGCCCTCGACATCAAAGACATCCCTGAGGCCAAGTTGATCCTTGAGGTTCTTTGGCCTCAATTCAATCCTCGGCTGAGGTCTCGATCCGGTTCCTGCTCGACGGGGCTGCGATCGTCCCCAGCCAGTGCGCTTGGCACCAGCCCCATGGCATTGGAGGGCCGCGGGCTGGGGTCAGCCCTAGGGCCTGCAGACCATCCTTTCATTGAGTCCTTGATGGACTGCTCTGAGTGGGAAACAGAGGATGAGGAGTTGCCTGACACCTGTTGCCATTGTGACGACTCCTTGGACTCTCCTGCTTCAGATCTAGAGCGGTGGTCCTCGCCGGAGGACATGGCTTTCCTTGACTTTGTCAGGGACATGTCGAAGGCCTTAGCATTCCCGACGGAATTGGAGGAGAATCCTTGGGTGGAGGAGTTAGTAGGAGGCCCCTCCGAGGGAATCACTTACTGTGCCTATCCTTCCTATCCTGGAATGGCTAATGCTCTATATGTGGGAGACACCGGTATCGGTGCCAGTGGTGAGTAAGCAGCTCGACTAGATGTATTGAGGCTGCTGAAGCCTGTGCTCCCAGAAATCACTGCTGCTACATAACTCCATGGTGGTGGAGTCGGCCATGCGTCGATTGAAGAGTCAGAATATGCACTCCTTAGTGCCTCCCGGCAGGAAGGCACACATCTTGGGCGCCCACGGCAGAAAGTGTTACCAGGGCTTGATGCTCATCGACCGCATCCAGGCTTACCAACTGTACATGGGTATCTACCTGAGAGACCTGATGAAGGAAATTGCTGGGTTCTTGGCTTGTCTGTCTGAGGAACCCTTGCAGTGTTTCAAGAACCTGGCCAAGGCCATCTGTGAATGCTTCAAGTTTATGTCTCGGGCAGCCTATGATGGCTTTGAGTTGGCGGCTTGAGTAGGGGCGATGGGCATCGGTGCCCAATGCCATGTTTGGCTACAGTTGTCCGACCTCGAGCAATGGGTTCAGAACAAATTTGTCAATGTCCCATGCGAAGGAGAGATTCTCTTTGGCAAGCCCATGACCGACAAAGCTGCCGAGCTAGAAACTGAGATCATGACAAGGACTAGGATCTTTAAAGACCGCTGCCCCTTCCTATCAGAATGGCTCGGGTAAAAAGCCCTTCTATCCGAAGAAAGGGGTTGCTTACAGAAACTACTCGCCTTTTCAGGCCTCCTCGGCTCCCCAGCAGGGTCAGCAGGCCAAGGGACATGAGCATGGCCCTCATAAGCAGAAGGCTCCCAAACCACAGGCCTTGGCCCTGGCCCAGCCAGGAAGGAGTTTTTTTGACTTCCTGGGCATAGCCTCTTTACTGGAGGTCAGCAGCCCACAGGGGTACATCCGATCCACTATGCCCAGAGGTGACAAACTATCACCACTGATTCCTGGACACTTCGAGTGGTTAGGGAGGGCTACCTCTTCCATCTGACTCAGACACCTCCCCCTTACTTTCTGGGAGAGCCCTTTAGGTCTTCCCTTCACCGGGACCTTCTACTGAAGGAGCTCGCAGGTCTTCTCGAGCACAAAGCGGTGGAAGGGCAAAGGGTTCTACTCCAGGTACATTCTCGTGCCAAAAAAGACAGGTGGCCTAAGGCCCATCTTCAACCTGCACATCCTCAACAAGTTCCCATTGAGGGAGAAGTTCAAGATGCTCTCCCTTGGAACATTGCTGCCTTACCTCCAGCAGGGAGATTGGCTATGCTCCTTGGATCTGAAGGATGCCTATACCCACATCTTCATTCACCCCAACCACAGGCAGTACCTGTAGTTCATGGTGGGGCGGGCACTACCAATACAGGGTGCTGCCCTACAGCTTGGCCTCTGCCCCAAGGGTCGTCACAAAATGCCTGGCAGTCATAGCCGCCTTCCTCCACCTCCAAGGGGTCTTTGTCTTCCCCTGCCTGGATGACTGGTTCATAAAGAAGTGCACAGCCTCAGAGGTACAGCAGGCAACTGCATGCACCATCCAAGTCCTAGGGGTTTGTGATCAACTACAAGTACAGTCACAACATAGTCATCACACCCGTCCCTTGGTCTGATCACAACCTGATACAATTCCAAATACCACTCCAGAAGGATAGTGATCATACAAAGAAACCAACTGGAAATCCAACTACATCCACCGGACGTTTCAGATCTTTTGACAAGGAGAAAATCATCAAGGAAATCCTACCTAACATCAATACTGCACCCCCAAACCTCGAAGAGATCATGGCCTCATGGAACAACAGCCTGAGCTCCTTTGCCCGCAAACCCCCACAAACCAATCTACCTGCCCCAGGCAATCATCCAAGAAGCAGGAAACCAGCACCGAACTAAGAACCTCACTGCTTCTGCTAAGAAAACTAGAAAGGAAATGGAGATGTACACGATCCACATCAGACCTGACAGCATACACCTCCCACCTTAAGAAACATCGGGATTCGATATCAGCAACAATGAGAGATCATCACTCTAATCTCCTGAACCATGCCCTGAACAAACCCCATGAACTTTTCAACATAGTAAAAACCCTAACAAAGGAACCCTCATCCCCCCAACTAACCACGATCCACCCACAGGACTATGCTAATTACTTACAGGCCAAAACCAACAACATTGGTAAAGCCACACTATCCAGCCCCAGCAGCAACCCAGCACAATTTAAGCCACTCACCATTATCAGAACACCAACACCCGCAGAAATTGAGGACATCATCTCTAACGTTAATGCCACCACTGCTCCAAACGACTCTTGTCCAGCATTCTGGATAAGAGCACTACGTAAGGAAATCAGCCCTATACTATGCAAGATTATGGACCTATCTTTCTCCACAGGTGTATTCCCATCATGCCTCAAGCAGACATCAATCCGGCCCCTTCTGAAGAACACCAAGCTAGACCCGCAGAAGGTAGAATCTTATAGACCAATATCGAGCATCCCGCTGTTAGCAAAGCTAATAGAGAAGGTCGTTCAGCGCCAAATACAGGACCACATCGACTCCACAGCTCCCCTAGACTCCCCTAGACTCATCCCAACATGGCTTTCGAGAAACCCTCCTAACCACCCTAATCAACACACTGATCACAGGAACCGACAACATCAAACAAGGTTTTGCGCTGATTTTCCTGGATATTGCCGCTGCATTCGATTCCGTAAACCACAATCAACTTCTGATACGGCTGCAAGATAAGGGAATCAACGGTCCAGCATTGAGTTGGTGCAAATCGTATCTAACGGACAGATGGCAGCAGGTTCGTACAAACTCCACAACCTCGGAACCTTTCCAACAGAAACATGGCGTACCGCAAGGCTCATCACTCTCCGCCTTATTATTCAACATCTACATGCAGCCCATATGTGAAGTAATCCGCTCCTTCAACGTCCCTGTCTGATCTATGCTGATGATGTCCTACTCTTTTTACCATTCTTGACTGAAAAGCCGGATTTCTCCCCACTGATTAAATGCTTTGATGCTGTCACGGACTGGTTCCATGCTCAAGGCCTCAAAATAAACTTCACCAAAACAGACGTACTCTTCACCACAAGAAATCAATCTTTCTCTCCCCCACCGGCTCTAAAGACAAGAGATGCCGAGCTCACAAGCAGACCCACTATCCGATACCTTGGTGTCACATTGGACCAGCAACATGAGTTCAAAACTCACATCAGCAACATCATCAGACAGATCCACCATAAAATTAGAACACTGAGACATCTCAGACCACTATTACAACCAGGTAACTTTAGAACAGTCTTTCAGGCCCTTGTGACCCCCCCACTTTGACTACGCCAATGCGATTCTTCATGGCCTACCCAAAAGCACAATAAGCCCATTACAACTAGCAATGAATACCGCGGCACGCTTCCTACATGGAGCGTCCAGAGGAGACCATATTACACCGATTCTAAAGGACTTGCACTGGCTGCCTATCTACTGTCGCACTACATATAAGATAGTCTTGATGACATTTAAGGCCATCAACAACATGTCCTCCTCCTCCCTAACAGAGCTGCTCCACCCTACCCCAACAATCAGAGTGAGGAGATCTTTTGCCATCAATACCCTACAAACCCCCTGTGAAATAACTAAATGCAACCAGACAACAAGAAGAAGGGCTTTCAAGTACTATGCCCCCACATGCTGGAACGCACTCCCATCTTCCATGTGAGCAATTACTGACATCGCTCAATTCAGAAAAGCCCTAAAACATCACCTCTTTCTATTACACTATTCACAGGATCTTCGAAGTACATTTAGCCCTTTCATTGCAAAAATCATGAACCTTGTGATAAGGAAGCTTATCATAGCTCAGGAAGGAGCTATAGTAAAGGTGAAGCGACTCTGAACAAGCAACCTGTCAGTTCTGGTAGAAATAAGAAAACAGAATTTTCTTATAAAAGACTACCAGTCCCAAAATGCACCAGGTTTCCAACAGCCATTAGAGGAGCTGAAGTGGGGAAACGTGTGTTCAATAAGGAGGGCTATGAGGTAATCCCCAAGCACTCATCTCAAAGGGCAGGGCCTGATTCAGCACAGCTGCGCTGTGCTAAGGTGGAGCACTCATCTAAGCAGAATAAAGGTAGAGTTTATTCTACAGAGAATTATCCTCAGTTTCATCTTGGAGATCCTCATCTTGGACAGCTTCATCATCTGGAGGATCATCAGAAGCAGAAGCCAGAGCGAACGGACAGAGAGGGCAAGAAACCCTTTGGAAGAAAGAAGAGAAAAGCCTTTGGGAGGTCTAAAGGAGTCCATAGCAGTACGTATACTGGAAGGCATTCCAAAGGCAAGCTTACACCATTGGACTGGGGGAAGCCAGAGGAATGGTGCTGCAGAGCTAGGAATCTCCAGACGGTACCTGTGAGGGAGACGGCTGCACTTGGAAGGGACCCTAAGACCTGTGCCAGAAGGTATGTGAAGAGAGATCCAGTGTCCAGGGATCTGGATTGGAAGGCTGGACATAAGAACTGGACTACATACTGGCCAGGCTATTTAGAGAGGAACTCTAACAGCAATGGAAGCTCAGGTATGAACACTGATCTATGCCCTAGCTATAACCTTGAAAGACAGCAGGGAAACAAGTATTCTCCTGAAAGTGCTCCATTGAGAAATTCCTCTGTGCCAATCCCTGATATTGAACCCATGATTGTTGAAGAAGGGGAAGGTGCGGTCTTAGATACAGGCTGTGAATATATGGATTGCTCTCTGTCTAAACTCCTTTGGTAATTTTCTGTTACAAAGTACAGCAACCATCACAAAGAAATACAAACTTGTTCTTTAATCTACTCAGAAAAGCTCCTGAAGTAGGATTTGAGCCACGCAGTAGAAAGCAAGCCAGCTAAGGGGTTTCAGCTGGGTAACTGCTAGCAATTGAGCCTTACCTAATTGCTTGTGAGCTCTGAGGGAATCACTTCCGAGTCTATTTGGGAAGATATAAGAAGTTAACCTGAAAAGAACAGTTTTTTCCCTTCTTTGTGGATTTTGTTTGTTGTTTGATATACTGCTAAGAAAATATTAGCTAAGCCTACAGAAAAGACCAGTTTGTTACCAACCAGGTCTTTATTCTTTTGCTTTGATTGCCTGACAAGTTCAACTGTTGTTTTCCTGATTTTGTTTTTCTAAGTTTAACACTGAAAGCAAGTATCCTGTTTTATGTGCTACCAAGCATATCTGTGTTGGGAGAAATAACCCCATAAATAAATATCTTATTGGCTTTACACTCAAGCACAACTAATTATTGTGAGTGGCTGTGTCTGGTGTGAATGGACTGCGTTTCCCACAATCCCTTGCAAATCATATTGATATATGCACTTGCCAAGACTGTGAACATTCTCACCCAGGCAGCCGTCTGACAACCTCTCATTTACAACTGGCTCCTTCCCCTCTGCACTAAAGCTCACATCCATCAGACCTCTGCTAAAAAACGCCAAACTAGACCCAAAACGGCCTGACTCTTACAGGCCTATAGCCAGTATCCCCCTCTTAGCAAAGATTTTTGAGAAAGAGGCACAACGTCAAATCCAAGACCACATAGATTCCGCAGCCCCTCTAGACCATTTTCAACATGGCTTCAGAGAACACCATGGCGTGGAAACACTGCTTACCACCCTCTTCAATGATGTTCTCACTAGCATAGACAACATCCGGCAAGGCGTTGTACTAATCTTCTTAGATATAGCAGCAGCGTTTGATTCGGTAAACCATGAGATCCTCCTCGGGCGACTGAAAGAGAAAGGCATCTGCAACTCCGCACTTGAATGGTGTAAATCGTACTTCGACACCAGAATGCAATACGTAAAATCTGCAACAGGAGAATCAAAACTCTTCCATCAAAAACAAGGCGTTCCGCAAGGATCCTCTCTTTCATCTCTCGTTTAACATATATATGCAGCCTATCTGCAATATCATCAGATCATTCAATGTGAAATGTATGATATACGCAGATGATATCCTACTCTACATGCCATTTTCCACAATGCAAATGGATTTATTGCCTATAACAAATTGCTTCGACGCAGTATCAGAATGGCTCCTATCACAGAATCTCCGCATTCAACATAAGAAAACTGAGGTTCTCTTTATCACAAGAGTCCCCAACTTCATTCCACCACCACATATAAGTGTTAAGGGAGCTGATCTATGCACTAAGGAAACAATAAAATACCTCGGAGTCACACTGGACCATCGTCTCAACATGAAATCACACATAAATAATGTTGTAAAAGCTGTGTACTTCAAGATACGCATGCTCAGGCACCTATGCTCCTTACTAGACCAAGAGGACTTCAGAACCATCTACCAAGCACTGATCTTACCGCATTTCGACTTCGCCAATTCCATTCTGCAAGGACTCCCACAATCCACTCTGAGCTCATTACAGCTTGCTGTGAATACTGCTGCAAGGGTTCTACAAGGAGCATCCAAAAATGAACATGTTACACCTATCCTCAAGCAGCTCCATTGGCTCCCTATACACGGAAGGATTATGTTCAAGACCTTGATTCTCACATTTAAGGCCATCAATGGTCTATCAGCCAACTCACTCACGGAGCTCATACAAACTGTACCACCAAATAGAAATAGAAGACAGGTAGCATTAAACTCTCTAATAATGCCAAAGGCCATAACAACATGCAGCCTATCAACAGCAAACAGAGCTTTCATATTTTGCGCATCAAAATGCTGGAACTCTCTACCACCTGATATCCGTGCCATAACCAACTTAGCCCAGTTCAGAAAGGCCCTCAAATTCAACCTATTCATCAAATACTACCCCACATGAAACGAAACATAACGGTCCCACCGCAAATTTAACCACAGCTTTCTCATTGTTACTAGCATTCTTGCTAATTTGTGTAAATAGTTCGAGTATGTTATCTAGTTAACAGATCATATATTCCATGTATATAGTTCTCCCATGTTTTTCCAAGTTTATGCTCCTGTTATATGTAACACCGAACAACCTGTTGTTCTGGTTTTTATTTTGTTCTCTGTAAACCGCGCTGATACTAAATAGTGCGGTATATAAGAAATGGAAATAAATAAATAAAATAAATAAACAACCTAATTTAGCAGCATCACATCCAGCTAAGCAAGGATAAGCCACAAGACAACTCATGGTATTAATGTACAGAATTGTAGATACTGTAAATAGTTACCCTAGTTGAAATCCAACTCATGGTATTAATGTATAGAATTGTAGATACTGTAAATAGTTACCCTAGTTGAAATCCAAGCTTTCGCTCCTGTTCAATGTAAAGGCATAACAGATATCTGAGATGCTTGAATGTTACTTGTAAACCGCGCTGATTTTAAAGAGCGCGGTATATAAAAAACAATAAATAAATAAACTATCAAAAGTCCCATCTCCTCCTGACACAGTGTCTGGAGTTTATAGGGGCAAGACTGGACACCCTCCAGGCAAAGGCCTTCCTGCCCAGAGACCGAGCCAACCATCTCAGGGTCCTGACCCGGGACATACAGCACCGCCCCTTGGTGCTCACTGGGCTCCTCCTGCGCCTACTCGGGCACATGGCCTTCACGGTCCACATCAACCCAGATGCCTGCCTCCAAATGAGAGCTGCATAGTGGTGCCTTCAGGACCAGTGGGACAAAGTTTCCATGACCCGCCAGTTGGCAGATGCCCTGACCTGGTGGCAAACTCCCCAATACCTCGAGGTGGGGATGGCCTTTCAAACCCCGAGCTCCTTGAGGGTCCTCACCACAGAAGCCTCCCTGCTTGGCTGGGGAGCCCACTGCGAGGAACTTCGCACTCAGGGCAGCGGGTTGCAGGACGAGAGCAACCAACAGATCAATCTCCTGGTCCTGCAGGCGAAATACTTAGCCCTCCGAGCCTTTTGCCACTGCTTACGTCACCATCTGGTGTTGGTCCAGATGGACAACCAGGTGGCGATGTTCTGTGTGAACAAGCAGGGGGGCATGGGTTCTCATGCCTTCTGCCGAGAGGCCGTGGTCCTCTGCTCCTATGCAGTCCGGCAGGGTATACACCTGCAGGCAGTATACCTGCCAGGCCAGAACAACTCACTGGCAGACAGATTGAGCAGGGTCCTCCAGCCGCACAAGTGACAGCTGGACCTCAGTATAGCTGACTGGCTCTTTCAGCCCTGGGAGGAACCTGTGATAGACCTGTTCACCGGTCCAGACAACTACCAGTTGTCTGCTTATTTTCCTGGCAGGCCCACCCTTCCAGGGTGGCAGTGGACGTATTCCTTGCCTCATGATCAGAGGGCCTCATGTATGCCTTTCTGCCCATGTCTCTGATTGCCAAGACATTGTTCAGGACCCTCCGCAACAAAGCCTCGCTCATCCTGATAGCCCCTCATTGGGCCAGGCAACCATGGTTCCCACTACTCCTCTGGCTATCGGTGGAGACTCCCATCCCATTGGTGAACTCTCCAGGACTCCTGTCCCAGGAGGGGAGCTCTCTTCTGCACCCCAACATGGGGTCCCTGTCACTAACAGCATGGCTGCTGAGAGGGTAATCCTAGCCCCCTTTAACCTCTTGGGGGAGGTAGAGGAGATCTTGCTGGCCTCTCGTAAGGCTTCCACTAGGAAAGCCTATGCCCTCAAGTAGCGCAGGCTTTTTGACTTAGGGTGCAGAGCACGGGACCAACCAGTTCTCCTGCCCGGTAAGACTGGTGCTACAGTACCTTCTCCACCTCTTATGATCAAGGCTTAAATCGAACTTTGTCAAGGTGCACCTTAGTGCCCTGGTGGTGCATCACCACCCGGTGGATGGCAAACCTGTCTCGGTCCAGCCATTGGTGACCGGCTTCCTAAGGTGTCTGCTCTTATCGAAGCCCTCGGTTTGACCTCCGGCAACCGAGTGGGACTTCAATGTGGTATTAGGGCAGTTCACTCGCCCACCCTTTGAGCCTCTGGCTACCTGTCACCTGAGATACCTCTCGTGGAAGGTGGCATTCCTGGTCATGCTCACCTCCACTCACAGGGTTAGTGAGCTCCAGGCCTTAGTGGTGGAGATGCCATATACCAGGTTCTCCAAGAACAGGGGTGGTGCCCCATACACACCCAAAATTCCTTCTGAAGGTAGTATTGTCCTTCCACCTCAACCAGGAGGTGGTATTCCCCTCCTTCTTCCCCAGACCTCACGCCTGTAAGGCGGACATGGTCCTTCACACCCTGGACTGTAAGAGGGCCTTGTCCTTCTACATCCAACGTACTCAGGGCCACCACAAAGATGCTCAGCTTTTCATCTCATGTGACCCCAGTAGTCTGGGGGAAGCAGTCACCAAACGTACACTGTTTACTTGGGTGGCAGGCTGTATCACCCTCACCTATGAGCAGGCAGGGCTCCCGCTGGAAGGCCATGTCACGGCGCACCATGTCAGAGCCATGGGGTCTTGGTGGCAAACCTGCGCTTCATCCCAATGGTGGACATCTGCCAGGCTGCCACCTGGTCTTCAGTCCATACCTTCGCAGCCTTTACTGCCTTGAAAGGGAGTCCTGATGGGACAATGCCTTCAGCTAGACTGTGCTCCATAATCTTTTCGGGGTTTAGGCAACTCCTACCCTCTGACCCCTTATGTGTTCAGGCTACCGGAGTGCTGGTTTCATCTGACACAGGGGTCCTACTGTAGTCTGAAGCTACAGACTCAATTGCTGCTGCTCACGCTCCCCTTGAGGATGACCGTGTTTTTTGCTATGGGCTATCGATAGCCTGAAGCTCGGGAGTCACATATGAGAGGACTGACTTCCTGCTTGTTCCCGGAGAAATCATAGTTACTCACTAGTAACAGGTGTTCTCTGGGGACAGCAAGAATCAATCCTCACAACCCTCTCTCCTCCCCTTGGAGTTGCTCCTTTACCATCTTTTATTTTATTTTTGCCGTCTTTTAGATATGTCATCTGACTGAGCAAGATGGCACCTTTGGGCGTGAAGGGGAATACGCATGCATGGTAGCATCTCTCAAAGGCTTTCTTTGAAAGCTGGGGGAAGCTTCTGCGAGGGCTCCGTCGGTGCCGATGTCACCCATATGTAAGGACTGATTTCTGCTGTCCACGGAGAACACCTGTTACAGGTGAGTGACTACTCTTTACTGGCCAGGGATGCTACGAATCATTATCATATATTCGGGGGAAAGTTAGAATGTTCTGGACACTTTGCGGCAACCAAGTAAGTCCTATAGAAACATTGCTTCTTTAGAAGTTAATCATTTGTGTTTACCTTGTTAATATTAGATCAGTTAGAAACAAAGGGGTATGTTTACTAAACCTTCTTAATGTTACCGGCGTTAGTTGCAGTCTTACTGTGATGAATGCCATATAAGGTAGTAGGCGTTCCGGTCTTAAGGTAGCATTTCAGTTTATCACGCGATAAAGTCCGTTATCATGCGATAGAGGGAGCCGTGGCATGTTAACATGCGTTAGCCTTAATTAGGCACGCTGACCTACAAACACAGCAACAGAGGTGTAGCACACTGGTTAATACAATAACTGCTAAAACAGGGGTTGAGAGTTTGATCCCCAGTGGGCTTAATGAGTAAGGCTATCTGAGGCATTACCCTTTACTTTAAATCAGTGCTGTCTGAGGCATTTTCTTTTTTAATTTAAATTAGTGCTGCCAGCAAACACACCCTCACAGTGCCATAACCTAAGGTGCCGCATAAGGTGCCCTATAAGGCACTCCAGAGGGCACATTATAAAGTGCACTGTCCGCCAAGGCACCTTATAATGTTCCCTATGTGAAAAAAAAATGAGGCACCTTATGAGGCACCTTAAGGTTACAGCACTGTGAGGGTGTTTTTGCTGGCAGCACTAATTTAAATTAAAAAAGGAAATGCGTCAGACAGCCCTATGAAATAAGGCCACTGTGGGATCAAACTCATGACCTCTGCCTCTACAGTCAGCAAAGTAACCAGTGAGCTACATCTCTATAGCTATTAGCAAACCCCTGGCTGGCTACAGAAGGACTGCAGGTCACCACACAAACTTTCTGCTGCGGTTACCAGGATAGGGTTAACCCACCCGTACCCATGATGCACTGCACATGCAGATCAGCAGTCTACAGGTGATGATAAGATGGGGTATGCACCCCCACAGCACCTCGGCCTGGTAGGGGGGACTGACCGTGTGTGGTACTGGCACAGAGTAGCTATAGACCGACACATTGTGGGAGTACTGTGCTCACCCTGAGGGCGAGGTGGGGCGCTCAGCACCAGGTCCACAACACCTGGCTTAGCTGAGATAGGCTATGCTGTAGGTTGCCATCATTGCCATTGTGTGATAGGTAGTTCTTACAGGCACACCTAGGATACACCTGTGTCCATCTGTATTTCCCAGTCATGTCTAGCCCTTGTGGACTATGATGCACCCAGAATAGTGCATATCCTGTGTGGGTGCCATGGTCACATGATTTAAGTGAAGGGGTGTTTGGACCCATGGGCGGATTATGTAGCACCACCCAACCCGCCCTCTGGGGCTCAGGGTGGGGGACAAGATCTCTCACCAACAGATCCACATTCAACATCCCTGCAATGGTGGCAGTAGAGGGGACCATCTTCCCCAGTCCTGGTGGGGAACAGGCACCCTATAGGGCAGTCAATGCAGATCTGTACACATCCATAAGACAATGGCAGACAGGCCTGGAAATGCTCAGCTGCCCCCCACCACTATCTGACATTCTCCAGCAGCAAGCACAGTGAGTCCCCAGCCACTGCACCCTGCAAGGTGTTCCAGCCATACATATACTAACTGCAGACAGTCTGCTAGTTAGTCCATGGTGCATGATCTGGAGGAAATGTGTGAACCCAAAACGGGGATGTAAGCACAGAAAAAAACCCCCATAAATATCACTTGACAAAAATACTATACAGCACTATGGGGGAACCTAGCCATGCCGTGGTCACTGATCAGTCAGGGTGAGAGTGACCTCCCAGCAGGACATGCTGTGGCCACCCTGTCTGTGCAGGTGGTGTCCGGGCACTACAATGTCCAAGCCATTGCCCTATGCCCTGTGCAGATGCATTCTGCCCAGGCCAACCTGTCCGGGCCCACAGCACCTTGCTCCTCATTATGCACATTGGCAGGTTAACACTGGAAACAGTGCAAGCAGTGTGGGCTGAGTAAGGTGTAGGCAGCCACAACACACTGGATAGACAGACACACACTCCCACACCTATGCCAGCATTGTGCAAATATAGAGGCTTTTGGCAGCCCTGGCCACCACACCAGTTCTGGGCACAGTGCAGGCATGGCTATGGTACGCAATACTGTTGGGGTCACTCCCCGGGGTGGTAAACACTGTCAGAAACCAAAACTGAAACACACACCACAGATATCAGAAAGATTGCTTTGATGCAGCTCTATCAGCAAATTGTGCTTAACTTAGGAATTGCTATCTGCCATTCATCATAGCAACCTTTTGATATATGTGTAACGTATTCCCAAGTTTAAGACGGTATTGCTAAGGTATGCAAGTGCTAGTATTGGGAGATGCTGCTGTGCGCAGGGCCCAACAGCCTGACTCTCCTTGAGGCTTTGGATAGTGGAGTCTGTGGGTGTGGGTGTTTATGCCCCTGTTGGCCGCTGCTCTAGGGCAGAGGTTCCCAACTCCGGTCCTTGTAGGCCAAACACTGTTGAGGTTTTCATTCTGTTCATAATGAATATGCATGAGATACAATTGCATGCAATTAGGGACAGCATGAAACCTGAATGGTGTTTGGCTCTCCAGGACTGCAGTTGGGAAACTCTCCTCTAGGGATTGCACATGTTTATGGTGTCTGTGCTCTGTAGGGTAAAATATAGGTGTTTTAGGCATGTTTATTTTATCTGCAATAAAGGTTCTGTCTTTATTACCACAGTTTAGTACTGGGTAAAATATGGGGATAGGGTTGACAGTAGCCACAGCTGGGACTTGAACTTGTGATTTTCTGCTCCTGAACACACTGACTGTGTGTACTGCACCACATGAACATTTCATTCCCTGTGGATACCATGACTGCCAGACAGACCCTGTCTGTTGCATTGCATGGCACACATCTAAACGGGGCTATCATAAAGAACAAAATTACTGAACATGTAGATAGTAATGGCTTAATGGGAGACAGCCAACATTAAGGTGTGAATAAACAGGTAGAAAAAAGGTGAGTCGGTTGATATAGTGTATCTGGACTTTCAGAAAGCCTTTGACAAGGTCCCTCAACAGAGACTTTTGGCAAAACTAAAAAGTCATGGGATAGGTGGCAGTGTATTATTGTGGATCAGGAATTGGTTAAATATAGAAAGCAGAGGGTACGGCTAAATGGCCAATTTTCCCAGTGGAGAAAGGTCAATAGTGAAGTACCCAGGGATCTGTGCTGTGTCTGCTGCTTTTTGACAAATTCATAAATGATCTGGAAAAGGGAATAACGAGTGAGGTTATCAAATTTGCAGATGACACAAAACTATTTAAAGTTGTTAAAACCCATGAGGATTGTGGAAAATTGCAAGAGGATCTTGATAAATTGGAAGACTGGGCATCAAAATGGCAGATGAAATTTAATGTTGACAAGTGCAAAGTTATGCTCCCAGGAAAGAACTCCTCAAACTATGGTTACACAATGCAAGGTTCCACATTAGGAACCACCACTCAGGAAAAAGATTTAGGCGTCTTCGTGGATAACATATTGAAACCCTCCGTCCAGTGTGCATCGGCATCCAAGAGAGCAAACAGAATGCTAGGAATCATAAAGAAAGGAATGGAAAATAAAACAAAGGATATTATAATGCGTTCCATGGTGCCATCGCACCTTGAATATTGTGTGCAATTCTGGCCGCCATATCTTAAAAAGGATATAGCATTATTAGAAAAGGTACAGAGATGAGCCACCAAAATAATAAAGGGAATGGAAGGATACCCCTATGAAGAGAGGCTTAAAAGGTTAGGGCTCTAGACGGCTGAGGGGAGATATGATAGAAGTCTATAAATTAATGAATGGAGTGGAACAGGTAAATGTAGATCGATTGTTTACATCATCAGAATATAGAAAGACTAGGGGATATGCAATGAAGCTACAGAGTAACCTATTTAATACTAATAAGAGAAAATATTTTTTTCATTCAAGTGCAATCAAACTCTGGAATTTGTTACTGGAGGATGTAGTAAAAGCTGTTAGTGTAGCTGGGTTTCAAAAAGGTTTGGACAAATTCCTGGAGGAAAGGTCCATAAAGCATTATTAAAAGGGACCCAGGATATCACTGCTTGACCCAATACAAGCATTGTGGAACCTGTGTCTTTTGAGGACACTGCTAGGTACTTATGACCTAGATTGGCCACTGTTGGAAACAGGATACTGGGCTTGATGGACCTTGATCTGCCCCAGAATAGCATATCTTATGTTCTTATGTTAATGCCTGTATATGGCCCCATACATCTATTGAGCATTGCCTATCCTTGCAGTAGCACAGAATATACATTTTATATGAACACCAGTGTTTAAAGAAAATGTTGTGACTGCCATGGCTGAATATAGACCTATATATACCTAGTATGTATGTTTTACTTTGTGCTATTGCTGTTGATGTGTTTATATAATAACACAGTAGGGTTGCTTGGGCAGAACCTATGATATGGTGCACATTACTGTCACCTATGCCTTTGTAGGGAGGGGGTTTGGGCGGGGCGTGGAAAGTTGTACATGCCATACAATACAGGTTACTTTTCCCATGTCTTTGGTTTTCAACAATCCTGAAATTTATTGCAGTTGATGAAGTCCCCAGCTCACCATGAGACCAGGCCAAGCCCCCTGCTGTATTCCAAAGGAACCCATCCCCAGCCACCGTTTTGTAAAGGGAAATAGCATGTGTGTACGTTTAGCAGCATTGGCATCCTAATATTACAATGCAACGTATTTGGGTACATTGTATTTGAAAATTATCTTGCTTTGTATAGGCTCAAAAACGTGGGCATGCTTTCGTTTTTAGGAGCTCTATTGCAAATGTAAGTTAAGCTGAGCAGGCAATTGCATTTCTGTTTTTTACTTGGTATCATTCAACTTTTAACTTTGTCTGAACTCAGCCAGGGAAACCTTCAAAAAGTAAATCCATTACATTTTAAAACAAGATTGTCCAATGTTGTACTGCATCTGTAAAGTGACTGCACTTTTGCACTGTGACTCTAAAGAGAATGTGACAAGGTCAAAAGGTGCCATGCAACATGTCAAATTCTTGTCAGAATCATGGATTTCTATTAAGAAGGTGTCAGAAAACTTGGTTGCAGTGGCTGCTCTGAGACACAACAGTTTGGGTTTACTAACATACATAAAAACAAATACTGACAGTTCTCTGGATACCAACCACGTGGTCATAGTTTTCAGGCATGATGTCTTGCAGAAGATAGTGAAGAAATTGTTTAGTGTGTATATTAATAGGAAGAAATAAAGAAAACATTGCTAATCTGCAATAAACAATTTGGGTCCAGTGGCGACGGCTAGCTGATGTAATGCAGCAGACTGTCACCGCTGAACTTTCAACCCAGATATTCAATGCCGGGGCCATATGTGGGCTTCAGCATTGAATATCCGGATTGCTGCGAAGCTAACTGGGCAGCGGCAATATTCCTGTGCCTGACTTCCGCAGCGTGTCGCTAGCCAGGCAGCAGCTCAATATCGCCTCTGCTGGCACGCCCCAATGCTGACCATGTTAGTGCCGCTGTACGTATATCCTGCTTAGCGGCATTTACACGATATGCAGTTCTGCAAGCCATGTAAATGCCTTTTAATATTGGACCCTTTTATTCATTTTGGGGGTCATTTTATAACGATTTCAACATCTAAAGCCTGTTTAATGTACAGAAAAGCTTTTTATAAAAATACATGGCTGTATTAATACATAAAAATTAGTGCATGCTGAAAGATCATATATATGTGTGGGCATTCCTGGGGGCTTAGTTTGAGCAGAACAGAGGGGGAGATGTGGTATACCTGCATGTTTTATAAAATATGTGAATATTCGCGAAGAGTACTTAAATAAATAAGAAAATAAGATATACCATACTGTGTCAGACCAAGGTCCATCAAGCCCAGTATCCTGTATCCATCAGTGGACGATGTAGGTCACAAGTACATAGCAGTTTCATCAAAAAAGACACAGGTTCCACAATACTTGTATTGGGTCAAACAGTGGATATCCTGGGTCCCTTTTTAATAATGGTTTATGGACCTTTCCTCCAGGAACTTGTCCAAATCTTTTTTAAACCCGACTACACTAACAGCTTTTACTACATCCTCCGGTAACAAATTCCAGAGTTTGATTACACTTTGAATGAAAAAATATTTTCTCTTATTAGTCTTAAATAGGTTACCCTGTAGCTTCATTGTATGTCCCCTATTCTTTCTATATTTTGATGGCATAAACAAATCGATCTACATTTACCCTTTCCTCTCCATTCATTAATTGATAGACATCTATCACATCGTCCCTCAGCCGTCTCTTTTCCAGGTTGAAGAGCCCTAACCTTTTTAGCCTCTCTTCATAGCGGTATCCTTCCATTCCCTCTATCATTTTGGTGGCTCTGCTCTGTACCTTTGGCTTATAACACTATGGGGTATGTTTACTAAACTGCGGTAACGTTACATAACACGCGTTATGTAATGTTAACGATCGTTAAGTAACTTTAACGCGTGTTATGAGACATTTAACGTCTCATAACGCGCGTTAACATTACTTAACGATCGTAGACGTTCCGCGGCGCGGTAAAACACCGCAGAAGGTGGAGAGAGGGCGGAGAGAAGGGGAGAATGGGCGGAGTGTGGGCGGGGAGAGGCTCAATTTACACTAATGCGCTGATCTGAAGAGCTGAATCCTAACGCGATTGAAAACCTGCCGTTAGATGCATATTTGCAGGGGAGAGAAACCATTTAAGTGTCAGCAATGTACAGCATAGGCAGGGAAACAAAAAAAAAGTGATGAGCACAGAACAAAAGGGCACATAAACATTGAAAATGACCTCAACAAACTGGAAAAAAACCATAACCAAGCTGGCCAATAGTGATATTAATGGGAAACATCAACCCCCCCCCCCCCCAAAGAAAGCTCCAAAAAAAAAGATATTAATCGTGGAAGGGTCTGTGCTCCGTCCCCATACAAGATGAATGAGCCCACAGTGAAATAGCGCTGATCAGGGCTTTCCCTTGTTATTGGACAGGTGTCCTATGGTGTGCACATGTCCCGCAACAGCAGGGTGGGCATTTCGGAATGGGCAACTGGACAGATGCTGGAAAAGGGGATACAGAGGGCCGGAGGTGGCACATGCTGTGGTGCAGCTGGGCCACAGTGCGGACTAGGGTGATGCCTAGGTGGCGCATATGAATGCTGAAACAGCAGAGCAGACAGACAGCAACTGCTGTAGGCCCAACATGGGCATTACTGTGTTTCCCACAGTGTCACAGGGGATAGTACCCAGCAGCTACCCCCAAGGGCATGGAACATTGGCAGGCGGTGCCGGGGGGAAGCATGGACACCTATGCAGGCACCTCTACCCCAGAACCCGCACCATAGGCAGCCGCCTACCCGCACACTGGATGGCCTGAGACTGCGCTCCACCAGCACCACCAGCAGAAGGGCATGTCAGCATGGTAGCAGAGGGATACTGGTGGTGGAGGGGGCAGTGGCAGCTGCCCAGAGCAGACCGTGGCCTAGCCCTGTGTAGGTGGGTGCCATGCACTGCAAAAGACAGGCCCTGTCCGACGAACAGTCATGGTATCACCAGGGAATGCACTGACTCTGTGACAACATGGTGGTGCTGTGCACAAAACCACTGTATTCAGAAACAGTCACAAGTTCAAGTCCCAGCTGTGGTTCCTGCCAACCCAGCTCCCATATTTTACCCACTACTAAAACGTGCTAATACAGACAGAACCTTTATTTCAGATGATGTAAACATGCCCAAAACACCTACATTTTACCCTACAGAGCAGAGACACCATAAACATGCGCAGTACCTAGAGCAGTCTCACAAATGCTCCATTATCCAATGCCTCCTGGAGCGGCAGGATGTTGGACCCTGCGTGCATCTCCCAATACTAGCACTTGCATACCTTGGCAATGCCACCCTAAACCTGGGAATACGGTAAACATCTATCAAACGGTTGCTATGATTACTAGCAGATAGAAATTCCAAAGTTAAGCACAATTTGCCGATTGAGCTGCATGATAGCAACCTTTCTGATGTCTGTGGAGTGTGCTACAGGTCTTGTGTCTGACAGTGTTTACCACCCTGGGGAGTGACCCCAACAGTATTGCGTACCATAGCCATGCCTTGACTGTGCCCAGGACTGGTGCGGTGGCCAGGGCTGCCAAACACCTCTATAGTTGCACAATGTTGGCATAGGTGTGGGGAGTGTGTGCCTGTCTATCCAGTGTGTGGTGGCTGCAAACACCCTCCACAGCCCACACTGCTAGCACTGTTGCCAGCATTGGCCTGCCAATGTGCATAATGAGGAGCAAGGTACTGTGGGAATAGCCAGGATAGGGTGTCCTGGCCTGGATACATCTGTACATAGCATAGGGCAATGGCTCGGACATTGTAGTGGCCGGCCACCACCTGCACGGACAGGGTGGCCACAGCATGTCCTGCTGGGAGGTCACTCTCACCCTGATTGAGCAGTGACCACGGCATGGCTAGGTTCCCCCATAGTGTTCTGTAGTATTTTTCTCATGTGATATTTATGGGTCCCTTTTGCAGCCCAATTACTGATTTATCTGCTTGGTGTGTATGCTGCCATCCCAGTTCTGGGTACATGCATCTCCTCCAGGACTATGGACTATCTAGTAGACCAGGGGTGGGGAACCCTGGTCCTGGAGAGCCGCAGACCAGTCAGGTTTTTGGGATATCCCTAATGAATATTCATGAGACATATATGCATTAGAGATATCCTGCCAACCTGACTGGTTTGTAGCCCTCAAGGGCTGGATTTGGAGACCCCTGCCTTACACCTCTGTCATTTACGATTGTGAGTAGGCAAGGTGCAGATGTCCAAGACATCAAAAAGGTTAGATAGAATTTGTCACGTTCCTTCTCACTTCTCACCACCACCAAAATATTGTCTATTAGACATCTTTTTGGTGGTGGTGAGAATCGAGGAGGAATGTGACACATTCTAGATACCCTTTCGATGTCTAGGACATCTGTACCTTGCCCACTCACAATCATAAATAACAGAGGTGTAAGGCTGGGGTCTCCAAATCCAGCCCTGGAGGGCTACAAACCAGTCAGGTTGGCAGGATATCTCTAATGCATATATGTCTCATGAATATTCATTAGGGATATCCCGAAAACCTGACTGGTCTACGGCTCTCCAGGACCAGGGTTCCCCACCCCTGCCCTATACCATGTGCAGATGCATCCTGGCCAGGCCACCCTGTCAGGGCTATACCCATGGCACCTTGCTCCTCATTATGCACATTGGCAGGCCAATACTGGCAACAGTGCTGGCAGTGTGGGCTGTAGAAGGTGTTTGCAGCCACCACACACTGGATAGACAGACACACACTCCGACACCTATGCCAGGATTGTGCTACCATAGAGGTGTTTGACAGCCCTGGCCACGACACCAGTCCTGGGCACAGTGCAGGCATGGCTATGGCATGCAATACTGTAGGAGCCACCACCCAGGGTGGTAAACACTGTCAGACACAGGACCTGTATCACACTCCACAGACATCTGAACGATTGCTATGATGCAGCTCACTCAGCAAATTGTGCTTAACGTAGGACTTGTTATCCACCATTACCCATGGCAAACTTTTGATAGATGTGTACCGTATTCCCAGGTGTAGGGTGGCATTGCTAGGTTATGCAAGTGCTAGTATTCGGGGTAGGAAACAGGGCCCGAAGCCCTGCCTCTCCAGGTGGCTTTGGAAAATGGGGCCTGTGAGTGCAGGCGTGTCTGCCCCTGTTGTCCGCTGCGCTGGGGCAGAGGTTCCCAACTCCGGTCCTGGTGGGCCAAATACTGCTCGGGTTTTCATGATATCCATAATGAATATGCATGAGATACATCTGCATACCATGGGGGCAGTGCATGGAGATGTAGCACAGACATATGTATTGGAAACAGCATGGAACCTGAATGGTGCTTGGCACTCCAGGACTGCCTTTGGGGGACTCTGCTTTAGGTACTGCACATGTTTATGGTGTTTGTGCTCTATGGGGTAAAATATATGCATATGAGGCATTTTTCTGTTCTCAGCAATACAGGTTCGGTCTTTACAACCATGTTGTCTTCATGGGTAAAATAAGGGGACTGGGTTGGCAGGAGCCACAGGAGGGATTTGAACCTGTGACCTTCTGCTTTTGGACACACTGTCTGTGTGCACTGTGCCACTGTGTCCCCACAGATATGGTGTATTCCCTGGGGTGTCCATGACTGTACATCCGACAGGGCCTGTCTGTTGAAGTGGGCGGCACCCACCTACACAGGACTGTGCCTGGACTGCTGTGGGCAGCTGCCACTCCACCACCAGTACCCCTCCGCCACCATGCTGACATGGCCTTATATTGGAGACAGCATAAAACCTGTAAACGGGGGTGCTGGGTGAGAATGTCCACAGTCTTGGCAAAGGCAAATATTAATATGACTTGCAAAGGATTGTGGGAAATGTAGTCCATTCATTCCAGAATCAGCCGTTCACAAATAAATTAGTTGTGCTTGCTCGAGTGTTTAAGCAAAGAAAAGATATATTTTATTTATGGGGTTATTTCTCCCAACACAGATTTGCTTGGTAGCACAGAAAAGGATACTTGCTTTCAGTATTATACTTAGAAAAACAAAATCAGGAAAAACAACAACTGAACTTCTTAAGCAATCAAATAAAATCATAAAGACCTTGATGGGAACAGAAAGGTCTTTTCTGTGGGCTCCTGCTAATATCTTTTTAGCAGTGCTTCAAAAACAAACCAAAACCCACAAAGTAATGAAAAACTGTTCTTTTTTCAAGGCTAACTTCTGGTATTTTCACACACACACAGAAGTGTCTCTTCAGAGCTCACAGGCAATTAGGCAAGGCTCAATTGCTAACAATTAACCAGCTGCAAACCTCCTGGCTGGTTTACTTTCTAAACGTGGCTCAAATCCTGCTCAAAAGCTTTTCTGAGTAGATCAAAGAACAAGTTTATATTTCTTTGTGATGGTTGTTGTATTTTGTAAAAGTATATTACCACAGAAGTTTAGACAGAGAGCAATCCATGTATTCACACTGTTCATTTACAACATCTCCTGCTTCTTCAATTATCATAGAATCAATATCATGGATTGGCACAGAGGAATTTCTTAATGGAGCATTCTCAGAACAATACTTGTTTCCCTGCTGTCTTCCAAGTGAATAGCTAGGGCATAGATCAGTGTTCATACCTGAGCTTTGTGATAAGGAAGCTTATCATAGCTCAGGAAGGAGCTATAGGAAAGGTGAAGTGACTCTGAACAAGCAACCTGTCAGTTCTGGTAGAAATAAGAAAACAGAATTTTCCCATAAAAGACTACCAGTCCCAGAATGCACCAGGTTTCCAACAGCCATTAGAGGAGCTGAAGTGGGGAAACGTGTGTTCAATCAGGAGGGCTATGAGGTAATCCCTAAGCACTCATCTCAAAGGGCAGGGCCTGATTCAGCACAGCTGTGCTGTGCTAGGGAGGAGCACTCATCAAGGCAGAATAAAGGTAGAGTTTATTCTACAGAGAATCTTCATCCTCAGAATTATCCTCAGTTTCATCTGGAGGATCATCAGAAGCAGAAGCCAGAGCGGACGAACAGAGAGGGCAAGAAACCCTTTGGAAGAAAGAAGAGAAAAGCCTTTGGGAGGTCTAGAAGAGTCTGGAGCAGTACGTATACTGGGAGGCATTCCAAGGGCCAGCATACACCATTGGACTGGGGAAAGCCAGAGGAATGGTGCTGCAGAGCTAGGAACCTAGGAGGGAGACGGCTGCACTTGGAAGGGACCCTAAGACCCGTGCCAGAAGGTATGTGAAGAGAGATCCAGTGTCCAGGGATCTGGATTGGAAGGCTGGACATAAGAACTGGACTACATACTGGCCAGGCTATATAGAGAGGAACTCTAACAGCAATGGAAGCTCAGGTATGAACACTGATCTATGCCCTATCTATACCCTTGAAAGACAGCAGGGAAACAAGTATTCTCCTGAAAGTGCTCCATTGAGAAATTCATCTGTGCCAATCCATGATATTGAACCCATGATTGTTGAAGAAGGGGGAGAGATTGCAGATGAAGGATGTGTTTACATGGATTGCTCTCTGTCTAAACTCCTTTGGTAATTTTCTGTTACAAAGTACAGCAACCATCACAAAGAAATACAAACTTGTTCTTTAATCTACTCAGAAAAGCTCCTGAGTAGGATTTTTAGCCACCCAGTAGAAAGCAAGCCAGCTAAGGGGTTTCAGCTGGGTAACTGCTAGCAATTGAGCCTTACCTAATTGCTTGTGAGCTCTGAGGGAATCACTTCTGAATCTATGTGTGAAGATATAAGAAGTTAACCTGAAAAGAACAGTTTTTCCTTTCTTTGTGGATTTTGTTTGTTGTTTGATACACTGCTAAGAAAATATTAGCTAAAGCCTACAGAAAAGACCAGTTTGTTACCAACCAGGTCTTTATTCTTTTGCTTTGATTGCCTGACAAGTTCAAATGTTGTTTTCCTGATTTTGTTTTTCCAAGTTTAACACTGAAAGCAAGTAACCTGATTTATGTGCTACCAAGCATATCTGTGTTGGGAGAAATAACCCCATAAATAAATATCTTATTGGCTTTACCCTCAAGCACAACTAATTATTGTGAGCAGCTGTGTCTGGTGTGAATGGACTGCATTGCTCACAATCCCTTGCAAATCATATTGATATATGCACTTGCCAAGACTGTGAACATTCTCACCCAGGCAGCCGTCTGACAGCTTCCATTGCTCTTAGGGTTCCTCTCTAAATATCCTGGCCAGTATGTAGTCCAGTTTTTATGTCCAGCCTTCCAATCAAGATCCCTGGACACTGGATCTCTCTTCACATACCTTCTGGCACGGGTCTTAGGGTCCCTTCCAAGTGCAGCCGTCTCCCTCACAGGTACCGTCTGGAGATTCCTAGCTCTGCAGCACCATTCCTCTGGCTTCCTCCAGTCCAATGGTGTATGCTTGCCTCTGGAATGCCTCCCAGCACACGTACTGCTATGGACTCCTTTAGACCTCCAAGATGCTTTTCTCTTCTTTCTTCCAAAGTGTTTCTTGCTCTCTCTGTCCGTGAGCTCTGGCTTCTGCTGCCTCTGCTCCTGCTGATGATGATCATGAAGATGATCCTGATGATTCTCATTCTGCTGTGTAGAATAAGCTTTTCTTTTAACCTGTTTAGAGGGCTGCTCCACCCTAGCACAGCGCAGCTGTGCTGAATCAAGCCCTGCCCTTGGAGATGAGTGCTTGGGGATTACCTCATAGTTCTCCTGATTGAACACACGTTTCCCCACTTCAGCTCTTCTAGACAGGTTGCTTGTTCAGAGCCAATTCACCTCTATTATAGCTCCTTCCTGAACTATGATAAGCTTCCTTATCACAAACCTGAATGATTTGTGGCCCTCCAGGCCTGCTTTGGGGGGACTCTGCTCTAGGTAATGCGCATGTTTCTGATGTCTGTGCTCAGTGGGGTAAAATATTGGCATTTGAACCATGCATATGTTCTCTTCAATAAAGGTTTGTCCTTACTATCACGGTTTAGTTGTGGGAAAAATAAGTGGACTGGATAAGTGGAAGTGGATATTGTGGCTGAAAAGTTCTCAAATGCTGAAATGAAGCGAGGGAATGGGTACCTTCAGGGAAATGCGAAAAAATGGACAACAGATTATGATCAGTCCAAGGTAGGGATTGGTAAGTAATAACAGGCCCTAAACCTAGTAGGAGGGACTGGACAAAGTAAAGTATCACCATGGGTGTGTATGACCTCAGTCACTAGTTGGGTGTAACTGATTGCCCTAACGTTTAAATTTAACGCTCCGCAGACCCTTTCAAAAATCATTTCATTTTATTGGAGCTTTCCTGGGAGTGTTTTTTAATGTTGCCCAGTGATATCACTGTTGCCCAGCTTGGTTATGGGTGTTTGCCCCTTTTTTCAAGGTCTTTTTTGAGGTTTATTTGCACTTTTGTCTCCATACAGGGTAAATGAGCCCACAGTAAAATTGTGCAGAGCAGGGTTTCTGACTTGTCAGGCCAGGTTTCCTATCTCCAGGGACTGCACTGTCTCTGTGGCCACAGTGTGGTGCAACAGACCCAGCCAGTGCCTGTAAGACCAGAGGGTCACAGGTTCAAACCAGCCCAGTCCCCATAGTTTTGCCAACCCAGTCCCCATAGTTTTACCCACCAGTAAACAGTGATAGTAAGGACACTCCTTTATTGCAGAGAACATAAGCATGGTTCAAACACCCATATTTTACCCTACACCGCACACAAACCATCACAATGGGCATTACCTACAGCCGAGTCCCCCAAATTCAGTCCTGGAGTGCCACAATTCAATCAGATCATATGCTTTTCCCCAGATAAGGACATGTCTGCATGTTGGCGGAAGGGTACAGGTGGTGGAGGGGGCAGTGGCTGCAAGCCACAGCAGACAGTGGCCTAGGCCTGTGCAGGCTGGCACCGTCCACCACAAGACAGGCTCTGTTGGATGTACAGTCATGGACTCCCCAGGGAATGCAGCATATCTGTGGCAACACGGTGGTGCAGTGCACACATACAGTGTGTGCAAAAACAGAAGGTCACAGGTTCAAAGGCCAGCTGGGGCTGCTGCTATTCCTATCCACATATTTTTCCTACAACTAAACCGTGATAGTAAGGACAAACCATTATTGCTGAGAACATACGCATGGTTAATATGCCTATATTTTACCACACCAAACACAGACACCATAAACAGGCGCATTACCCAGAGCAGTGTCTCCCAAATGCAGTCCTGGAGGGCCCCACACCATTCAGGTTCCATGCTGCCTGTAATAAAGATGCCTGTGCTGCATATCTATGCACCACCCCCATGGTATGCAGATGTAGCTCATGGATATTTATGAGGGACAGCATGAAAACCCGAACAGTGTTTGGAACACCAGGACTGGAGTTGGGAAACTCTGCCGTAAAGCTGCAGCCAACAGGGCCAGACACACCCACACACACACCCACAGGCCCCATTGGGCAATTCCTCCTGGAGAGGCAGGACATTGGACCCTGCCTGTATCTCCCAATACTAGCAGTTGCATACCTTAGCAATGCCACCCTATACCTGGGTATATGGTACACAGCTATCAAACGTTTCCTATGATAACTGGCAAATATCAATTCCTACGTTAAGCACATTTTGCTCATTGAGCTCCACCATAACAATCATTCTGATGTCTGCGGTGTGTGCTGCAGGTCTGGTCTCTGATAGTGTTTACCACCCTGGGGAGTGACCCCCAACAGTATTGCGTACCATATCCATGCCTGTACTGTGCCCAGGACTGGTGTGGTGGGTATGGCTGCTGAACACCTCTATAGTAGCACAATGCTGGCATAGGTGTGGAGGTGGCTGTCTGTCTATCCAGTGTGTGGTGGCTGCAAACACCTTCCACAGCCCACACTGCCAGCAATGTTGCCAGTATTGGGCTGCTAATGTGCATAATGAGGAGCAAGGTATCATGGGTATAGGCCGGACAGGGTGGCCTGGCCAGGGTGCATCTGCATAGGGAATAGGGCACTGACTGGGACATTTTAGTGCCCGGCCACCACCTACACAGACAGGGTGACCTCAGTATGTCCTGCTGAGAGATCACTCTCACCCTGACTGTGCAGTGACCACAGCATGGCTAGGCACCCCCATAGTGCTATATAGTATTTCTCTCATGTGTTAGATATGGGTTTCCTTTTGGGGCCCAGTCACTGATTTATCTGCTTGCTGTGTATGCTGACATCCCAGTTCTGGGTGCATGCATCTCCACTGGGTGCATACACTATGGACTAACTAGCAGAGTGCAGCTGGTATGTGTCTTGATGGAGTGGCTTGCATGGTGCAGTGGCTGATGGCTTGCTGCAGGAGAATATCAGATAGTGGTGGGGTGCAGCTTAACATATCCAGGCCTAATGTCTGTCTGCTATTGTGTTATGGATGTGTATAGAGCTGCATTGACTGCCCTGTGGGGTGTCTGTTCCTCAGCAGGACTGGGATTGATGTTCCCTTCTACTGCCACCTTTGCAGGGAGGTAGAATGTGGATGTATTGATAGGAGACCCTGTTTGTTGCCCTCAGCCTTGGGGGAGGGGGGTTGGTGGTGCATGGCCCACCTGGGGGTTCATGGGGTCTACACCTGACTGAAGCAGACAAGAATATCCAAGGTGTTTGTGCAGAAACTACCTATCTCACAATTAACACTGCTTTGGACCTCCAGCATGGCCTCCTTCAGCCATGGAAGGTGTTGTGGACCTGGTCCTGGGCGCCTCATCGCACCCTCAGCGTGAGCACAGTACCCGCACAATGTGACGGTGTGTAGCTACTCTGTGCCAGTAAAACACACGGTCAGTACCCCCTACCAGGCTGAGGTGCTGTGGGGGTGCACATGGTCACTTCCCCCTACCAGGCCGAGGTGCTGTGGGGGTGTATTGCCCATCTTGTATTTATCTGTGGACAGCTGATTTGCATGTGCAGTGCATCATGGGTATGGGTGGGCTAACCCTATCCTGGTGACCACAGCAGACTGTCTGTGTGGTGACGTGCAGGCTCTCTACAGCCAGCCAGGGGCTTGCTAGTAGCTATAGAGCTGAAGCCCAATGGTTACTTCACTGCCTGTGAAACCAGAGGTCATGGGTTCAAACCTACAGTGAGGTTATTTGATAGGGTTGTCCAATGCATTATGTTTTTTTAATGTACATATTTTGATGCCAGCAAAAACACCCTCAGCGTACTGTACCCATAAGGTGCCTCTGAGGGTGCTTTATAGGGCGCCCTATAGGGCACCTTATGGTTCCTGTCCATATAAGGTGCACTATACATTATCCTGTGACGCCTTATGTTAACACGCTTTGAGAGTGCGTTTGCTAGTAGTGATAATTAAAATAAACATAAAATGACTCCAAAAGCAATTTTCCCCATAATATGTAATGCCTCAGCCAGCCTTGTTCATTGGGCACTGTGGGGGATTGAGCCCTTGATCCCTGCACCATTGGTCAGTGTTTTACCCATTGTGCTGTGGTTCTGTTCCTGTGCTTGTACTTTAGCGCGCCGCCTTATGCAGCCCAATATTAAAAGGCCTCCTAAATCAATAGCACACTGCCTAATGCCCATCAGCGTGCTGCCTTATGCAGCACAATATTAGACTAGCTCCTAAAGTAATGCCTCAGCCAGCCATCTACATTGAGCACTGTGGGGAATTGAACCCCTGATCCCTGTACCATTGGTCAGTGTCTTAACCATTGTGCTGTGGCTCTGCTCTTCTGCTTGCACATCAGTGCGACACTTATGCCTCCCAGTATTAAAATGCCTCCGAAAACATTAGTGCACCGCCTTATGCCCACCATTATTTAAATGCCTCATAAATTAATGCCTCAGCCAGCCGTCTTCATTGGGCACTGTGGGGGATTGAATCCCTGATCCCTGCATCATTGGTAAGTGCCTTGACCATTGTGCTATGGCTCTGCTCTGCTGTGTGCACATCAGCGCGCCACTTATGCCTCCCACGCAGCTATCTCATGCGCTAATGTGCGGGGCGCACATGGACGCCGCGCACCTTAGCGCATATGTAAATTCCAGATTTTCTTTTTCAGGACGGAACGCCCACTCCTTATATGGCATCCGCATACTACCGCGGCCTGCACATTAGCGGGGTTTTAGTAAACATGCCCCTTAGTTCCCTACCTGCAGCAATATTTTTTGTGGCTGAATGAAGGGCCCGAGTCAGTGGGTACCTATACTCAGGCTAACGTGATAGTCTTGGAAAAGCCAGGTAGAGACCCCCAGCTAGTCGGTAACTATAGGCCTATATCCTTACTTAAGATCGATTACAAGATATTTTCCACAGTCCTGGCTCAGCGATTAAAGGAGGTGTTACCTCAGCTGATTCACCCTGATCAATGTGGTTTTGTTGAAGGGCACTCTACAGCTGATAACGCGAGACTGTTGTGTCATATTTTGGCAGGAGCAAAGAATATAGCTAATCCTTTGGTAGGGTTATCGTTAGATGCTGAAAAAGCTTTTGATCGCTTAGAGTGGTCTTTTCTGTTTTCAGCTCTTAGGTGGTTTGGTATAGGTGAAGGTTTCATTGGACTACTTAAGGTGCTGTACACTCGCCCGGTAGCCAATGTGTGTGTGAACGCTACGCAGTCCCATGATATTTGTTTGGAGCGGGGCACTCGACAAGGGTGTCCCCTTTCACCGCTACTTTTCAATTTAGCCCTAGAGTCACTTGTTTTGAGTATACGGCAGTCGTCGAAAATTAAGGGAGTCCAGATAGTTACCAGAGAAATCAAGCTGTCGGCCTATGCCGATGATCTTCTTTTATTTACTGAACCTGCTTCAATACCGCATGTGCTCGAACAAATCGAGAGATATTCCGGGCTTTCAGGTTATAAGATTAATTGGTCAAAATCAGTTGCGTTTCCACTCAACACCTATGTGCATAAGGAAGATATGGGTCAATTTCCCTTTGTGTGGGAGGCGAAGATGGTAAAATACTTAGGGGTGTTTTACTGTCATCCGTTAGAGGAAACAATAAGGTACAATGCCACCATGTTGTTAACTAAGGTAAGGGAATTGGTTACTAAGTGGTCCCCTTTAAATTTGTCCTGGTGGGGCTGACTGGAAACGATTAAAATGACTATTGTTCCAAAGGTTAACTACGTGTTGGAAATGTTGCCAAATTTTTTCCCGATTTCAGTGTATCAGCAAGTAGAGAGGGTGCTGGTGCAATTTTTGTGGAAAGATAAAACCCCCCGGATCGCTCTTAAAAAACTCAAAGGAAATAAGGAAATAGGCGGGGTAAAATTCCTGGATTTCCATCAGTACCATAGGGCGTTCCTGTTGAAGCAGGGCTCTAGTTGGGTAGGGAATGGAACAGATCTACGGCCAGTGTGGCTAGATGTAGAGGAGGCCCTTATGACACCTTTTCCACTTAAATATCTTCCGGGGATGTTAATTCCTGAAGGCCGGAAATGTCCCCCAATGATAACGGGTACGCAAAGGGCTTTCCGCACATTGAGTAGTGCTTTGGGGTTGGAGGGCCAGGAGGCCTTCGACCTCCTCCCTTTGTGGTATAACCCCTCATTTAAAATACAACAAAAAACGTTTGCTTGGGGTAAATGGTTCTCCAGAGGAGTTTGGGTTCTTGGACAGTTGTTAGCGCAGGGTGCGTGGAAGCCGTTTGAGAGATTGCAAGCGGAATATGGTCTTCCGGGCTCGCTTTATTTTCAATGGCTGCAGCTTAAACACTGTGTGCACAAGGCTGGGATCGATGTAAACAGCCCACGGGAAGGAGGAGGGATTATTGGTATGATAGTTCGGACTAGGGAGGGTTCTGTAGGGAAGAGTGGAGCTTCGTATTATTATGATTTATTGAATCAACAGAAGCACCTGCAGGTTGGAGGTACACAGCGTGGATGGGAACTTGATGCTGGGTTTTCTCTCTCTCCACATAAATGGAGGAGATTTTGGTATAAGCAGACGAGAGTCACAAAGTCTGCTGCTATTACGCAGACGCTGTTCTTTTTTGCTCATAGAGCTTATTACACCCCGGCTAGGGTTGGTAGGTGGAGTATGGAGGGGGGTACTCGATGCTGGTCTTGCCACTGTGAAAAGGGTACACTTGTTCATATTGTCTTTGAATGTTCCTGTTTACAGGCTTTTTGGTCAAATGTTTGGGAGCGGATACAGATAGTTTTAGGTTTTAGAACTCCTCTGTCTTGGAGGATTATTTGCTTCCGCTCCCTAGCTGTTATTCCAGATCTACCAAAGGATAGTTTCTTTTTGTTAGATTTTATGTTAGGAATTGCGATATATCTGATAGTGTCTAACTGGAATCATACATACGATGTTAATTGGGTGTCATGGTGGAATCAAGTATGCTTGTATAGCAAGTACGAGCAATTGCCCCGTAAAGGGGTCCCGTGGGGGCTGGTTTCAGCATCTCGATGGACCTCTTTGCGAGAGTTTAGAGAAGGCGGATGTGTCTAGTCGCACTCGCTGCGACAAGTAGAACACGGGGCTTGTGCCACCTTTTATTTCAGGCCTTGGGGATGCTCTTCTTGGAGGGCCTGTGCTTCGCCTTTTCGCTGAAGTCACTAGTAAGCTCTGGAGGGGGGGGAAGGAGGGGGTGGGGATGAGGGGGAGGGGTGTGTTCTTAGGCTGTGGTTTTTGGGTGGGGGTAGGAGGATGGGGGGTGTGTTTGTAATTTTTTTCCTGTGTTTGTAATTTTGTAGTGATTTGTATATTTTTTTTGCTGTGTTTTATGGTTTTCTTGAATATATTTTTGGTTCTGGTATAAAAACCTAAAATAAAAATATAAAAAAATTTAAAATCAAATAAGAATATAGCTTACCTCAGCAGCACAGGACAGGGTTTTAAACTAGATAAGAGGGGAAAGCCGACAGTCGCTCAAGAGCAGATGGTTCGGAAGAATGTATCCTTGAAGGATACTACCAAAAGCAGAGAGGTTCCAAAAAAGAGTAAAGTAGCCCAAATGCCCTCGAGTATGGAGCAGACAGAGCTTAAAGATCCCAAATTACCCATGTCTACCAACAGCCAAACTAATATGAATAAAATACAGTCTCTAAAATGCTTGTATGCAAATGCTAGAAGTCTAAAAAATAAGCTGGGAGAGTTAGAATATATAGCACTAAATGAGAGGTTAGATATGATTGGGATATCAGAGACATGGTGGAAGGAGGACAACCAGTGGGACACTGGGATACCTGGATACAAACTTGCATCGTAATGATAGAGCTGATCAAATTGGTCGAGGGGTTGCGCTCTATGTTAGAGAGGGCATTGAGTCAGAAAGGATTAAAGTTTTGCAGGAAACAAAATTTGCTGAAGAATCTCTATGGACTGAAATTCCATGTAAAAAGGGGAAGGCGATGGCAGTGGGGGTGTACTACCGACCGCCTGGCCAGAATGAACAAATGGATGATGAAATGCTCAAAGAAATCAAGGAAGCTAACAAAAGTTATAGCGCAGTAATAATAACACAGGTACACTAAAAAAAAATTTTTTTAAACTGCCTCTAATGTTTCGATTGATTTTTACGTTTTTTGGTGCGCTGAATCCAAATCTGGTAACCAATTTGCTCCATCACGTACAGATTTTTTGCTACATTGGGTTAGCAGTTTGAGGTGAACGTTTCAGATTGAGTGCGATCGAGATAAAAGTATCTTGGATGAATTCTTTATACTAATTGTTTAGTAGTTATTCAAATAAGAATAAAGAAAATTGTAACAAGGCAGCACATAAGAATAGAGTAATGTCAACAAAACACACTGTGATGGTAGCAAAATTGTCTGCACTTAAAACAGCCACATACATGTGCACAAACATTGAGCATATAAGAGCGAGGTTAGACACAAAGCAAAGCAAAGAAATGTGCAAAAAATGTTGTACAGGTATGTATGTAAGAATAGAAAACACAAACCGCACCATTGCAATACATGAAGACAAACACCCGATGGTGTGAAAATAAAATTCTAATAAATGAGATCCGACACTGTGGTAATAACTAGCAAATTTTTATTTCAAAGTTTAGTAAAAACACGATATTTGTCAACACAGTTTAGATTTTAAAGTCATTCTTGGGTCAATCAATCTCCTGGTGGGCCCGTTTCTTCTTCCCCCGAATGCTTCTCTTGGTGCGCTGCTTAGCGTATTTTTCATCTGGGGTTTCCCGCAGCAGCAACCAGCAGAAATCAGCCATCATAGTGGTGTTCCATCTTCCTTGGTACCTTCTCTCTGCGTCCTTGATGTCCTGGTGAAACCTTTCACCTTGTTCTTCACTGTACGCCCCCAAGTTTTCGGGAAAGTAGTTCACATGGGAGTGCAAGAAATGGACTTTCAGGCTCATGTTACAGCCTTGTTCTTTGAAGGCATTGAGCATCCTGGCAACAATATCCTTATAGTTCTCATCCCGCCTGTTCCCCAAGAATTTGAGAACAACATCCTTGAAGGAATCCCAGGCTTTTTTTTCCTTCTCAGACATCGTTTCAGCGAATGCTCCATCTGAAATGAGTTTCCTTATATCAGGGCCAACAAACACTCCTTCCTTTAGCTTTGCTTCAGAAAGTCGGGGGAACTTTGAGCAAAGGTACCGAAAGCACTCACCATCTTTTGGAAGGGACTTGATGAATTGCTTAATGAGACCCAACTTAATGTGGAGAGGTGGTAATAGAATTTTATCACGAGGTACCAAGCTCTCATGAAGAACATTTTTCTCACCGGGTCTCAAATACTCCCGAATTGGCCAGTCTTTTTTCCCCCAGTGTAGGTCGCGTGCCCGGCTATCCCACAAGCAAAGGAAGCAGGGATATTTGGTGAAACCGGATTGCTGCCCTAATAGCATGGATAGAATTTTAAAGTCTCCACAAATCATCCACTTATGCTCATCATAACGAATCTTCTGAAGAATCAGGGCCAAATTCTCGTATTTTTCTTGGAGAATAACAGAGTGAGCAATAGGAACTGAAGCGAATGTGTTGCCATTATGAAGAAGAACACCTTTTATGCTGTCTTTTGACGAATCAATGAACAGCCGCCATTCATCAGGATCATACTTGAGTTTAAACTTTTCCATCACTCCGTATATATCGTTGCAAAATACCAAATCTTCCTCTTTGCTGAAATACTTCAAAAATTGTGTCTCGCGGTTGCGATACCAATAAAAAGTTGTTCCTGGTGACAATAGATTTTTCTGTTTAAGCCGAGAACCTAGCAGTTGGGCAGCATCTTTTGGGAGTCCTAAATCCCGGACTAAAGCATTCAATTCAGCTTGAGAGAAAAGTTCAGGTTTCGGATCTGGTTCAGTTTCAAACTCGGAAGTACTGGACTCATCGGGAAAAGCCATCTGATGAGTCTCATCATGATCAGAACCGTCCACACAAATATGATCCAAAGATTTTGGTGGTTCAGGCACAGGTACTTCGTTGCTATGAGGCATAGGCCTAATTGCTGAGGGAAGGTTGGGGTAACTTATTACGTTCTTATTTTTTAAGTTGTATCCCTTCACAATGCAAGAGCAAAAATAGCAGTCACTGCTGTGGTCTCTTTGTTCACGCCACATCATAGGTATTCCGAAACGAAATGCTTGTTTTTTACCTTTCATCCATAAGCGTAGATCTTCCTCACATGTCTTGCACACTTTGTGAGGAGCCCACGGTTTGTCTTGATCGCCTAACTTCAAACCAAAATAGGCGAAATATACTTTTTTAATAAATGCAGAAATGTTCCTCTGCCGCTTTTTCATGGTATATTCCCCACAAATAAAACAAAAACTGTCCGGAGAGTTGACGCAACCTCTGGCTCTGTGAGCCATCACAAATACACAGCACTGCAAACTACAACTGTAGTGAACCACTTCGGAATAAAGCTGGATTACGACTGAGCAAACAAAAGGTAATAATGAACTTGCAAGAAACTGAAATTTGACAGGAACGTTCATGTCGCAACCACCGTGTTTGAGCGAGCGAACAAGGCGAGGCGAACAGGAAATAACATGCGCCAGCGCGAGTACTGGATTTAGCCCCCCGCCTCCCAATTGTCCTGTTAATGTATAAAATGAATACAAAACACTCTAAAATATCATGAGGGAGTGTTTCTAGTTAGTTAACCATTACAACCTCTATTTTGGGCCAAGAAAATAAACTGCAGTCGGCTAAAAAGAAATTATGTGAACATTCCTTATATGGGTAAGAAATCTAATTTTGCAAGAAAACGTGACGTGATGGAACATTTTGGCTATTTTTCCTGGATTCAGCACCCCAAAATCTATAGGAATCAGTTGCAAAACTGGAGGCAGTTTTTTGGTAGTGTACCTGTGTAATGGGTGATTTCAATTACCCCGGTATCGACTGTGTCAGTGTCACAGCAGGACATGCTAGGGAGATAAAGTTCCTAGATGACATAAATGACTGCTTCTTGGAGCAGCTGGTTCATGAACCGACCAGAGGGGAATCCATATTAGACCTAGTCCTTAGTGGAACACCAGATCTAGTGCAAGAGATAAGGGTGTTGGGGCCACTTGGCAATAGTGATCATAATAATAATAATAAATAACATGATCGCCTTTGATTTAATTAGTGGAGGAGGGATAGTACGGAAATCCACAGTACTACCTTTTAACTTTCGAAAGGGAGACTATGATAAAATGAGGAAAATAGTTAAGAAAAAACTAAAAGGAGCAGTTGCAAAGGTTAAAGATTTACATCAAGCTTGGGTGTTGTTGAAAAATACTATCTTGGAAGCCCAGACCAGCTGTATTCCACGCTTTAAGAAAAGTGGAAGGAAGTTCAAAAAACTGCCAGCATGGTTTAAAGGTGAGGTCAGAGAGGCTGTTGCCAAAAAAGCATCTTTTAGGAAATGGAAAAAAGAGCCAAACGACCAAACCTGGAAACAGCACAAGCACTGGCAAGTCAAATGCAAGGCATTGATAAAGCAGGCAAAGGGAGAATTTGAGAAGAAGCTTGCTGCAGAAGCAAAAACACGAAATAAAGATTTTTTCAAGTACATTTGTAGCAAAAAACCTGTGAGAGAGTCAGTTGGTCCATTAGATGATAGAGGAGTTAAAGGGGCACTAAGAGGCGACAAGGCGATAGCGGAGAGACTGAATGAATTTTTTGCTTCGATCTTTACTGAGGTAGATGTAGGGATGTTACCCATGACTGAAGTGGTATTTAAAGGTGCGGAAGAATTGAAGGAAATATCGATACATCGGGAAGATGTATTACAACTATTAGATAAACTGAAGAGTAGCAAATCACCTGGGCCGGATGGTATACATCCAAGGGTGTTGAAAGAACTGAAATATGAGATTGCAGACCTGCTATTACTAATCTGTGAATTTTCATTAAAATCATCTGTAATACCTGAAGATTGGAGGATCGCCAATGTAACGCCAATTTTTAAAAAGGGTTCCAGGGGTGATCCGGGAAACTACAGACCGGTGAGCCTCACGTCAGAACTGGGAAAAATGGTAGAAACCATCATAAAGAATAAAATTACTCAGCATGTAGATAGTCATGGCCTAATGGGAGACAGCCAACATGGTTTTAGACAATCAAGATCTTGTCTTACTAATCTATTATGTTTTTTTGAAAGTGTGAATAAACAGGTTGACAAAGGTGAGTCGGTTGATATCGTGTATCTGGACTTTCAGAAAGCCTTTGACAAGGTCCCTCATCACAGACTTTTGGCAAAACTAAAGAGTCATGGGATAGGAGGCAGTGTACTACTGTGGATCAAGAACTGGTTAAAAGATAGAAAGCAGAGGGTTGCGCTAAATGGCCAATTTTCCCAATGGAGAAAGGTGAATAGTGGTGTATCCCAGGGATCTGTGCTGGGTCCGCTGCTTTTTGACATATTCATAAATGACCTGGAAAGTGGAATAACGAGTGAGGTTATCAAATTTGCAGATGACGACACAAAACTATTTAAAGTTGTTAAAACCCAAGAGGATTGTGGAAAATTGCAAGAGGATCTTGACAAATTGGAAGACTGGGCATCAAAATGGCAGATGAAATTTAATGTGGACAAGTGCAAAGTTATGCACCTGGGGAAGAACAACCCAAGCTATGGTTACACGATGCAAGGTTCCACATTAGGAACCACCACCCAGGAAAGAGATTTAGGCGTCATTGTGGATAACATGTTAAAACCCTCGGCCCAGTGTGCAGCGGCAGCCAAGAGAGCAAATAGAATGCTAGGTATCATAAGGAAAGGAATGGAAAATAAAACAAAAGATATTATAATGCCTCTATATCGTTCCATGGTGAGACCGCACCTTGAATATTGTGTGCAATTCTGGTCGCCGTATCTTAAAAAGGATATAGCGTTATTAGAAAAGGTTCAGAGAAGAGCCACCAAAATGGTAAAGGGGATGGAAGGATACTCCTATGAAGAAAGGCTAAAAAGGTTAGGGCTGTTTAACCTGGAAAAGAGATGGCTGAGGGGAGATATGATAGAAGTCTATAAATTAATGAACGGAGTAGAACAGGTAAACGTAGATTGATTGTTTACGTTATCAGAATATAGAAAGACTAGGGGACATGCAATGAAGCTACAGGGTAAACTATTTAAAACTAATAAAAGAAAATATTTCTTCACTCAATGTGTAGTCAAACTCTGGAATTTGTTACCGGAGGATGTAGTAAAGGCTGTTAGTGTAGCTGGGTTTATAAAAGGTTTGGACAAGTTCCTGGAGGAAAGGTCCATAAACCATTATTAAGAAGGGACCCAGGATATCAATGCTTGACCCAGTACAAGCATTGCGGAACCTGTGTCTTTTGGGGAAACTGCTAGGTACGTATGACTTAGATTGGCCACTGTTGGAAACAGGATACTGGGCTTGATGGACCTTGGTCTGACCCAGTATGGCATATCTTATATTCTTATGTTCTTAATTCAAAGACTCAAAAGTGCTGAGAATGAATTAATGGAAAGTGACATTGAAAAAGCGAAAATGCTAAATAAATACTTTTGTTCAGTTTTTACTAAAGAAAATCCTGGAGAAGGACCACCTATGATTGAGAAATGTACAAATGGGAATGGAGTAGATACTACACCATTCACAGAAGATGATGTGTTTGAACAGCTTGCAGGACTGAAAGTGGACAAGGCCATGGGACCAGATGGGATACATTCCAGAATACTGAAAGAGCTCAGAGAGGTTCTTTTAGGGCCTTTAAAGGATGTTTTTAATAGATCCTTGGAAACAGGAGAAGTTCTACAGGACTGGAGAAGGGCTGATGTGGTTCCTCTTCACAAAAGTGATAATAGGGAAGAAGTGACAAACTACAGGCCAGTAAGCCCTACCTCAGTGGTGGGAAAAGTAATGAGGCACTCCTTAAAGGTTGCATGATCAAAGGCAACATAGTTTTACCAAAGGACTATCATGGCAAACAAATCTGATTGAGTTCTTTGACTACGTAACCAGAAAAGTAGATCAAGGGCATGTGATGGATGTGATCTATCTAGATTTCAGCAAAGCCTTTGATACTGTTCCTCATAGGAGGCTTATCAATAAACTGAACAGCCTGAGTATGGGTCCCAAAGTGGTGAACTGGATCAGAAATTGGTTGACTGACAGATGACAGAAGGTGATGGTAAATGGAACTGACTTGGAAGAAAGGAAGGTGACTAGTAGTATGCCCCAGGGATTGGTCCTGGGACAGGTACTGTTCAATGTATTTGTGAGTGATATTGCTGAAGGACTGAATGGAAAAGTCTGTCTTTTTGCAGATGACATGAAAATATGCAACAGGATGGACTTCTCTGAGGGGGTGGATAACATGAGAAAAGATCTCAAAAGCTGGAAGAATGGTCTAATGCTTGGCATTTAAGATTTAATGTGGAGAAGTGCAGTGTAATGCACTTGGGATGCAGAAATCCAAGGGAATCATATGCAATAGGAGGCAAGAGGTTGGTGTGCATGACCCAGGAGAAGGACCTTGAAGTGATTTTTCTGAGGATCTCAAGGTGGCGAAACAGTGTCACAAGGCAGTGACCAAAGCCAGAAGGATGCTGGGTTGCAGACAGAAAGGAATTACCAGCAGAAAGGAGGGGGTATTAATGCCACTGTACAAGTCGCTGGTGAGGCCTCACTTGGAATACTGTGTTCAGATTTGGAGACCATATCTCATAAAGGATATAAAAAGAATGGAAATGGTTCGAGGAAGACATCCAAAATGATTTGAAGCCTGCGCCAGAAGACTTATGAGAAGAGACTTGAAGACCTAAATATGTATATGCTAGAGGAGAAGAGGGACAAGGGAGATATGATACAGATGCTTAAATACTTAAAGAGTATTAATGAATAAACAAACCTTTTTCAAAATGGGGTAGCTGTAAAACTAGAGGCCATAACATGAAACTGCAAGGGGTAAACTGAAAGGCAATGTCAGGAAATATTTTTTCACTGAAAGGGTGGTGGATGCATGGAATGCCCTGCAAATACAGTGACAGAATTCAAACTGGCATGGGACAGACTCAGTGGATCCCTTTAAAGCAACAGGATAAAATCAAAATAAACTTAACTCTCTTAGATCTCATGCAGCGGCAGATGCACCTACTCTTGCCACCTTGCTGGGCAGACTAGATGGACCATGTTGGTCTTTATCTACTGTCATATACTATGTTACTATGTTATTTCTGTTCATGAAAGAAGAGCAAGACCTGGAAGTGATCATATCTAATGATCTTAAGATAGTCAAACAAGTGGAAAAGGTAATGACAAAAGCCAAAAGGAAGCTTGGATGAAGAGGGAGAGGAATGGTCAGCAGGAAAAAGGGGGTTATATTGCCTCTGTTTAAATCTCTGATGAGATCTGGAGTATTATGTAGAGCACAATTCCAGAGACTGTACATTGAAAATAATGAAAACAGGATGGAGTTGCTAAAATGGTCAGTGGTCTTTGTCATAAAGCTTATGGGGACATACTTAAAGATCTAGCTATGTATACCTTGGAAGAAAGGTAGGAAAGGGAAGACGTGATAGAGACATTTAAACACCTCCATGGTATAAATGCAGAGGCGGCAGGCCTTTATCAATTGAAAGTAAACTCGGGAACAAGGGGTCATGGGATGAAGGTAAAAGGATATAGACCTAGAAGTAATTAAGGAAATGTTTCTTGTGGAAAGGGTAATAGATACATGGAACAGCCTCCCAACTGAGGAGGTGAAGATGAGGCTTGTGTCTGAATTCATGAAAGCATGGGACAAGTGCAGAAGATCTCTGAGGGAGAAGGGATTGTAGAGCTTAGTATTTAGTATGGATGGGCAGACTGGATGACCATATAGACTTTATCTGATGTCATTTTCACTGTTTATATATAGTATTTCTATGTTTGAAGACATCAGTCCCAGCCTTGGCCCCCCATGACAGGTGTTACCTCATCTATGTACAACTACCCATCATCCCTCTAATCTTATCTCTACCTCTTCCTTCCTTTACTGCTTCTCTCCCCTTCTCTTGCCCCTCGTGTCTTTATTCATGATGGGCCCAATTTTGATCTGGGCGTTGCTCTGCGCCGCGTCGGCACAAAGCCTGCCGCCCCTCCCGCCTAACCCATATTTTCCATACTGGGGTCATATGTGGACCCGGCATTGAAAATCCGGGTGTCACCGCACACCTAGGAGGCTGCAGGAGCTACCTGTCAGCACCGACTTTTGATGCTACATTGTGTGCACGGACCAGGAGAAGGACCTTGGTGTGATTATTTCTGCGGATCTCAAGGTGGCAAAACAGTGTGACAAGGCCGTGGCAAAAGCCAGGAGGATGTTGGGTTGCATACAAAGAGGAATTACCAGCAGAAAGGAAGAGGTACTAATACCACTGTATAAGTCACTGGTGTGACCTCACTTGGAATACTGTGTTCAGTTTTGGAGACCATATCTTACAAAGGATATAAAAAGACTGGAAACTGTTCAGAGGAAGGCAACCAAAATGATTTGGAGCCTGTGTCAGAAGCCTTATCAGAAGAGACTTGAAGACCTAAATATGTACACTCTGGAGGAGAGGAGGGACAGGGGAGATATGATTCAGACCTTAAAATACTTAAAGAGAAATAATGAACAAACAAACCTCTTCAAAAGACGGGGAAACTGTAAAACTAGAGGGCATAACATGAAGCTGCAAGGGGGTAAATTGAAAGGCAATGTCAGGAAATACTTTTTCACTGAAAGGGTGGTGGATGCTTGGAGTGCCCTCCCGATGGACGTGGTGGGAGCAAATACAGTGACAGAATTCAAAATGGCATGGGACAGACACAGTGCATCCCTTTAAGCAACAGGATAAAATCAAAATAAACTTAACTAATTTCTCAACATACACTGGTGTCCTACACAGAGCGGTGGGTTCACCCCTAAAACAAAGACATGGGGAGGGTTCACCCCTAAAACAAAGATATGGGGAGAGGTGGCCTGCATGGAGCAGCAGGTGCACCTACTCTTGCCATCTTACTGGGCAGACTAGATGCACCATACTGGTTTTCATCTACCGTCATTTACTATGTTACTATGTTATCCCTGGCGCCTTACAGATAGGCGAGGGTTTCCATCGCCTATTTTTAAGGCATAGAGCACTAACCGTGTAGCATCAAAAATCCGTGCTACACTGTTAGCACCATGCCCCCTCCACACCACCCCAGAATGCCCCCAATACTCCCCAATGCTAACCGCATAGCATCGGGGCGTGTAAGGGACAAACCAGGGAATTTTCAAGGCCTACCCATGTAGGTGCCTTAGAAAATTCTGTGTTAAAGCGAAAATCGGGTCCGACATGTTTAACTCTCATTCCTTCCATCTTCTTGCTTTGACTGAGACTTGACTTTCCCCTGACGATTCCTTTTCTGTCGCTGTTCTCTGTTATGGCGTTTTCCTTTCTCTTATACAGCACTCTTGGTTACTCATGGTGATGCTGTTGGATTGTTACTTCCTCTAACTGGAAGTTTCAACAACTTCTCCACCTCAAGTCCACTCATTCTCATCTTTTGAGACCTACTGGATCTATATTTTCAACCTACTTTTACTCCATGAGCTGTCATCTGTCATCTCACTGATAAGTATCCCTTCTGCTGTACTTCCTTGTTGATTTTGACTTCTGGCTTTTCTTCTTCCTTGAAGCATTTTCTCCTTCCTTATTTTTGGAGACTTTTTTTTTTTTAGTTTTATATAATGCATTCCAAATACAAAGACATAAAGAAAATAAGTGGTACAGGAAGAAAAAAAGAAACAAAAAGGATTAACTACATTTGGAAAAATCCAATACCACTACACAGTCCACATCATGAAGAGAACAGCAGAGGGAGAACAACCAGGGCAATAAATTTAAAGGCTACTACTCCCAACCTTAAATACAAAAACACAATAATATAAACAAAGTCCAACTTATCTTAGACCTGGATAGACGTCAAGAGTGTTTCAAGTTGCAATGGATCAAGAAAAACATAATCTATCCCCTGCAAAGTAATCAAACACTTACAGGGAAATCGGAGAAAAAGGGTTCCCCCCTCAGCCAAAACACGAGGCTTAAGCTGCAGGAAGGATCTCCTCCGAATATGAGTGAAGCTGGAGACATTGGGAAAAATAGATAACTTATGGCCATGAAAGGAAACATTTTTTTTTTTTAAAAAAGGCCTTCATAATCCTGGCCTTATCAACAAGATTAACCAAAGTAATCACTAATGTGGCACGTGAAGGAATCAGCACTTGAGAATTCTCCAAGAAATCAGTTAAATGTAAATCACTCTGATCCATAGACAAAGCCACATTATTATTCACAGGTGTCTCCCGCGACGGTAAATAAAAAGAATGAGCAATCAAAATATCTTCAGCTTCTGGCAATGACAATATATCTTTACAATACTGCTTAAATAAAAGAAGAGGTGACATAAAACGAGTCTTAGGAAAATTCAAAATACGAATATTTTTTGCACGAGAAATATTTTCCAACGATTCTAACTGTTTATACAAAATCAGAGCATTTTTTAGGGCAGAAGTGCTTGCCGATTGCAAAGTACCAGCTTGAGCTTCCACCCCAGCAACTCACTGAGATAAACTCCCAACAGTTGCTTCTAATACTTGTACTCTGTTAATAACCTGTTGAGAGAAAACCGCAGTTTGATCCATAAGCTTAGACAACAATGAATTAGTAGCGGAAACCTGTTTCCAAATATCTAATAAAGTAACATCTTTAGAATCAACAGCAACAGATGAGGAATGAACATCTTCTAAATTAATAGCCAAAATAGATGTTAAGGAAGATACTTCACAAGGCAAACTTAAAGAGTCAACAGAAGGAGGTGAGGAGCAGCGGTGGAGAAACCGAGGCTTGGCGGCCAGCTTTTCCATCGCTGATTGGTCTGCAGTTGAAGCTCCTCCCATCCTCCTTTCCATCGGGGAAACTGCAGTATTTAAATGCCGGCTGCTCTTAGGGAGGTGAGGAGCAGCAGCGGAGCTACTGGGGCTTGGCGGCCAGCTTTTCCATCGCTGATTGGTCTGCAGGTGAAGCTCCTCCCATCCTCCTTTCCATCGGGGAAACTGCAGTATTTAAACGCCAGCCGCCTTTCGTCTGCGGTCGCACGCCCGAAGGGGGCGTGACCAAAGGGGGAACGCCCCTTCGGTGCCAATTTGGGGCTTGGGCCCAAGTCGCTGAGGGAATGCCTAGAGGGCACTTTAAATGGAAAAGTAAGTCCTTGAAACAAGCTTCGGATAACATTTCTACTACTAATGTTGCTACTGCTCCAATGGACCAGCATGTGGTTACAGTGCAAAAGCTTGCTTCTGTTTTTCAGAGTTCTTCTTCTCCTGCCTCTGGTGCTTCCCTGAGTTCTATTGAAAGGACTCCTCCTCCTAACCCTGGATTGTCTCAGACTCCGGTTTTGGACATATCCTCCTCTGAGGCTTCATCTGCCTCTGGAGAGGAAGAGGGTGCTTCTGTTGACTCTTTAAGTTTGCCTTGTGAAGTATCTTCCTTAACACCTATTTTGGCTATTAATTTATTTTTGGAGACTTTAATATTTACCATGATTACCCCTTTGACTTTCTTACCTCAAAGTTCCTTGCCTTAATCTCCTCATTTTATTTGCAACTATGCTGTACTGCTCCCACCCACCAACATGATCACTACCGTGATTTCGACCTTTCTTTCTGCTCTCTTGCCATTTTCTCCACCTCTTTTTTTCCTCTGTCTGACTATCATCTGATAACATTTCTTCTTGAATAATCTCCCCCTGAGGTCACATACAGTTACTACTAGTATCTTGAAGGATAACAAGGCTATTGGTCCTTGTACCTTCAATATTGTCTCTTCTTTTCTCTACAACCTTGTCTGAATCTATTGATGAGGTTGTTTCTTTCTTCTTATAACACGATGCTTTCATCTGCTTTCTAGATTTTTGCCTCACACCTTCCTGATTTAGTAAAATGTGCCAAACCTAACCTTAGCTCACCTCTAGAGTTCACTCTATATCTTCCTGCACCAGTTTTGCAGAGCATCTTAGGTTGAAATATTGCTCCCATGCAAATATTATACATTTCAAATTAATGCTCTTCTCTTTTCAATTTGTTATTATACTTGCTAAGCAAGATTATTATCTCCATCTGACACTCTTGCCACCAGTCCACATCAGCTCTTTACCACACTCACCTCCTTCACAGACTCCCAATGCCTCTCATTTCTCCTTCACTTTCTGCTTGTACTTAGGTAGAATTCTTCCATGACAAGATTCACAAGATTAATTCTAAATTCTCCACCAGACTGTCACCTTCTTCTCCATGTTATCTTCTATCCTCTTCAAAACTCATTTCTTGTTCCTCTGATTCCATTCCCACCTAGCTCCTCACTTCTATCTCTGCTTTAGCAATATTTTCCATCAGTCCCATCCTCAGTTGACCGCTTGCCATGATTTCTTCTTCTTTCAAATGTGCTGTAATTATACTGTTCCTCAAAAAAATTGTCAATGGATCCTACCAGTCCCATTAACAATTATCCTATCTCCCCACTCATAAGAACATAAGATATGCCATATTGGGACAGACCAAGAGACCAAGAGTCCATCAAGCCCAGTATCGTGTTTCCAACAGTGGCCATTCCAGGTCTTAACTAACTGTTGGGTTCCCAAAGGTATACATATTCCATGCTGCTAGTCCCAGGGGTAAACAGTGGATTTTGCCAATCCTCTTTATTAATGCTTTATGGACTTTTTCTCCAGGAACTCATCCAAACCTGTTTGGAACCCAGCTACACTAACGGCTTTTACTATATCTTCTGAATGAATTGCAGAGTTTGATTACGCGCTGAGTGAAAAAATATTTTCTCTGATTAGTCTTAAATGTGCCACATTGTAGCTTCATGCATGTCCCTTAGTCTTTCTACTTTTCAAAGGAGTAAACGACTGATCTATATTTACTGTACTCGTTTCACTCCATTCATTATTTGATATACCTCTAACATATCTCCCCTCAGCCATCTTTTTTAAGACGTTGGAAGAAGTCTAACCTTTTAAGACTTTCCTCGTAGGGATATCCTTCCATCCCCTTTACCATTTTGGTCTCTCTTCTCTGTACCTTTTCCAATTCTGCTATATCCTTTTTAAGATACGGTGATCAGAATTGCACACAATATTCAAGATGCGATCGCACCATAGAGTGATACAGAGGCATTATAATGTCCTTGGTTTTATTTTCAATTCCTTTCCTTATGATTCCTAGCATTCTATTTGCTTTCTTTCCGTGGCTGCATACTTGTCAAAGGATTTCAATGTACTATTCACGATGACGCCCAGATCCTTTTCCTCAGTGGTGATTCCTAATGTGGAACCTTGCATTGCTTTTCTCATTCATTGTCATGAATTTCTTTCATCTTAATTTGTTCTTTGCCCCTTCCAGTATGGATTTTGCTGTCTACTTTCCACAGAAACTGCTCTTGCCAAATTCTCCTGTGACCTCCTTATGATCAAAGCTAAATGACATCACTCTCCTCATCTTCCTTGATCTATCTGTTACTTTGACACTATTGATCACCATCTGTTCCTTGACATACTGTGCTTTTTTGGATTTTGGAACTCTGCTCTATCTTGGACTTTCTTCTTAGCTCTCCCATTGTATATTCAGTGGTTCTTCCATTACCACTATTCTGCTATCAGTTCTTGTACCTTATGGCTTTGTACTAGGCCCTCTTCTCTCTATACTTATTCTCTGGGTGCTCTAATCTCCTCTCATAACTTTCAGTATCATTTTTAAGCTAACAACTCCCAGATCTACCTCTCTGCATCAGAAATTTCACCAAGAATCCAGTCCCAAATCTTAAGCTATTGTCTGACATCTCTGCCTGGATACCCCACCATCACTTCTTATCTATCTCCCCAAACCCACTTCCCTTATCTATCCCCCCAAACCCACTTTCCTGTTCCCTCCTTTTTTGTCTCTGCAGATCCATTCATCTAATCCTCACTTTGTAACCTTGGGGTGATCTTTGATGCCTCTCTCTCTCCCTCTCTGCACACATTTAAAACAGTGGCATTCCTTCCTTTTCAATACTGCTAAAATCTGTCCCTTTCTTTCTGAGCATGCTATCAGAAAGCTAATCCACTCTCTCAGTGTCTTCTGTTTAGGCTATTGCATCCTGCTCTTCACTGTTTTCTCATGGAACTATCTTTCCTCACTGCAATCTGTTCAAAATGCAGCTGCTTGACTATCTCCCTTCATTGCTATGAGCATGTAACCCCTTTCCTCAAGTCATTACACTGACCTCCCATCTGCTTCCACACACAGTTCAAACCTTTATTGCTCAACTACAAATGCATTCACTCGCAGTTCCTTATTATATCTCTCTCCCTTCATGCTTCCTCATGAACTCCATTCACCTAGCTAGTCACTCTTATTTATGTCCTTTCCATCCATTGCCAACTCCTCATTTCCACTCTTTCAATCTTGCCAATCTCTTTGCCTAGAACAGGCTTCCTGAGCCAGTGTGTTATGCTCCTTCTCTAGCCATTTTCAGATCCAGACTAAAACTCACCTTTTTGAGGTTGCTGTTACATCTTGACCACTTCTCAATAACACATTCTTCTAGAATCTCTTGTTTGTTATGTAGGTTTATCTGGACTAAACTGTAAGCTCTGAGGGTCATTTTAAAAGGTTCAGTTGTGATTTGGATGTCTGTAGATGTGCATGTTGAAATCATGGACACCCCTCTGTAGCCATTCCACAAATGACGTTGGCAGATGTCTTACACATTCTCGTTTGATCTCACAGAGATCTTCAGACATGTCAATGTTTACACTTGCTCCAAGCGCAAATAGACATCAGGAAGATGCTTATTTTCACCTTAAAGCATCCAGAGAAGTGTAGAATTAAAGCTTTTGCCTTAAATCACATAGGTCTACACAGGGATTTGAATCCTGACTACCTTGCGCTTAAGCTACTACTCTAACCATTATGCTATTAGCCATCATGGTGTTGACGTGTCATCTTGGGGACATCTATATAGACGTTTTATACACGTGGCTATTGGGCATGTCCAGGTTTCCGAAATTGTGTCTGAACTTGCACGTGCCTAAATGTGAAATGTGCCTCCCTGTGTATCAGAGATTGTCTCTCATATGTATCTGTATAACACTGTGTATACCTTGTAGTGATTAAGAAATAATAAGTAGTAGTAGACCATGGACTCCATCCTCCACTGCAAAAGTAGTGGAAGAAAAGCTAAAGGAAAAAGGAAATCCATTTCCCAAACTGAGCCTCCAGACTCTTCCCCTCGTGAGGAACCAAGCAAGTAGCCCTGACCCTCATTTAACCCTCGGATACACTCGGTAAATCGACTGACACGTGTACACTACCCCCGGCTCACCCCTGACCCATATGTAGAAATATGGTAAAACATCTACTTTTGTTTGTAAAACATGGTTAAATTGTGAAGAAAAAGACATACTTTTATTTAGTTTTTATAATACTTGTTATTAATTCACCCTTTCAAGTGAATAATGTGCAATGCTAGCCAAGATCAGGCAGGACAAGTTGTACAAGGTCAGATATATGCTGAATAATGTCAATACCTGTTAACTATTCAGTTGCAAGCTTAAAAATGGTGTGCAGCACTGCACGCTTTGCAAACTACAATAGTTCTATATTTATTCGCTAGGTGGACAGCAACAGTCAAAGTATGGTGCCATTATGTCAAGTAATGGCATGATGCAAATTGTGACAAAAAAATTACCGTGTTATAACAAATTGACAACGGTGCATTGTAAACAACAGAAAACTAGTAAGCAATACATGAAGTACATTGACTGTTTTTTTCAACAACAGTTTATGCACAATGTGCTAGTAGTTGTTCTTGAATGTTCAGGACACACTCGCTTCAGACAGATTTCACATTCGGTAAATACTTTTCGATCTCTGTCACTTGGACAAAAGGAACATCTTTTTCTTTTCTTTGCTGATGCCCGTGTGGTCAACGGTCTTGGTGGCTTAGGCATTTCAAGGCAAGGATAGCCAACATTGGCCATGGATTGACGTGTATGGCTTGTCAGACCTTCTGGATGTCTTTGACGATTTTGTAGCTGAGGCTTCATGAGATTCAAAGCGAGTTCCTCCAGAAAAAACCTTCTCTTGCAGTTTTCCTTGTGATGAAACATAGGATTGTTGTACATAAATATTATGAATGAATTTACAGCCGCGATATCAAGCAGTCCATAAAACACGCAAAGTGGCCATCGACGAGTTGATCTTTTCACACTGTATGTGTGGCACAACTGATCTACTGTGTCAACACCCCCTTTCGTTCTGTTGTAGTCAAGTATTATTTCTGGCTTCTTTGATGTTTCATCAATTTTATTATCATGGTGAAGTGTTGACAGCAGCATAACTGATTTGTTTCATTTTGGGACGAATGACACCAAAGTCTTGTCTCCACTGAAGCCAAATATTGAGGATCCCACAATTCTTGAGCGATTTGCCTGGAATTCTGAAGGTATGTCACGGTTGCAACGTCTTACAGTGCCCAGTAGTGTCAAATTCTTGCTAAGAAGAACATCAGCCAGTTGTACGTTAGTAAAGAAATTGTCGCAAGTAATGTTCCTGCCAGACTGTTCCAGAGGTTCAATAAGCTTCAAAACAACATCAGCTCCTAGAGATACTGTTTTGTCACGAGTAACTGACTCTTCACGCCCTAGGTATGGCTTCATGTTGAATACATAATACGTTTCGGCATCTGCACACACCCATAACTTTATACCATATCGGTCTGGTTTAGACTTGATGTATTGACGAAACGGACACTTGCCTCTGAACCCCAACAATTGTTCATCAACAGTCAAGTATGCAGATGGTGTGTACATTTTCATGCACTGAGAAATGAATAAATTCCAAACATCTCTGACTGGAGTAAATTTGTCATTGGCCCTTCGTGATTCACGGGTTTGTTTGTCATCAAATCGAAGTAAACTCAATATTTCTGCAAACCTTTTACCTGACATAACAGCTGGAAATATAGGATTCTGGATAGGACTTTTAGCCCAAGTTCTGCGTACAGATACTTTGTTCAACCTGAAAACACCACTCATGTACAGAAGACCCAATGTTGCTTGGAGCTCTTCCATTGTTACCTGCTTCCAGTCAGTACATGGTGGCTGCATTGCTTCAGCTCTACGTATGCCTTCAGAATTTGTGAAATCTAACACTGCTGACAATATATCTGGAGTTACAAACATGTCAAAAATATCCTTAGCATTAGTTATACCTCTGATCAGAGCAATTGGTCCAGAAGATTCGCTGACTATATTTGCTTCCCTTGTTCTTGATGTTGGCGGTACAGTTTTATTCCAATGCATGCCAGAACGAGCTGTGTAATGACTGTCAGTAACTTCCTCATTTTCAGAATGTGATTCAGAAGTTTCAGAATTGCTGTATGAACTGCTATCGTCATCACTTGTTTTATTTTCTTCGACAGCATCTTCCGCTTCACTGCCGCTATCATCAAGATCAAGCTGATCGGACTGGATGGGAACGATTGCACTATCCGTATCAGCACCTTCAGTATCATTACTCAAACTATCATTACTGTCACTTTCTTCATTCAACCAACGTCTAATTTTTTCAGTTGCTGCACAGCTGCTGAAGCGTTTCGGGAGTGGCATTGTTTACCTTTGTCGTAAAAAATTTTAATCCACAGAAACAAACAAGGAACTGACATCAGGTGATGTCATAAATGTAAGCAAGACGTTAGAAAACACAGGATTGTAATGTGGACTTGGAGTGGTGACTTTCTTTGCTGCTATAAAACAAAGGAGAGTGTTATTGTGCGAGTGTCGAAAATCACCCCTTGTTTTTTCAGCAGCATGCAGTACTGTATAAAAACGTTATTTTTGCAAACCATATGTATGAAAATACTTAATAATGGTTCGTTGAGGAATACCTAGAGTACCAAAATACAATTCCTTACCATTTTGAAGAAAAAACACAAAAACCGACACCCGGTTCACCCATGACCCGGGAGTAGTGTATCCGAGGGTTAAGCAAGTCACCATAGCAGACATAGAGTGGAGTTCAGCATTGTTGCCCTAGGGCAGGGGTCTCCAACTCCAGTCCTGGAGGGCCGCAAACCAGTCAGGTTTTCAGGGTATCCCTAATGAATATGCATGAGATATATATGCATTAGAAATAGCCTGCCATACTGACTGGTTTGTGGCCCTCCAGTGCTGGATTTGGGGACCCCTGCTGTGCACCTCTGTCATGTATGATTGTGAGTGGGCAAGGTACAGATGTCCTCGACATCAAAAGGGTAGATAGAATGTGTCACATCCCTCCTCGTTTCTCACCACCACCAAAAAGTTGTCTAATAGACAATATTTTGGTGGTGGTGAGAAGCGAGGAGGTATGTGACACATTCTATCTACTCTTTTGATGTCGAGGACATCTGTACCTTGCCCACTCACAATCTTAAATGACAGAGGTGTAAGGTGGAGGTCCCCAAATCCAGCACTGGAGGGCCACAAACCAGTCAGTTTGACAGGCTATTTCTAATGCATATATATCTCATGCATATTCATTAGGGATACCCTGAAAACCTGACTGGTTTGCGGCTCTCCAGGACTGGAGTTGGAGACCCCTGCCCTAGGGCAAATCGCAAACTGCATCAATGGTGATACGGTGTATCAGGGAGATGGTTGCCATAGATGATCAGTTCTTGCAGCTGGTGAAAACCATGTGGATTAGTATTCAAAAGCCATAGTTGGCATATTTTTTAGATACCAGCTGTTGCATTTAAATCTATTCCATATATTTAGCACTGCAATGTGAACAGTGAACAGTGCAGAATATACATGTTCAATGGCAACTGCCGCTAGCTCTATGGAAAACAGCAATATTTGGCCAGTATCTAGATAGAGGCTCAATGTCTCCAACTATCCATTGAGTTAGGCAGAATACCTACACTCCACTCTTACTCCACCCCAGCACTATCTGGATATGGCAGAGATGGTCTAAAAGAATATTTAGTGGCACTATCCTACTACTCAGGAGTCTCAGAGTAGCCTAATGGTTAGAGCAGCAGCCTCATACCCACATGAGTCAGGTTCAGTGCCTACTGACACCCTTTGTGACCTTGGACAAGTTACTTTCCCTTCTTTTACCTTGGAAGAAAAGGCCTGGTAATGTACTTCTGGTCATACCTTGCCAAGAAATTGCAGGGGCTGCTGAGTCAGCATTGACTTGATGGCACTTAAAAAAATAAAATCCTAATAGCCACACCACCACATGGATAAGTCCTTTTGAATATAGGCCCAATGAGATTTAAGTGGCTAGTGAATATCTTAACCCTAATTAAAAAATGACTTTCAGGACAACTTTTAATAGACAAGTGATCTCCAGTCTGATCAGTGCTCTGCCCAGCTGCAGGGACAGCTGGCCAAGGCAAGGAGTAGTTGCACGCAGTCCAGCAGTGACATATGGACTAGTCAGAATGCCATACAAGCCTACCTTGTCTTAATGATACACTGTTGGAAGCTGGATGAGACAGGGAAGACTACTGGTATATTGAGGGCACACTAGCTACAGGGTACAGATGAACTATGTTGAATACCCAGGTGATGGATGATATCAATACCTTGGCAAATATCTTAATGAAAATAGGAGAATAATGGAGGTCTAGCATCTTGGCCAGATAATAAGAACCATGATTCCGGGCTATTTTGTAGCAGATGGTGGGAAGAATATGATTAAACAATAAGAAGGCAGACTTTTATGGTGTTCAAAGGGAGAGCCCTAAATGTGGTGTATTTAGATTTCAGTAAAGCCTTTGACACTGTTCCTCACAGGCGACTTATAAACAAACTGAGCACCCTAGGGATGGACCCTAAAGTTACTGCTTGGGTTAGAAATTGGTTGGGTGGTAGGCGACAAAGAGTACAGGTAGATGGAGCTCACTCTGAGGAGAAGGATGTTACCAGTGGTGTGCCCCAGGGATCTGCCCTTGGTCCGATCCTTTTTAACCTTTTATTTGTTAGTGATATAGTGGAAGGGCTGTCGGTTAAGGTTTGCCTCTTTGCGGATGATACCAAAATCTGCAATAGAGTAGACACCCAGGAAGGTGTAGATAACATGAGGAGGGATCTAGCTAAGCTTGAAGACTGGTATAGAATTTGGCAGCTGGGATTTAATGTTAAAAAATGTAAGGTCATGCATTTGGGCTGCAGCAATCCAAGGGAGCAATATAGTATAGGGGGTGAAGTACTTTTGTCCACTAAAAAAGAGCGGGACCTAGGTGTGGTTGTGTCTGATGATCTTAAAGTAGCTAAACAGGTAGAAAAGGCGACGGCAGAAGCTAGAGGGATGCTTGGGTGCATACAGAGAGGAATGGCTAGCAGAAAAAAGGAGGTGATAGTGCCTCTGTATAGGTCTTTGGTGTGACCTCATTTGGAGTATAGTATGCAATTCTGGAGACCGCACCTTCAAAAGAATATAAACAGGATGGAGTCAGTACAGAGGGTGGCTACTAAAATGGTTAGTGGTCTTCATTATAAAGCATATGAGGACAGATGTAAGGATCTTAATATGTACACCTTAGAGGAAAGGCGGGATAGAGGTGATATGATTGAGGTGTTTAAATACCTCCATGGCATAAATGTACAGGGGGAGAGCCTCTTTCAATTGAAAGCAAGTTCTGCTACAAGGGGACATAGGATTAGGGTGAAGGGGGATTGATTCAGGAGTAATATGCGGAAATATTTCTTTACAGAAAGAGTGGTGGATCCGTGGAATAGTCTTCCAGTGGAGTTGGTAGAGATGAGGACAGTATCTGAATTTGCACTGTAATGTGAAGGGCAGGTATGAGCTGTGTCAGAAGAAGGAAGCAGCATGAATGCCTATGCTGGCACCAGATGCAAGTCTACATATCTGATACTGGAGAGATTGACGGAGGAAAGGGCAGCCCTCCATCACATGTCACTAGATAGTAACACCTGCACTGAAAGCCTCATGGAACATTTGAATGGACAAATTTGACTCAGCTTATAGAAGTCCTGAAGCCCTTCAAGGACGCCAAGGAGGAACTGAGTTCAAGAAAGATCACCGTATACATTATCATCCTGAATATGAATATCCTGGCAATGAATAGATTTGAGGATTTTTAGCAGTGAGAGGAATTGACATTAGAACTCAAATTGGAATGTTACAAGATGCTCAAAGTTCTATGTTAAACGATGTTGAAAAGATCAAGAAAAGGTGGAAAGAATATACAGTTTTTATATGATAAAAATCAAGTGGACTAACAGCCATTTCAACCTGTACCTTATGATCTGGAACCATTGGTGATGAAAGAAGAAGTAGAAGCAGCATTGAAAGCCTTATCAAAGAACAAAGCACCGGGCATTGATGGCATTCACATAGAAGTATTACAGCAATCTGATGCAGCTATTACCGTACTTACAAGGCTCTACCAAGAAATTTGGAAGACAACATCATGGCCAACTGACTGGAAAAGATCTGTATTTATACCAATACTAAAGAAAGATGATCCAACTGACTGTGGAAATTATCGCACAATCGCTCTGATCCCACATTCCAGCAAAACCCTACTGAAGATTATTCAACAGAGACTATAACCATACCTGGAACAAGAACTACCTGAAGTGCCAGCAGGGTTCAGGAAAGGGCGAGGAACGAGAGACATCATCGCGGATGTGAGATGGATCCTTGAAAAGACTAAAGAATACCAAAAGGATATCTATTTGTGCTTTATCAACTATAGCAAGGCTTTTGACTGTGTAAACCATGAGAAACTCTGAGCCACATTAAGAAACATGGGTATACTAGAACACCTGATCATTCTCTTGCACAATCTGTATATTGATCAAAAAGCAACAGTTCGAACGGAACAAGGAGAATCAGAATGGTTTAAAATAAGCAAAGGTGTAAGACAATGCTACATACTTTCCCCCTACCTGTTTAATTTATATGCAGAACAAATCATCAGAGAAGCAGGATTGTATGAAGACAGCAGAAGTGTGAAGATTGGTGGAAGACTCATCAACAAACTTCATTATGCTGATGATACCACATTACTGGCTGAAAGTGAAGATGATCTGAAACATTTGCTTCTCATGATCAAATAAGACAGTCTCAAAATGGGCCTGCACCTTAATGTAAAGAAGACAAAGATCCTGACAACTGGCAAAATCAACAAGTTCATCGTTGAAGGAGAAGAAATTGAATTTGTGAACAACTTTAGCCTACTTGGATCAACTATCAATAAAGAAGCAACAAGCAGTCAAGAAATCCGACGATGCATTGCTCTTGGCAGAATGGCTATGAAAGACCTAGACAAGATTCTGAAAAGCAGAGATGTCTCTCTCAATACAAAGATTCGACTTGTTCAAGTCATGGTACTTTCAATAACATCATATGGATGTGAAAGCTGAACAGTGAAAATGATAGACAGGAAGAAAATTGATGCCTTTGAATTATGGTGCTGGTGGCAAATATTACGTATATCATGGACTGCCCGAAGAACAAACCAGTCAGTACTAGAGGAGATCAAACCTAAGCTTTCTTTAGAAGCTCAGATGACAAGACTTCGACTTTCATACTTTGGACACATCATGCGAAGAGAGAGATCATTAGAGAAAGACATGATACTTGGCAAGATAGAAGGTCAACGCAAAAGAGGAAGGCCAGCAATGAGATGGCTTGATACAAGAACAGCAGCTACTGGTACCAGTCTGTCAACAATGAGCCACCTGACTGAAGACTGAACACAATTTAGGATAACTATCCAGAGGGTCGCCATGAGTCCACACCGACTCGACGGCACTTAACAACAACAAGAAGTTTGGTGAAAATAGGTTTGTTTGGCACTATACATTTAGGTTTATACTTTGAGTGTTATGAAGGTAAGGAGTGAAAGTGTGATTTATGCTGTACATTTAATAAGGTAGTATGGATATTTGATCTCTGTCAGATTCATTGAGAATATGTGTTAACTTTTGTATCTGTGATTTAGCTATGTGTGTGGCTGTGTTAAACCAAATAATGAAAAATGGAATGAATGGATCTTTATAGAAAACTGCTGAGACGCCATTATGGAGTCAGTCTCAGTGGTGAATTGGCACAATGAGGTAGCACGCCTCATCCATTGGAAATTCTGTAAACACTACAAAATCACTGTGCCTGAAAAGCACTGGGATCATGACCCTAAACAAATTACAGAGAAGGAAGCGTGACATACAGACTCAGGTAGTTTGTTCCAGGCATAAAGAGCAGCAAGATGAAAGGCTTGAAGTCTGGAGTTGGTAGTGGAAGAAAAGGGCACACTACTACTACCACTACTACTACTTATCATTTGTATTGTGCTAAAGGCGTATGCAGCACTGTACAAATACATGTAAGAGACGGTCCCTGCTCGTCGGAGCTTACAATCTAATCAAGACAGACAATACAACAGCTGAGGGCAAGGATATATCTAAGGGAATGGTAAGGGAACACATAGACTAAGCATTTCAGGATCCAAAAGTGGCCTCGAAGAGGTGAGTTTTTAGCCTGGATTTGAAAAGGGCCAGAGATGAAGTCTGAAGCCTTATGTTCCAGGCAAAAGGAACAGCAAGGTGGAAAGATTGAAGTTTGGAATTGACAGGAGAAGAGAAGGGCACAGATAGAAGGGATCTGTCAGAAGAGCGGAGTTCCCGAGGAAAGCTATAGGGAGAGACAAGAGAGGAAAGGTGGTGAGGTGCAGCAGAATGAGTGCACTTATAGTTCAGTAGGAGAAGTTTGAACTGGATATGGAAACAAATAGGGAGTCAGTGAAGCGACTTGAGAAGAGGGGTTATATGAGCATATTGAGTCTGGCAGAAGATTAGTCGTGCAGCAGAGTTTTGAACAGATTGATGGGGAGAGAGATGATTCAGAGGGAGAACAGTCTAGAGGAGGTTGCAATAGTCTAGACAGGAGGTGACTAAAGAGTGGATAATTGTCTTACTAGTGTGTGTAGAAAGGAAGGGATAAATTTTGCCAATGTAGTAGAGAAGGAAGTGACAAGTTTTAGCTGTCTGTTGGATGTGTGCAGAGAAAGAGAGAGTAGAGTTGAAGATGTTCCCAAGGTTGCGAGCTGAGGAAACAAGGAGGAGTGTAGTGTTATCCACAGAAATAGGGGAGAAAGGGGGAAGGTGGGTTTAGGGGGAAAGATAAGGAGCTCAGATTTGGCCTTGTTCAGTTTCAGACAGCAGTGTCCAGGCAGTAATGTCGGATAAGCAGGCAGAGGACCAGGACTGGATTCCTGAAGAGATTTCAGGCACAAAAAGGTAGATCTGAGAGTTATCAGCATAGAGATGGTACTGAAACCATGGGAGGAAATAAGTGCATCAAGGGACTGAGTGTAGAGAGAGAAAAGGAGAGGTTCGAAGACAGAGCCCTGAGGTACACCAACTGAAAGGAGGAACTACCAGAACAGACACTAAAAGTGTGATGGGAAAGAAAAGAAGAAAACCAGGACAGAACAGAGCCCCTAAATCCAAGCGGGGACAGGGTATCAAGGAGAAAGGTCAAGAAGGATGAGAATCGAGTATAGATCTCGATCAGTAGTAGTAGTAGGAAAATAGAATAAAATATTGTCATTTGAGGACAAGATCATAAGAAACATGGAATAGTATGGGAATCTGGCATAAAAAGAGCGATGAACTAACCCTTCCCCTTTTTTGAAGGGGAAGGGTTAGTTTACTTTTGGGGCTTTTTTATTTTTTCTTCTTAGGTTGTTTCTGTGGACCTATCGGGCTGTTAGGTTTATGTTTGTTTTTTTCCTTTAATAGCACCTCCTGGAAGTGGTCTTGGTAAATTGTTGAATGTGATGTTTTGTATATTTGATTTCTTCTATGTTAGTTTCCTTGATATTGTCATGTTCTATTTTGTTTCTTCTATGTAATGTGAAATGGTAAAAAAAAAAAGAGAGATGAGCTTGTTAGGCCGATTGTAGAAAGTGATGACTGTTGGTTTGTGAACCAAGGTGGATTTTTAGGGTACGTACTGTGTTACCTGATGGTTTGAATTTACAGATCGACTGGGGGGGGGGGGGTGTATTTAATTTGAGGGAGGAGTTTTTCCGTGGGGGAAGCCCATACGTCATAAATAGGGATGCGTTTAGAAGTGAGGTGGTGTGTAGTGTGTGAGCATGCACGGCGTTTTTTGATCAGCTGTGTTGAAGAGAAGCTGGAAGGATGGCTGCTTTGTGATAGTTTTGCCAATTTGGGTTACAGGTGAGTAATGGAGATGGGTCTAGTGTTTTATGCTCATGTCTGATGATTTTTAATGTATTGTTGATTTGATGTTTATCTGTTTTGATGATTAGTTGGTGTTTCCCCTGCTGAAGTGAGGGTAATCGCGAAACGCTTGTGAGCTCTGGACTGAAGCAGGGTGGCCATCGATCAAGGGAATTTTTCCAAAGTTAAGTGATTTTGTTTTGGTAGCCATTCTGGGTCTATGGGGAAGGTCATCGATGTTATGGGGCCTCTATATTATGATAGCGATCTTTTATCATGTCTGTCATAAGCCCGTGGTTACTGAGACCTTCCTCATAGTATTTTGTGTTATTTTGTTCAAGAATATTGTACAACAGACATTGAAGTTTTTTGAGAAGCATAACAGTTTATTGTTTTCATAGAGTGAGTGATCTGAGTATTTTGGACTTTCACACTCTAAAAAATGACCATATATTTTTTGGAATGGGCAGGGAATGGACGGCCCAGGGATGGAGTCTGAGTAGGCAGTGGGTGGTTGCTGGCCCTGGACGTACAGGGCAGATTCTAATGTCGGCCCTGTATGTCCAGGGCCAGCGACATGTGCAGGGAAGTTATTCCACCCCCTGGACAATTTTTTTGCTGTGTCCGGGATGGGGCAGGGGGAGCCAGGGAACATTCCCCATAGCCCGACCCTGGCCTTAGGAGGCCAGATCGGGGGTCGGGCTGCGGGGAATAAACCCTTTTTTCAAGAGGTCGGCATTGTGGCTTTTAAATGGAGCTGCAATGCCATGGCAACATGATGCCATGGTGACACAACTCCATTTAAAAGCCCTGGCTGAGTTAGCTGGGCTTTTCATGTACGTGCAGGCCAGACTGAATTGCAGTTCCGGCCTGCACGTACATGACTGTTCGCGATTCTGATCCCTAATTGTTTTTGATAAGAAATGATTAATTTGTTTGTAGAACAGTGTAAGTGTATGACTGGAGCTGGAGCCCCTGAAGAAACTTTAAAATAAAACATGAGCCACGTTGGACTCTACTGGGGAGTATAAAATGGGCACCTAAGGAAATTGATTCTGCATTTGAGACACGTCTTATTTTGAATTTTTGGGATTAGAAGACAATTTATTAAAAAGAGTGTTATTGAAAAGAATATATATAATAAATGGATTTTAGAAAGTCAGGAGATTTTTTTGACTGGTGATAATAAATACCTAGGAAGTATTTCCCTGGTAAAGTTCTGAGATCTTTTTCCTGCATAAGAATAGAGGTCTCATAGTATTTAAAAGTATAGCCTGGGGAACAGCACAGATCAAGGTTTGGCAGCAAGCCAGTCTTGCTTTCAAAGTAAGGGCATGAAGTCCTTTCATGTGATTTTTCTGGCAGTGCAACTGAAAGAAGGTGCTTGCTGTCAAATTTTCTTAGCAAACCTGTTTATCAAGACACTCAGGGCTGCACCAAAGGCTGCAAGCAGTGTGGCCACACAGGGCACATGCACAGAGGGGGCGCTTACTGTATATCATCACTGGGCTTCCAGAAAGATAAAAGGAGTGAGTTACTGAATGTGACTGGGTGTAGGGAGGCACCAGGTTCTTTAGTCACCCAGGGTGCATTTCTAGCTTGGTTCAGTACTGAAGACACTGATACACTCCTTCATGCATTCCTCAAATGGACTCATTTTCCCAAAATACTCTGTCCCTGAGCTGACTGTCTTAGTTATCTTTTGCCCCCTACTCAGAGGATTTGGGGCCTTTTTGGCAATGTTGAGGCTGTTTTACTCCTCTCCCACTGCTTTGGGGTCTCCATGTCAATGCTGGAGCTGCTTTGTCATTTTGCTGTGCCCCTCTCATGGTGATTTGAAATCTGCATGCAACTGTTACTGTCTTTTGCCCCTCTTTTGGTGCTGTGGGGTCTTCATGTTACTCTTGATGTATTGGGTTGCTGTTGCCTCCGTGGCAGATGCCTGCCTGCAAATTTAAGCACATTTCAATGCACATGGATGGAAAACCCCACTGTCAGAGTGTAAAATTCCTTGCCCCATTGACATGTATGGGCCTGAATAGACTCAAATAAAATAAAGCTTTCAGAATTCAAACACAAACCGTGCATCACGACTACTCATGTTTGCAGTGGAGAAAAGGGGCATGGAGTATCTCCTTCCAGCTCTCCAGCTGTGTCCCCCAAGCAGTATAACAGTGGATCCAGGAAGCTTAGGATCTATGCTGATTTAAATGACATTCAGAGAAATCCCTTGTCCAAAATGCCAAGTATGACCACTTAGCCTGCCACCACTGCTGTAAAAGCTGATGTAAGCCCGCCCCTTCAATGTGAATATTAGACCAGCCTTATCAGAGATATAGACCCCATTTTATTAGAATGCACACATTTCCTGGCTTATATTATATGCATATAGGTGTATTTTATAAAGTATGCTAATGCCCTTCCCAACCACAGTCCCAGGAACACCTCCGTTCAGGCTCTAGGTGCAGGTTTTTAACAGCATATGGTCCAGAAAATTAAAGAATGAAGCCCTTTTTGGCAGAAAAGTGTCCGGTTTATGCTTGTAAATGGCTTTTAAAATGACTCCCTAAGGGGGTTATTTTAGAAGCTTGTTTATGCTTTGGATATCTGAAAATGGGCATAGAGATGTTCAAAGCACGCGGACATCTCCAGGGGCATTTTAGAAGCCGGGTCTGTGGACGTCCCTAGTGGGAGGACATCCAAGTCTGAAGGGGGGCGTAGTGGAGGCATGGCCAGAGCATTCCCAAGAGCCTGGACATCGTCAGCTGATTGCAAAAACGTCCTGGATGTTCGGACTCCCATCTAAGGTTATACCTGCACCAGGCAGACATAGGCATCGGGAAAGTGCTTGTTAGGAGGTAAAATGTCAGGAGGGTGCAGAGAAGATAAGATACCATCATCCCCAGTACCCCGCACAATCACAATGATAGCAGCAGCGGGATTTGAACCCTGCCTTCCCTGGTCCTAGCTCGCTATTCTAATCATTAGATTGTTCCTAGGCATCTAGGTTCTGGAATGCTATTCCTGGGATCTCTCTGTAAACACCCCTGCAGATATCCATATGGGGCATGTCCACATTTGTGAAATCTTGCCTGAACTTGGACATGCCTGCTTTTTTTTCAGACGCTCTGGCGTAGACGTCCGAAATAGCACTTGGACATAATTTGTGAAATGCAACTTCACATGTTTAGAGCTCCTCAGGAGATATGATAATGTTTTATAAATTCATGAGGGGGTGGAACAGGTAAATGGTTATTTGCCCTTTCAAATAATAATAGTACCTGGAAGCACTTGAGACTAACTGGTAGCAGATTTAAAACAAATTTAAGAAAATATTCTTTTCAACGAGAATACACTTCAAGCTAGTAATACAATTGGATTAAAACAAGGCTTGGAGAACAGGTCCACTGACAATTATTTGCCCAAAGACTTGGGCTTTTGGGAACTGTGACTCTACACCGCCCCCATTAGGCGGCCGCCTAGGGCATGTGATGCAGGTTTGCTTTCTGAAAGAACAGTCTGTAGCCGTGTGGTCAGGCAAAAATAATAACTGGGCTTTATTCCCCTTCCCTTATGGATTTCCTTTTTTATACAGCAATAAAGGATAACATAAATAAACTGTTTCTTCACAGCAAAAATAAAGATGAACCTTTTCCCAGCAACTATAACACTGCTTCTGCTTGCTTCTTTAACAGAGAGATTCTATCTCATCCGAGAGACATATCGCGCAATCCATGGGACTGGATTCTACCTCCTGGCTAGTGCTTTCCCACTGCATTTGTTCACAATCCAGACCTGTAAATGGATAACACTCTTCAGGGCTGCTATTGACACAACTCTTTCTTTGGGAGGCAACAGTTCCTATAGCAGGAAGCTGCTCTGCATAAACAGGGTCGTGGGGACCTGCTTTTGAGGTTTCTTTTAGGTTCCCTCTTTCTCTCCAATAAAGATTCTCTTCCCCACTGTTAGCTTTAGTTCTCCTGGCCGGGCCCACCTCTTACCCTTTAGAGAAAATGGTGTACTTAGCTTTTCTTCTAGGGTAGATAGCTTCCACTCCTTCCTCTGTTAACCAGGCTTTTCTGTCTGGGCTGTAGCGTGCCTTGCCCCGAGAGTTCCAAACACCAGTAGTTTGAGCTGGGCTGTAGCCACTTTCTGGAAAGGTTTTACTCCTGCTGCTCCTTGCTACTGGGACATACCCAGTGCTTCCTGGATCCAGCAAGCTCTCCTGTTTGTGACGTCTGCCCTCTACCTGCTTGGTCACTCTTCTCGGGTCGATGCCCCCTCTGGCTTGGGAGACTCCTGCACTGGCTCTTCCAGCACTCTCTGGTTCAGCTGTCTCCTCTTTCACTGGCTCGGCATCTGTAACTCCTCCAGCCACACCCACGTCTTCTCTGCCTTCCAGCTCTCTGCTTCCCCTTGACTCTGCTACCCCTTGACTCTCTGCTTCCCTTTGCTGGGATTTCCCAACTGCTTTTATCCTCTTGTCTCTTGCACGTCGTACGTACTTCCCTGCTCAGGTGACCCTGATTAGCTCTCTAACTTTCTGCTGCGTCATATCTGGTGTGGGGAAAGTTTGTTCTACTATTCTTTGGCTCATTGTAACCTGAATGTGTTTGCTGCTTATGTGACTGCAAGGTAAGTTCTTCTTTTTCCCCTATTATCATAGGTTCTGTGCTGGCTACTGCATCACATATCCCCCCCCTTAAGATATTACGGGCTGGGGGACTCATGTCCTCACAGCACGTAATTACAGAACGGCCCGGGAGCTTTACCTTTAATTGGCCAAAAGCCGCTGTCCGCTCCTGCCAGGATTTTAGGACGTTAATGTGGTACACTTGACAGCGCCCCCTGTCGGTTTTTACCACATACCAGACTGGTCCCTTGCGATCCACTACGGTATAGGGTCCCCTCCACTGGACTTTGAATTTCGGCCCAGGGTCTGCCACCAGTACGACTACCTTCTCACCTATGGCCAGTTGACGGGGTTTCTTCCCCCGGTCGTAGTATCGCTTCTGATGCTGCTGACTGTCCCGTAAGTGACGTTCAGCGGCCTGTGAAGCCCTCTATAACCGTGACCTCAGTTCTTGGAGAAACTGCAGTACTCCTACCTCTTCCCCTTTTGGCTCTGCCCACTGTTCCCTTAAAATGTCCAGGACTCCCCTTGGGGCACGGCCAAACATCAACTCGTATGGAGAAGCTCCCAACGAGGCTTGTGTGCGCTCCCTGCTGGCGTATAGAATGAACGGGAGCATAATGTCCCAGTCAGCCATTTTCCCATCCAGTCCCCACCTCAACATTTGTTTGAGGGTCTGGTTAAAACGTTCCACCAACTCGTTGGATTGTGGGTGGTAAGCTGCCATTTTTATGTGTTGTATCCTGAAGGCGTCCCAGACCTGTGCCAGGTATCGCGATAGGAAATTGCTTCCCCTGTCCGTTAGCATCTCCTTCGGGAACCCCACTTCACAAAAGAATCGAATCAATTCCCCCGCTATAGTTTTCGCCGAAATGTTCCTCAGCGGTACTGCCCAGGGGAACCGGGTGGCCTGATCCATTATTACTAAAATGTATTGGAATCCCTTAGGGGTTTTCACTAGGGGACCGACTATATCCATCGCCATCCGGCGCACTGGTTCGGATATAGTGGGGGTTGGTATCATAGGAACACCTTTCAGTTTTGCGGCAGAGACCCTCTGACACGAAGGGCATGCCTCGCAAAAGCTTTTGGTCTCCTTAAATACCCCAGGCCAGTAGAAACGGGCCAGGATCTGGTCTAGGGTACCTAAAACACCTTTATGCCCACCCACCGGGTGGTCATGGGCCAATCTCATAACGACCGCCTTAAAGGCAGTGGGCACCACTAGTTGTTTTCTAATGGCCCCTGTCTGGGGGTCGTTACTCTCCCGATATAATATATCTTCCTCCACCAGGAATCTGGGAAGAATATCTCTCTTGGACTGGGCGTACTCGAAGGCGTGCTTTAACGCGGGAACTGCCTTTTGCTCTTTCGGGAATGATGGGAACCTTTGTACTAGATCGGCCGGCACCCAGGGAAAACCTAGCCCGTCCCCTGCTCCTGCCCTCAATTGAGCCCTGTGGTGGCGTTCCCGTTGTTTTTCTCCTTTGCTTTTCTTACTACCTTTTGAGGGTGGATTGATTAAATCTTCGTGTTGGGGCAGCTCTCCTAAAGTTTCATCTAGGAGCCCATCCTCCCCTACCCGGGATTCCGCCTCCTCTTCTGAAGAGTGGTCAGTGGCCTCCGGGGGTTCAGTTTTCTCCCCCGAGCCTTGGGCCTGTGACCTTGTAGAGACCAACCCCTTTTCAATTGTATGCCCTCTCCGATGCCCTTACAGAACGGCGGCCAGTCTCGGCCTAAGACTATATCATAGGGCAACCTGGGTATCACTGCCACTAGGACCTTTCTTTGGGTGCCTAAACCTTTTACCGTCACCCTATATAGAGGGTAAGAAGTGGAGGACCCGTGTATGCAGCGTATCCTAGATCTACCCTCCGGTTGATTCAGGGGGGACGCATTACCATCTTGTAGGTGGCGCCAGAACTTCTTGGACACCATGGTTTGGTCCGCCCCCGAGTCAAGTAGGGCTTTGGCTACCACGCCTTGCACCTCCACATCAATGCGAAAACCTTCCTGCTTACACTTTCCATCCCCACTCATCAATGCTGTTCGCCAAGTACATTCATCCTTCCTGTGACCCTGCTTCCCACATTTAAAACATTTTATGTGAGCGTCCTTAACCTCATCTCTAGGTACATATTTCATTACACTAGGTGCACATGACATAGGGTCTTTTACTACTTTGCCAAAATTGGCTACCCCATACGTGTTGCCAGCCCCTCCCTGCGGTTTATGGGCTAACCCAGCCTCCATGAACCTTTCAGTGAGGTGAGCTGCCTCGCTTGAGGTCTGACAATTTTGCAAAGTAAGGAATGATCTTACTTCGGCTGGAACAGCCTCTGAAAATTGCTCTAGCACAATCTTGTCAAGTATACTTTCGAGGGTTTTCCCCTCCGGAGTAAGCCATTTCCATACCAGGTTACGGATTCTTTGGCAGAGTGCCTTAGGGGTTTCACCTGGCTGGAATTTAGTCGCCCGTAACATACGGCGGTATACCATAGGTGACAAGCCTAGCCTGTCCCGTATGGCTGCTTTAACCTCCTCATACTCCGTTGCCTGGGCTGCGGGCATGACCTTGTAAGCCACCAGAGCTTCTCCCGTCAGGGAGGTGGCCAACCTAACCACCCATTGCTCGTAGGGTCAGCCCGCACTATGGGCTACCCGTTCAAAAGCCTCTAGAAAGTCATCTATATTGTCAGCTTTTGTCAATTGTCCAAAGGATAAGATCCCACAACTTTGTGGGCCTACCCCACAATAATGTTCTTTAGGTGTCTTCTCTGCCGCACGCTCGGTCAACAAAGTTTGTATCAGGTCAGTCAGAGGTTTCTGTTGGGCCTGCATGGCCGCCAACGCTTGCTCCTGGCTCAGCTGGGCTAACTCCCTCTGCTTTTCAAACTGGAGACTTATCCAGCGCAGCACGTCCTGGGGATTCTCCATGTTCATACCCTGAAACGAAACAGACAAACACACCAAGTGTGGCACTTTTTTTTTTTTTTTTTTAATGCAGTTAAACTGAGGCTTTATCTCCCAGTATCCCTTCTCACCAGAATCCCACACCGCCTGTGCCCAGATACTTTTTACCTGAGTCAGGTGGAGATTCCGGCTCTGAGAAGGTTCTCTTCCTCTCTGGAATCTGGAACCCTCCGGCGTGGTCAACAGCAATCCCGGTCCTTCTCTCCGGCACTGGTAATTCTGCTGTGCTTCCGCTGTATTCTTTCTCCAGGAATCCTAAAAACTACGCCATTTGTGACTCTACACCGCCCCCATTAGGCGGCCGCCTAGGGCATGCGATGCAGGTTTGCCTTCTGAAAGAACAGTCTGTAGCCGTGTGGTCAGGCAAAAATAATAACTGGGCTTTATTCCCCTTCCCTTATGGATTTCCTTTTTTATACAGCAATAAAGGATAACATAAATAAACTGTTTCTTCACAGCAAAAATAAAGATGAACCTTTTCCCAGCAACTATAACACTGCTTCTGCTTGCTTCTTTAACAGAGAGATTCTATCTCATCTGAGAGACATATCGCACAATCCATGGGACTGGATTCTACCTCCTGGCTAGTGCTTTCCCACTGCATTTGTTCACAATCCAGACCTGTAAATGGATAACACTCTTCAGGGCTGCTATTGACACAACTCTTTCTTTGGGAGGCAACAGTTCCTATAGCAGGAAGCTGCTCTGCATAAACAGGGTCGTGGGGACCTGCATTTGAGGTTTCTCTTAGGTTCCCTCTTTCTCTCCAATAAAGATTCTCTTCCCCACTGTTAGCTTTAGTTCTCCTGGCCGGGCCCACCTCTATGCCCTTTAGAGAAAATGGTGTACTTAGCTTTTCTTCTAGGGTAGATAGCTTCCACTCCTTCCTCTGTTAACCAGGCTTTTCTGTCTGGGCTGTAGCGTGCCTTGCCCCGAGAGTTCCAAACACCAGTAGTTTGAGCTGGGCTGTAGCCACTTTCTGGAAAGGTTTTACTCCTGCTGCTCCTTGCTACCGGGACATACCCAGTGCTTCCTGGATCCAGCAAGCTCTCCTGTTTGTGACGTCTGCCCTCTACCTGCTTGGTCACTCTTCTCGGGTCGATGCCCCCTCTGGCTTGGGAGACTCCTGCACTGGCCCTTCCAGCACTCTCTGGTTCAGCTGTCTCCTCTCTCACTGGCTCGGCATCTGTAACTCCTCCAGCCACACCCACTTCTTCTCTTCCTTCCAGCTCTCTGCTTCCCCTTGACTCTCTGCTACCCCTTGACTCTCTGCTTCCCTTTGCTGGGATTTCCCAACTGCTTTTATCCTCTTGTCTCTTGCACGTCGTACGTGCTTCCCTGCTCAGGTGACCCTGATTAGCTCTCTGACTTTCTGCTGCGTCATATCTGGTGTAGGGAAAGTTTGTTCTACTATTCTTTGGCTCATTGTAACCTGAATGTGTTTGCTGCTTATGTGACTGCAAGGTAAGTTCTTCTTTTTCCCCTATTATCATAGGTTCTGTGCTGGCTACTGCATCACAGAACACAATAGTAAGCTTGATGGGTTATTCGTCTGACTGTACAAGACACTTCTCATGGTTTTATACAGTATAATTATGATGGTCTACACTGCAACGCACTTGATTGATTATGACCGCTCATTATGACAATTTACAAATCAAAACTGGGTCAGTATTCACTAATGGCAGGACCACATTTTTTAAACTGTGTAAATGACATTTTAAAAAATTATGTATATTCTGTATTGCTATATGGGTAGGTGGTAACATTGAATATATGAATGTGATGGTCACTGCTGCTGGCTATATTTTCAGCAGCAATATTTGGCTGCTATATGTATGCAAAATGTGGTATGTGCAGTTGAGTCACTGCTGACTCAGCAGCCCCTGGGGTTTTCTTAGCAAAGTGACCTGAATAGATTGCCAACCCTTTCTTCTGAGGCAATGGAGGGTAATTTGTGTCCCAAATATCTGTTATAATCATTAATGTTAGCCACCTGGTGATGGCCCCAACCCCAGAAGTTGATTATTGTCCGCCCTCCCCTTTTATGTTACACCGCTTTGACCCGTTGAAAGGCGGGATATAAATACAGCGAAATAAATAAATCAATAAATAAAATAAAAGTGACTTGCTCAAGGCCGCAAGGAATGCTATTGGGACTCAAATACTGGCCGTTTGGTTACAAGACCAGTGCTCTAGCCACTGGCCTCCTCCACTTCATGTAGACAGTAGCTATACAGTTTAATTTAGGACAGCTTTTTTCTGGGCTGAATTAAACCACATCTGGATCATTCCAAGGCACATCCATTCCCCGCTATTCGGGCCCTTTCCTGATCCCATCTACCTTCCCCGCACATTGTACAGGGAAGGTAGACAGGGGCGGGAAAGGGGTGGATCAGGGGTGGTGTTAGGATGGGTAGTGGGCAGTCGTCAGACCTGGACATACAGGGCCGATTCCAATGTCGGCCCTGTATGTCCAGGGCTGGTGGCCTGAACAGGGAATTTATTCCATCTCAGAGGTGGAATAAGTTCCCCTAGTCGTCAGGGGAAAGTGGGCCCAGGGTGCGGAAAGGGCAGGGGAGGTAGAGGACTTTCCCCGCAGTCAGATCCTGGCCATGGCACCACTGCTCCATTGAACAGTCCTGACTGAACTATCCGGACAAGGCCTGTACGTGCAGGCCAGACTGAATTGCGGTCCCGGCCTGCACATACAGGCCTGGTCACAATTCTGATCCCGTGGGATGGGTCTGGTTCCGATTGGGCACACAGAGATTCGACACATCAATGTCGGAATCACACCCCATATGTACAGTATAGCTATACATGTGGAGAGTAATTTCTAAACATGTGTATTTTTGGCTTATTTTATTTAAAACAGCACACTTGTACTTTACTTTATAAAACGGGGACATAAAAATGCACCTCAATCTAGTTGCTGCCGTTACACCTGCTCTAGAGCAAGCATACATGCCCGCACTTAGATTGTTCCGAAATGCATGTAAGATAATATTTTTACAACTTGTGCCCATACACCCATGCTGAAAGTATGTAAATTAGAATTTATGCATGTGCTTACACGATCGTGACCATCTAGATAGAGCATGCACATAAGTGACCATTCACGTAAGGCAGTTGTCCATTAAAATAGGGACTCACGCACATAACTCGTGTATAACTTTCCATACAACCCTTTTAAAATCGGCCTCAAAGTGGCTGAATATGACTGCTCTTGCTATCATAAGATATTCTGACAACTCTACCCCAGCACTATTTATGTGGAACTACCCTGGAACTATTCATGATAGTGCTGTAGCAATTAGACAGATTTTGAGTGGCACTATCCAGATAGTGTCACTGAAAATCCAGATAGGGGACTTAACAGTATGACTTAAGAGTACCCACTAAACGTAAAAGTCTCTTTGAATATTGACCCAAAGATTTTTAAGTATTCTGGGTGGAGTTTTGCACACACATACTAAAGGATGGCTGAAAAGAACGGTCAGCTGGACAAAATGATGTACAGTATAAACTGTGCAAGTTACTTGGTACACAAACTACTTTACAAAATGTCTAACTGCCTAAAGAGGCATTTTGTTACCTTTATTGTTTTCGGTCAATGAAGTTAATTCTGGCTGGCAATGGATCAATGAAGTTAATTCTGGCTGGCAGTATGGTCATCATGTAACAGCTAATCTCTGGGGAAAAGACAAGGGGTCGATTTTCATCCCATAGTGGTCAGTGTTCCTCAAACACCGGACCACCACGAGCAAAAATGAGACTGGAGCCTATCTGATGTCTGGTACTGAATATCTGGTTTTGCCAAATAACACAACCACATAAAGTTAAGACAGCCATTGAACTATCCTAATTTTATGAGACTTGCCTATCTGGTTAGTGGCTGAATATTGCCACTAATCAGATATCTGCTGGGACTGCCTCAGCTTTGCCCACAGACTGCCCCAAAACTAACCGGATATTTGCAAGGAGGCCTGTGAGGATATTCCCACATAAACCAAAAAATTCCCTCCACTATTACATGGAATTATGCAGACGTGTGTAGCAGAGTGAATACAGGTCTCAGACTTACAATGGCCACGCTTAGAATTTCACCCAAGCTGTGCGCCTGATCGCATCAATGACCGTAAGGTATTCACTGATTTTTACTTCAAATTTCGCTTATTCAACACATCCAACTTTTCCATGATAATTGTACTATTTTCTTGATTTTCGTGTTTTATAGATAAGAGATTGTGCTTAACTTAGCTGTAGTATTGCTGACAGTAAGTCCCCGACGCCACCAAGTGGGCACCTCATTGCGTTTCGATTACTTCTTCAGGGGGAATTCACATGAAACAGCACACTCTATAAAACAACAAGGAAATTTAATGAAAGTATAATTGCACCCGCTTTCATAACATCTCCACAATGACTTTAAAGGGGTAGATTATATTGCTCACCTCATATCTTGCGGCCAGTTTAAACACACTTGTTTCTTCAATCCTTTCGTTATACGGACTTTCTCAAAGTGCAAAAAAACGCCGCGCATGTGCAAAACTCCTTCTCATGTCAATTTAAAATTGCAGGAGATCTCCAGAACCACCAATCAGAATGAAAGAGGGACCACTTATTAAAGGGACCTCTCACCTTGCAATGCTAATTATAAGCAAGCCCGCCATTCAATACAATTGTTAAGTCCTGTATCGCCTACCGTTCTTAATCAGAAGATCCATTTTTGTTCCTGGATTGTTAATGTTTGGGTACGGGATCTGCCATTCTTCCCTGTTGTCACGTGTTCAATAGCAAAGCAACGCAAATCTTGAAACTGAGGACATTTCTCCGTACAATGGGCCACTATTGGAGCTTCCATCTGTTTGCATTTTTTTTTTAAATACTTTATTTTCATTTTCCAAAGACAACACAGAAAATAGTACAGAAAAACAAAATACCCCGAGCCCCAACACAACCCAACTCCCGTAAGCCCACCCACCCCTAACCCCCCTCCCCTCTCCTCTAGAGCCGATTCAGCAGAGGCAGTGCGCTACATACCACCCTCGCAGCGTGCAACCAGTAGCATTCCCCGTTATATCCCTGAGTCAATCCTGGCAGCCGGTTGAAGAAGACCCCACCTTGGCTGCCTTTACAAAATCATTTAATAATTGCCATTTAAGGAGATTCTGAGGATGTGGAAACTTTAACTGGAAAAGTTGCTCAAACTGGCTGTATATACAAACACGGTTCCACCACTCCTGTGCACTGAGCTGAGAAGTACATTTCCAATGACTCACAAGTAGAAATATTGCAATCCCCATCATAAAGTCGAAGAGAAAGGAGCCATCAGAGGGTAACGAAGACAGCTTCGCCGCCGATCGTAGGCTAATAAGTCGCCACGATAAGGCCTCTTTAAAATTAAGAATAAGCTGGATTCGTTTCCACACCCAGTTCCAGAAATCTTGAACCCTGGGGCACTTATACAGAACATGCATCAATGTACCAGCCTTTCCGCGACAAGTCCAGCACAGAGGACTACTGTTCTTATCCCATTTTGCCACTCTGACAGGAGTGTAAACGCTTCTATGCGCAAAGAAGAATAGAGTCTGCGTTATCGATGCCGATCTCGAGACTCGCACCTGTTTGCTCCAGAACTTTTCCCACTCACGTGCGGTAAGGTGCACCATGGTTTCCCGTTCCCATTTAAGCTGAGTTTTCCGTATCTGAACACCTGGGGAAAAGATTAGCTTTTTGTAAAAACTCGAAGCTACGCCAGTATCTTGCATAGCAGCTTGCAGGATATCACTAATTCCCCCCGGTCCTACCCCTTTGGCGGGAACAATGCCCGCAGCCTCTAAACAATGTCGAAGCTGCAGCCATTGAAAATAGTAATGGGCAGGGAGGCCAAATTCGAGTCGCAATTCACTGAAATCCTTCCATTTGTGATCCACTATTAATTGAGAGACGGTCCAAATCCCTTTCCGATACCAATGCCGCCAGACAATAGGCTGCTTTTGAATTCTAAAAAGAGAATTATGCCAGATGGGCAATTTAGCCAATGGGCACTGATCCTGTCGGCAAGCCTTAATTAAGGTCCGAACCGCCTGTAGAGTATCCGCAATCATATAGGGACATTTTACCCCTTGATCCAGATGCATCCCTAAGACATGTTTCAATGGTAGCGGTGCTAGAAGCCTCTCCTCAATATCAACCCAAACGGGCCGGGTGCTATCACTATCCTGTAGCCATCTGGACCCTTGCTTAAGGAGAAAAGCCTCGTGGTACGCATAAAAATCTGGGAAATTCACACCCCCATGTGCTCGATCAAGTTTTAGCTTCTGTTTCGCTATTCGTGGGGTCTTGTTATTCCACAGAAACTGAGTCAAGAGTTGCTCTATTCGCCGATAGATAATGGGAGAAAACAAACAAGGAACCATTTCTAAGATATAGTTGACCTTGGGTATTATCATCATCTTGATGGTTTCCAATCTACCCCACCACGAGAGAACAAGAGGGGACCACTTCAAAAGCAGATCTCGAACCATCGTAACTAACCCATCCGCGTTCCGTCGAATCGTCTCTTCCAACGGAAAGGTATAATTTATACCCAGGTATTTCACCAAGCCGGGCTCCCAGACGAAAGGATAGTCACTCACATCCGCTTTATGCACTAGGTTATTTAGAGGAAAGACAACCAACTTAGACCAATTGATTTTATATCCCGAGAGCACCGAGTATCTGTCAATTTGCTTTAGGATTTCAGGAATGGAAGCGGGCGAGGTGAACAGAAGCAAATCATCCGCATATGCGGAGAGCTTAATTTCGAGGCCCTCAATTAGCGCTCCACGAATCTCAACACGCTGCCTAATTATCAGCGTCAAGAGTTCAAGGGCTAGATTAAATAACATGGGGGAAAGAGGGCACCCTTGTCTGGTGCCACGTTTTAACGCGAAAAGTTGGGAGTCGGTCCCATTAACGCTGATCCGCGCCTCCGGCTGAGCATACAAAGCCTCCAGAGCTTGCAAAAAACCATTCCAGAACCCGAACCAGCGCAGAGCAGCAAACAGGAAAGGCCACTCTAGCCGATCAAAAGCCTTTTCGGCATCAAGAGATATCCCAATTAGAGGTGTCGGCGGATGCTCAGCGCCCGCCAGTACATGGCAAAAGGTCCTGGCATTGTCAGCTGTCGACCTACCTTTCGTGAAGCCACATTGATCAGGATGAACTAAAACTGTCAACTGCCCAGCGAGCCGGGCTGCTAACACCGATGCATAGATTTTATAATCCGCATTGAGTAGCGAAATGGGCTGGTAGTTGGCCGCAGAGCGCGGATCTCTACCCGGTTTTTCAAACACTGCCAAATTGGCTGTGGCAAAGGCTCCTGTGTGCTGGACCCTTTCCACTAACAGATTATAATAGTAAATGAGCGGGGGGACCAGTTCTATCGCGAAGGTCTTGAAGAATTCTGCCGGTAGGCCGTCAGGGCCCGCGGCCTTGCCGGAAGCGATAGAGGCAATCGCACCGCGGATTTCCTCATCAGTGAAGGGTCGATCTAGCGTCTCCCGAGTGGAATCACTCAGAACGGGCCGTTGAACCCCGTATACTAAGTGGTCAAAGCCTACTTGCGAAAACTCACACTCAGAGGTATACAGACCCGTGTAAAACTCATGAAAAATTTCCGCAATCTCCGAATCTTTAACAGCCAGCCCTTGCCCGTCCAAATTCCATAGAGCTGCGACTCTTTTGGCCTCCCTATTACCTTTGAGCGCATTCGCCAGCATTCGGCCCGCTCTATTTCCTTCCCGGTAATAGTTCCCTTGCTGCGCTTTGATACTATGCGCGGCTGTGACTGTAAGTAGCTCATTATATTGGAACCTTAACCGTTGAAGTCTAAGCAGGATACAGGCATCAGTGCGGCGGCTCAAAACCCGCTCTCCAGCTTTAATTTGCTGTTCAAGGAGGAGCAATTGCTGTTTCCGCAATTTCGCCTGCTTAATAGCATAGCTGGTGATGACCGCCCGTATTGCTGCCTTAAAACCTTCCCACCAGGCCCATCCCTCCGTAGCTTGTGGGGGATTAAAATGAAAGTATTCAGCGATGGCCCCTTTCACCTCGACACAAAATGCTGGATTATTGAGAAGAGCTCGGTCAAATCCCCACTTAACTGAGTCCGCTGTTAGCGCATCATCTTGGAGAACCAAGGATATGGCGGCATGATCAGAAACATGGGTGGCATATATACTCGCCTCTACAATGTTAGGCATTAGCATTTTAGAGACTAGAAAAAAGTCAATTCTTGATTGTGACAAATGCGGAGCAGAGAAATAAGTAAACTCTAAGTCCGTGGGATGAAACAGCCGCCATATATCCACCAGCGCCATATCCTTAATTAAAGATGTAAGCATGAGCTGTCCTTTAGAAGATGTGAGAGTACGCGGCGGCAGCCTATCTACTAGAGGGTCAATGATCTGATTAAAATCCCCCCCAATTATAAGAGGCTTGACCGCCTCCAAATGTACTAAACGTGCAATCTCCGCAAAAAAGTCAGAGCGATCAGTGTTAGGGGCATAGAGACATAGGACCATTACCTCTAATCCCCCCACTTTCATCATGACTTTGGCCCAGCGGCCTTCTGAGTCTGACTAACTATGCATCAGCGTGACATTAAGAGACTTTCTGGCCAGGATTGCAACACCATTCTTTTTCCCTAAAGCCGCCGAGTACGCTAGCACCTTAAAAGGCTTAATATTCAGCTTTAAGGATTCCCTGTTGTTTAAATGAGTTTCTTGTAACAGTAATAAATCGGCTTTCTTGTGCCGCGCATAATCTATAATTTTTTTCCTTTTAACTGGGTTGTTAATACCTTTCACATTCAGTGATACAATGTTACAGATAGCCATCACAATGATTAATAAACATTCGCACCCACATCCCAGTATAGCATATCCTCTCCTTCAGTTCCCAGCCCGAAGAGCTGGCACTGGGTATCACTACTCGGCTGCTGCATCTCTTGCTCAAACACTCACTGATATCACACCTGCCGATACATGTAGGCTCTAGAGGAGAACACCTTCCCAAAAAGAGTATAGGTGAGCTTGAGTCAGCAGGACTGGCCCGGGAGCCCAACCTTGAGAGAATTACAAACAAACTCTTAAAACATGACATAGCATAAAGTATAAATACATACCCACAAAAATATACTGATATAGCCATAGCCCTAGATATAGCTACTACTGCCACCTCCCCCCCTTGGATCAGTTCAAACAAGTCATTCCCAGGACACACATTTAAAATCATGTGCCCCTGAGCGAGCGACATCCGTCGCCATATTGATGCCAGATCCCACAGTTCCTTCACTGCAGATAACTGGATAAGTATCGTAACTTTGGTCTCGAATATATAGCCATTGAGGTTATCCAAAAGCAACTACCGCTGCCCTCAGCGCATCTGCGCAGCTTCTTTTTCATCCAGAAAGGACAATAAGGCGTCCGGCTCATCAAATGTCCGGGTCTGATTGTGTAAGGTGACGCGCATTTTCGCCGGGTACATCAGCCCAAATCGCGCTTGTAGCTGTAGCAAACGCGGTCGTAGAGATAGGAACCGCTTCCGTCGATCCACGGTATTTTTAGCCAGGTCAGGGTAGATGTAGATCCGTCGGCCCTCATATTCCAACTGCGCACGTGCCCGTGCTGCTGCCATGATCTGCGCAACTTGTTGAAACCTCAGTACGCGCAAGATGACTGGTCGGGGCCGCGGATCCCGTTGTGAGACCTGAGCGGGGATGCGATGAATGCGGTCTATTTCCAGCTCCTTATCAAAGGTAATGTTGAGAATAGCAGGGAGAAGCTTTATTACAAAAGCTCTTAAATCGGGGCCCTCTGCCCCTTCAGCTAGACCCACAATCCTGATGTTATTATGGCGAGCACGATTGTTGCCATCCTCTACGTCTTTTTGCAGTGCTCGTAACTGCCTCTCAAGCTTTTCTATTTTCCCCAAACGGGCTTCATGCGCGGTAACAATCCCTTCCAGCTTGTCTTGCCTCAGTGACATACCTTCAACTTTACTGTGCAGTGCACTTAATTCCTCCTGTACCGAGTGCAAAGAAGCTCCATTTGCCTTCACCAACTCTTTCACTCCTCGTATCTCAGCGAGGAGTTCCTGTTGCACATCAAGGCCTTCTCGTCCCGACGCCATCTTTTGAGGGGAGATGGGGTCTGTCTTAGTACGCTTCGCATTGCTGTTTAGTGCTCCTGCGAATTCCAGCCGGGTCGGCTTCGACACCGCCATCCCAGGCCGTGCTGCTGCGGCTATAAGCACTTTAGTGTTGCCAAATTAGACAGTATTTTACCGGATTCTTGTCGGGTCTCCCGGGAGCCTCCACGTTACGCGGCTATCCTGCTCGACATCAAGCTCCGCCCCCCCCATCTGTTTGCATTTTAACCTGCTGCGGTGTTCTCCAATTCTAATTTTGAGTTGTCGTTCAGTTTTTCCAATATATAAAAGGCCACACGGGCATTTAAGGGCATAGACTACATGATCAGTGGTACAAGTTGTAGATTGTCTTAGCCGATACCATCTTCCATGATATTCAAACTGTGTCAGCTCTTCTGTTATGGCACAGATGCTACAATCTCCACATATTTTGTGTCCCTCTGGTGCCATTGCTGTTGTTATCTGTGAAGGTCATAATTTTGCTGGACTCAGGTTATCCCTCAGATTAAAATTCCGAGTCCATACACATCGAATTCTTTTGTTCTGCACCCCAGGCAAAGTGCTGAGCACATTATGATGTCTTTTAATAATCCGTTTGATTTCTCCACTGAGAGGCGAATATTTGGTGACAAAATTAATGTAATCATCTTCCACTGTAGGACCCCGCGATTTTGTCTGTAACAATAAACCTCTGTTGTTATACAAGGCCCGTTTATAAGCTGCTCTGATAATTGATCGAGGATAACCTCTCTCGTAAAAATCTTGCTTTAAACGTTTAGCCTGAGATTTGTATTCTTGTGTATTGGAACAGTTCCGTCTGTATCTTATAAATTGAGATAAAGGCAAAGAGTCACGTAGTTGTTTTGGATGGTTACTATCGTAATGTAAAATTGTATTTCGATCAGTAGGTTTTTTGTATACTGTTGTTAACCAACCCCCAGGACTCTTCTGAACTGTGACATCTAAAAAAGTTAATTGCTGTGTATGGCTGGTAGAAGTGAACTGTATGTTAGGATCCACCTGATTAAGCCATTTCTCAAATTGTTGAAATTCAGCACTAGAACCGTTCCATAAGAGGAAAACGTCATCGATGTACCTTTTCCATAAAAGTAGATAAGAGCTATACGTAGTATTAGACAACCATTGGCGTTCAAACTGATACATGTAAAGGTTAGCCACTGAAGGAGCGCACGTAGCGCCCATGGCCACCCCTGATAGTTGTTGGTAAATCTGTCCATTAAATTCAAAATGATTGGAGAATATTGTTAGTTCCGCCAAACTAGATATGAATTCCAACAAGGCTGGAGACAACTCTGTCTTTTCTCGTAAAGTCATCATTATAGCTGTATGGGCTGCCGCTTGTGGAATGCTCGTATATAACGAGTTTACGTCTAATGTCACCAAAAGGACCGTGTCCACTGATGCCCATTTCACTTTTTCTTCCAAGATTTTAAAAAATGTGAAGTGTCTCTAATATAAGTAGGGATCGTGGACATCAAAGGTCTTAAAAAAGAGTCCACATAAATGGACAACGGTTCTAAAATCGATCCTTTCATAGAGACTATTGGTCTCCCCGGAGGATTATTAACGTCCTTATGTATTTTAGGAACTAAATATAAATGTGGTAGCGTTGGTGCAGACTCGTTAAGAAATTTACACTCTTTTCGATTAATGACGGATAATTCCAACGCATGTGTCATAAGAACTTTAATTTTCTTCTGTAAATCTAGCGTAGGATCTTGTGTAAGTAGTTTGTAAGTTGAGGGCTGAGAGAGCTGTCGATGTGCTTTCACAAGATACTTTTCCCTATCCATCACTACTGTCGCTCCCCCCTTATCGGCACGCTTAATAACCAAATCAGTATTAGTTTTCAACTCAGTCAGGGCTTGCTTTTCTGCCCGCGATAACCTGCTGGATCGCAGGGGACGTTGTTTTTCAAGATTTTCCACATCCGCTAAAACTAATTGTTTAAATAAAGCTAGTGCCACGGGGGGAGGTTCGGGAGGTACCCAATTGGAACGCATGGGCAACGAGAGTTTATGGAAATCCTGACTGGATTCAAACTGTTGATTTCTTAAAGGGAAAGATGAAAAATACACTTTCAAATGTAATTTTCGCAATAAATGCTCCAAATCCACGCAAAATTGGAAACTATCAAAGCAAACTTCAGGAACAAATGTTAGGCCCTTATTTAGTAGGCTAACTTGATCTCTTGTGAGATGTACTTTTGAAATGTTGATCACTAGGGAGTTAGACTGGATTCCAAACGCCCCCCCCTCATTAGATCTAGTGGGAGACTGATAAGACCTCATGTAGTTCGTTGACGACCTCCTCCTCTCCCGCGTTGTTTCACTCTGTACGATTCTTTCTTCTTTGTTTTTGAATCGTTCTCCTCCTGAAAATCCTCCTTCCTACTAAACTCAGATGAACTTGACTCTCCTGCTGAAACATCAAAATCAACTCGTTTCTGAAATTTCCGTGGTTTTCGCCTAGGGTTTTGCCACGGATAGACATACCCAGTTGTGTAGTCCCCATAATCGCGCTTCAACTTACGCGTCTTAAGTTGTTTAGTTTCCTCATGCACCAATTGTATTTGTGTTTCATGCTCTTTTAATTTATTAATTAATTGTGTAGCTGTAACCTCTTTCTTCAAACTAGCTGTCATCACATCAATTTCTTGTTTCAAAGTTTCCAAATTGGTTGTAGTGGTCTCCACTATCAACATCATTATGTCTAACGAACATTTATTGAGGATACCGTTCCATTTCTCAATAAATCCAGGATTATCTTGAAATAATTTCGGATCTTTGTAGATTCTTAAACCACATGGTATTTGTTGGCGATGTATGTATTCAATCAAAGATAGCCGGTGCAGCTCCATTCGTACTTTACGTTTCTGTGCTCTTAAAAGGGCTTCCCAATCTGTGGTACTGAGCTCTGCATCCTGCACCTCTTCTAAAGCAAAAGGTGTTGATTCTTTGCAGATGTCTGCTATTTGCGTTGCATTATAACTATAAATTTCCTGCCACCATTTTAAACTCCCCCGACACGGGGTAGAGCACCTCACCGCTCCATCCAGCTGCCCTGCTCAGGTGCTCCAGCCCAATCGGGGCTGTGGGAGGGGAGCAGCAGCTCTTCAAAGGCAGCCCGCGATCGGCGGGAAAAGCACCATTTTAAACTCCCCCGACACGGGGTAGAGCACCTCACCGCTCCATCCAGCTGCCCTGCTCAGGTGCTCCAGCCCAATCGGGGCTGTGGGAGGGGAGCAGCAGCTCTTCAAAGGCAGCCCGCGATCGGCGGGAAAAGCACCATTTTAAACTCCCCCGACACTGGGTAGAGCACCTCACCGCTCCATCCAGCTGCCCTGCTCAGGTGCTCCAGCCCAATCGGGGCTGTGGGAGGGGAGCAGCAGCTCTTCAAAGGCAGCCGGCCTCCACGCAGGCCCGCGCCTGTCGGGCCCGCGCCTGAGGGCCTCACCAGAGGGCCCTTTGGCGTGGCCCTTAGGTGGGGACCGCAACAGTGAATCCATAACTACGAAGACACTGCTAAGTAGCAAATAACAGCCCTACACTCAAGAACACTATTCGGCCTTACAACACAAGCCACCAACCTAAGCTCTACTCGCCAGACAAGCAAGTCCCCAGGAGCAGCAGCAGCCTTCCCAGTCGCCTTCTCTGCCTAATCGGTGCAGTCACGTGCAGCACTCAAACCAACGTACCCTTGGGATCAGCAAGAAAGCCACAACTCTGGTCCTCTCGCAAGTTTTCCTGAACTCTCATATACTGACCTAATCTTTTTGCTTCTGAACGAACAAGGTACTCTTAATAATGTAAGCACATTCTGCTTTCCTCTAGGATTATTGTGATCAGCATCCCTGTAACCTAATATCCTGTATTTTAAAATAACACTGTAGCCTTTTAACAGTCTCTCACTCAGAATCTCTCCCTCATCCTCTCACCTGTGTACTACAAGCTACAACCTTGCCACTTTGTAGCCTACAATTCTAAGTAAGTCTTTAATGTGGTTCATTATGTCATTCTCAGTACCTCTATAGCCTTGCAACCACTCCATTATTGTTTGTAACGTCATTCTCAGCAGCTCTGTAACTTTGCAATTACTCTATATTGCCACAACTCCCCAGCCTGCAAAACCTACCTCAACCACTCACATCCCACCATGGCCTACGCTTCACTTAAGCTTACCATACTCTTCCTCCTGGCAAATGCCATACAACTCTCCATTGCCCTAATAGACAAACACTGTCATATCCCCACCATCCACCATCCGGGAAAAAGAAACCATGAGAACCCCTTTTACTCAGCCACACGGCTCCCACATCAGCCACGACGTTCACACCTCCTATACGTAGACCTCACTCAAACTAAATACAGCAAGGCAACCCAACAGCAAGTCCTCAAATGCGCACTCATAAATTCCCGCTCTGTTCGCAAGAAATGGCCCGTCATCACTGATCTTATAGCTGTGCACAACCTAGACCTCCTCATGGTGACAGAATCCTGGCTATCTGATTCTGATGCTGCGCTAATAAATCAACTCATCCCACCCAATTTCTCCATTTACACCTGCCACAGATCCAACCGCAAAGGCGGAGGGGTCTTTATTCTAGCCAAAACAGACCTTAAATTCCAACTATGCTCCTCCAAGAGCACTACACATGTTGACATTGTCTCTATAGAAAATAAATTCATCACCTTGAACCTCATATACAGAGCCCCCTCCTCCTCTCCAGATGACTTCTCCACCTTCATTGACATAGCCTGTAACCCAGCCAATCCACGCAATCCCAACTGGCTACTCGGTGATTTTAACCTACCATCCCTGCAACCTAACCAAGCAACGGCCTTCCTGGATGCAATGCAAGATCTGCAATTCAAACAATTGGTGACAGCCCCAACTCACCAAAAAGGAAACCTATTAGACCTAATTTTTGTCCCTAGCACCTCAGTTAACCACATGGCAGACTTCAACATTTCAATCAGTCCTGTCCCCTGGTCCGACCATAACCTGATTACTTTCCAAATACCATCACATCATGTTCCAGCACCACAGAATGAAGCAACTAGACCCTCAGCCACACCACGCTCCAGACCTCTTGTTATAGAAGAGTTCTCCAAAAGAGTCCTCATATCCCTACAACAGAAATCTACCAACCTAGAAGAAGCAATCTCCATCTGGAACAACACATTGAAGGAATTTGCCCATCCAACATCCTCCACTAGCTCAGAAACCCACAACAGATGTAAAAGGAGACGACAGCACGCTCCATGGTTCTCAGCAGAACTATGTGCCTCCCTCATCGAACTCAGGAAGCACGAGAGGAAGTGGAGATGCTCCCAATCCCAGTTCCACAAATCAACCTACCTCGGACAACTGAAGTTTCACCACGAGAAGATCTATCTCAGAATGAGGGAATACCACACCCAGCTCCTTCAACGTTCAATCAACAAACCAAGAGACCTATTCAACCTGGCAAAATCTCTAATCAAGGAACCCTCCCCCATCCAACTAGCCCCAATTCCCCCCCAGTCATATGCTGACTTCCTCCAATCCAAATCACTAACAGCAAGTAATCAACCAATAGCAATACCGCCCCCCCTTTACCAAACTCCCACCTCACAAACATCACTCACACATTTTACCCCTCCTGATGTGAGGAGTCTCCAAGACCTCATTGTCAGCATCAACACCTCAACAGCTCCAAACGACCCCTGTCCAGCACACTGGATCCGGACCCTCCGAGTTGAACTCAGCCCAATTCTACTAAACATCATCCGTCTCTCCTTTGCTACTGGCTCATTCTCCTCTTTACTCAAACGAACCTCAATAAGACCCCTCCTAAAGAACAGCAGACTCGACCCATCAAAAACAGAATCCTACAGGCCTATCGCTAGCATTCCTCTACTTGCTAAAATAATCGAGAAGGTCGTCTACAGACAAATCCAACAACATATAGACATAGCAGCCCCCCTTGACCCATGCCAACATGGCTTTAGAGAATCGCATGGAATAGAAACACTGCTCACCTCCCTCACCAACACTCTCAATAGAGGAATTGACAACACTGAAAATGGTTTCGCCCTCATCTTCCTGGATATCTCAGCAGCCTTCGTTTCCGTCAACCACAACCAGCTACTTACCCGCCTCCTGGAAAAAGGCATCCACAGCCTTGCCTGGGAGTGGTGTAAATCCTACCTGTCAGATCGCTGGCAACAAGTTCGTGTTGGTTCTGAAACTTCGACACCTTTCCACCAGCAACAAGGTGTCCCACAAGGTTCCTCCTTATCGGCGCTCATGTTCAATATCTATATGCAGCCGATATGCAACATCATCCGATCCTTCAATATTTCTGCCCTAATCTATGCGGACGATGTTCTGCTATTCACCCCGTTCAAAGTCAAACAACCGGAATTCACCAACCTTGTTAATTGTTTTAACGCAATTACAGATTGGCTAACCACCCAAAACCTCCACATTAACTTCAAGAAAACAGAGGTACTTTTCATGTCAAGGAATAAAAACTTCTCTCCCCCCTCCAGCCTAAGAGTAAGAGATGCGGAGCTCCCAAGCCGTAATGCTATACGCTACCTCGGCATCACTCTTGACCAGCACATGGATTTCAAGGAACATATAAAAAACATCACCAGGTCCATCTACAACAAAATCAGGACACTGAGACTTCTCAAACCTATGCTACCTGCTGACGACTTCCGAACCATCTTCCAGGCCCTCATACTACCACACCTAGATTATGCAAACCTAATCTTGTACGGCCTACCAAAGAACTCCCTCATTCCCCTCCAACAAGCCATGAATGCCGCTGCACGTGTCCTCTGTGGTCTAGCCAGATCAGACCACATCACACCAATACTCAAGGAGCTCCATTGGTTACCGATATACTCCAGGCTAACATATAAGGTTCTTCTAATAACATTCAAGATTATCAACAACATCGCCCCCAACTCTCTCAAGGAACTTATCTCACCTACTCCTAAATCTAGAATTAGAAGGTCAATAACAGACAACACTTTGACTATTCCCAAAGAATCAATAAAATGCTCCCAAACAACCAGGAGAAGAACCTTTGCCTACTATGCACCAAAATGTTGGAACGACCTCCCTCCAGAAATCAGAGCAATCCGGGATCTTCTACAATTCAGGAAAGCAATAAAACACCACCTCTTTCTGCTCCATTTTGCCCAAACCGCCACCCCGACTCTAAGAAACCATCCCCCTTCTCCTACTAAAGACCCCTATACAACATAAAGCTTAAGTCCCAAGCACCCTCCTGTCAGTTCTGAAGCAATCTATGGACTTTCTGATCAAGTATCAACTATTATGCCTTATCTTTATGTATATAGTTTCATGTATTCCTCAACCATCATGATACATGTCAATATGTAAATAGTTTCCCATGTTCTCCAAGTTTTATTCCTTGTTATAATGTAATTTCAATCAGTCTTCTCAGATCTGAAAACTTTGTTAAATGTAAACCGCACTGATAACAAATAGTGCGGTATATAAAAATTGTTAAATAAATAAATAAATAAAATAAATAAGAAGGGTGACCTTCCATATTTGTGACTCAACACCAATGTACGGGTCAGTTCTCAGAGGGTAGCTACTGCCACATAAACCAAAAAATTCCCTCCACTATTACATGGAATTATGCAGATGTGTGTAGCACAGTGAATACAGGTCTCAGACTTACAATGGCCACGCTTAGAATTTCACCCAAGCTGTGCACCTGATCGCATCAATGACCGTAAGGTATTCACTGATTTTTACTTCAAATTTCGCTTATTCAACACATACATCTTTTCCATGATAATTGTACTATTTTCTTGATTTTCGTGTTTTATAGATAAGAGATTGTGCTTAACTTAGCTGTAGTATTGCTGACAGTAAGTCCCTGATGCCACCAAGTGGGCACCTCATTGCGTTTCGATTACTTCTTCAGGGGGAATTCACATGAAACAGCACACTCTATAAAACAACAAGGAAATTTAATGAAAGTATAATTGCACCCGCTTTCATAACATCTCCACAATGACTTTAAAGGGGTAGATTATATTGCTCACCTCATATCTTGCGGCCAGTTTAAACACACTTGTTTCTTCAATCCTTTCGTTATACGGACTTTCGCAAAGTGCAAAAAAAACGCCGCGCATGTGCAAAACTCCTTCTCATGTCAATTTAAAATTGCAGGAGATCTCCAGAACCACCAATCAGAATGAAAGAGGGACCACTTATTAAAGGGACCTCTCACCTTGCAATGCTAATTATAAGCAAGCCCGCCATTCAATACAATTGTTAAGTCCTGTATCGCCTACCATTCTTAATCAGAAGATCCATTTTTGTTCCTGGATTGTTAATGTTTGGGTACGGGATCTGCCATTCTTCCCTGTTGTCACGTGTTCAATAGCAAAGCAACGCAAATCTTGAAACTGATGACATTTCTCCGTATAATGGGCCACTATTGGAGCTTCCATCTGTTTGCATTTTAACTTGCTGTGGTGTTCTCCAATTCTAATTTTGAGTTGTCGTTCAGTTTTTCCAATATATAAAAGGCCACATGGGCATTTAAGGGCATAGACTACATGATCAGTGGTACAAGTTGTAGATTGTCTTAGCCGATACCATCTTCCATGATATTCAAACTGTGTCAGCTCTTCTGTTATGGCACAGATGCTACAATCTCCACATATTTTGTGTCCCTCTGGTGCCATTGCTGTTGTTATCTGTGAAGGTCGTAATTTTGCTGGACTCAGGTTATCCCTCAGATTAAAATGCTGAGTCCATACACATCGAATTCTTTTGTTCTGCACCCCAGGCAAAGTGCTGAGCACATTATGATGTCTTTTAATAATCCGTTTGATTTCTCCACTGAGAGGCGAATATTTGGTGACAAAATTAATGTAATCATCTTCCACTGTAGGACCCCGCGATTTTGTCTGTAACAATAAACCTCTGTTGTTATACAAGGCCCGTTTATAAGCTGCTCTGATAATTGATCGAGGATAACCTCTCTCGTAAAAATCTTGCATTAAACGTTTAGCCTGAGATTTGTATTCTTGTGTATTGGAACAGTTCCGTCTGTATCTTATAAATTGAGATAAAGGCAAAGAGTCACGTAGTTGTTTTGGATGGTTACTATCGTAATGTAAGATTGTATTTCGATCAGTAGGTTTTTTGTATACTGTTGTTAACCAACCCCCAGGACTCTTCTGAACTGTGACATCTAAAAAAGTTATTTGCTGTGTATGGCTGGTAGAAGTGAACTGTATGTTAGGATCCACCTGATTAAGCCATTTCTCAAATTGTTGAAATTCAGCACTAGAACCGTTCCATAAGAGGAAAACGTCATCGATGTACCTTTTCCATAAAAGTAGATAAGAGCTATACGTAGTATTAGACAACCATTGGCGTTCAAACTGATGCATGTAGAGGTTAGCCACTGAAGGAGCGCACGTAGCGCCCATGGCCACCCCTGATAGTTGTTGGTAAATCTGTCCATTAAATTCAAAATGATTGGAGAATATTGTTAGTTCCGCCAAACTAGATATGAATTCCAACAAGGCTGGAGACAACTCTGTCTTTTCTCGTAAAGTCATCATTATAGCTGTATGGGCTGCTGCTTGTGGAATGCTCGTATATAACGAGTTTACGTCTAATGTCACCAAAAGGACCGTGTCCACTGATGCCCATTTCACGTTTTCTTCCAAGATTTTTAAAAAATGTGAAGTGTCTCTAATATAAGTAGGGATCGTGGACATCAAAGGTCTTAAAAAAGAGTCCACATAAATGGACAACGGTTCTAAAATCGATCCTTTCATAGAGACTATTGGTCTCCCCGGAGGATTATTAACGTCCTTATGTATTTTAGGAACTAAATATAAACATGGTAGCGTTGGTGCAGACTCGTTAAGAAATTTACACTCTTTTCGATTAATGACGGATAATTCCAACGCATGTGTCGTAAGAACTTTAATTTTCTTCTGTAAATCTAGCGTAGGATCTTGTGTAAGTAGTTTGTAAGTTGAGGGCTGAGAGAGCTGTCGATGTGCTTCCACAAGATACTTTTCCCTATCCATCACTACTGTCACTCCCCCCTTATCGGCACGCTTAATAACCAAATCAGTATTAGTTTTCAACTCAGTCAGGGTTTGCTTTTCTGCCCGCGATAACCTGCTGGATCGCAGGGGACGTTGTTTTTCAAGATTTTCCACATCCGCTAAAACTAATTGTTTAAATAAAGCTAGTGCCACGGGGGGAGGTTCGGGAGGTACCCAATTGGAACGCATGGGCAACGAGAGTTTATGGAAATCCTGACTGGATTCAAACTGTTGATTTCTTAAAGGGAAAGATGAAAAATACACTTTCAAATGTAATTTTCGCAATAAATGCTCCAAATCCACGCAAAATTGGAAACTATCAAAGCAAACTTCAGGAACAAATGTTAGGCCCTTATTTAGTAGGCTAACTTGATCTCTTGTGAGATGTACTTTTGAAATGTTGATCACTAGGGAGTTAGACTGGATGCCAAACGCCCCCCCTCATTAGATCTAGTGGGAGACTGATAAGACCTCATGTAGTTCGTTGACAACCTCCTCCTCTCCCTTAAGAAATCAACAGTTTGAATCCAATCATTTTGAATTTAATGGACAGATTTACCAACAACTATCAGGGGTGGCCATGGGCGCTACGTGCGCTCCTTCAGTGGCTAACCTCTACATGCATCAGTTTGAACGCCAATGGTTGTCTAATACTACGTATAGCTCTTATCTACTTTTATGGAAAAGGTACATCGATGACGTTTTCCTCTTATGGAACGGTTCTAGTGCTGAATTTCAACAATTTGAGAAATGGCTTAATCAGGTGGATCCTAACATACAGTTCACTTCTACCAGCCATACACTGCAAATAACTTTTTTAGATGTCACAGTTCAGAAGAGTCCTGGGGGTTGGTTAACAACAGTATACAAAAAACCTACTGATCGAAATACAATTTTACATTACGATAGTAACCATCCAAAACAACTACGTGACTCTTTGCCTTTATCTCAATTTATAAGATACAGACGGAACTGTTCCAATACACAAGAATACAAATCTCAGGCTAAACGTTTAATGCAAGATTTTTACGAGAGAGATTATCCTCGATCAATTATCAGAGCAGCTTATAAACGGGCCTTGTATAACAACAGAGGTTTATTGTTACAGACAAAATCGCGGGGTCCTACAGTGGAAGATGATTACATTAATTTTGTCACCAAATATTCGCCTCTCAGTGGAGAAATCAAACGGATTATTAAAAGACATCATAATGTGCTCAGCACTTTGCCTGGGGTGCAGAACAAAAGAATTCGATGTGTATGGACTCGGCATTTTAATCTGGGGGATAACCTGAGTCCAGCAAAATTACGACCTTCACAGATAACAACAGCAATGGCACCAGAGGGACACAAAATATGTGGAGATTGTAGCATCTGTGCCATAACAGAAGAGCTGACACAGTTTGAATATCATGGAAGATGGTATCGGCTAAGACAATCTACAACTTGTACCACTGATCATGTAGTCTATGCCCTTAAATGCCCGTGTGGCCTTTTATATATTGGAAAAACTGAACGACAACTCAAAATTAGAATTGGAGAACACCGCAGCAGGTTAAAATGCAAACAGATGGAAGCTCCAATAGTGGCCCATTGTACGGAGAAATGTCATCAGTTTCAAGATTTGCGTTGCTTTGCTATTGAACACGTGACAACAGGGAAGAATGGCAGATCCCGTACCCAAACATTAACAATCCAGGAACAAAAATGGATCTTCCGATTAAGAACGGTAGGCGATACAGGACTTAACAATTGTATTGAATGGCGGGCTTGCTTATAATTAGCATTGCAAGGTGAGAGGTCCCTTTAATAAGTGGTCCCTCTTTCATTCTGATTGGTGGTTCTGGAGATCTCCTGCAACTTTAAATTGACATGAGACGGAGTTTTGCACATGCGCGGCGTTTTTTTGCACTTTGAGAAAGTCCGTATAACGAAAGGATTGAAGAAACAAGTGTGTTTAAACTGGCCGCAAGATATGAGGTGAGCAATATAATCTACCCCTTTAAAGTCATTGTGGAGATGTTATGAAAGCGGGTGCAATTATACTTTCATTAAATTTCCTTGTTGTTTTATAGAGTGTGCTGTTTCATGTGAATTCCCCCTGAAGAAGTAATCGAAACGCAATGAGGTGCCCACTTGGTGGCGTCGGGGACTTACTGTCAGCAATACTACAGCTAAGTTAAGCACAATCTCTTATCTATAAAACACGAAAATCAAGAAAATAGTACAATTATCATGGAAAAGTTGGATGTGTTGAATAAGCAAAATTTGAAGTAAAAATCAGTGAATACCTTACGGTCATTGATGCGATCAGGCGCACAGCTTGGGTGAAATTCTAAGCGTGGCCATTGTAAGTCTGAGACCTGTATTCACTGTGCTACACACATCTGCATAATTCCATGTAATAGTGGAGGGAATTTTTTGGTTTATGTGGCAGTAGCTACCCTCTGAGAACTGACCCGTACGTTGCTGTGAGGATATTCAGCAACACTAGTTAGTGCCACTGAATATCGGGCTAAGCGGGGTTTATGCAGTTTGCAGCTCCAACAAACCACAAAAACCCTTCTGAATACTGAGCCCAAGATGTTTAAAGGGACGACACTGTTGTACAATGGTATCTTCGTGAATTTTGTAATCTTGCAATTTTTATCTTTCTGGTTATACAGGATAAAATGCTCCATCTTAGCAATCAAAGAGTTAGCTAGAAGGACTGAAGAAACATTACTGCTAAGGAAAATTATCCCAGATGATTATCCTAGGCAAGGGTCACTGATTACACAGGTACACTAAAAAATTTTTTTTTTAAACTGCCTCTAATGTTTCGATTGATTTTTACGTTTTTTGGTGCGCTGAATCCAAATCCGGTAACCAATTTGCTCCATCACGTACAGATTTTTTGCTACATTGGGTTAGCAGTTTGAGGTGAACGTTTCAGATTGAGTGCGATTGAGATAAAAGTTTCTTGGATGAATTCTTTATACTAATTGTTTAGTAGTTATTCAAATAAGAATAAAGAAAATTGTAACAAGGCAGCACATAAGAATAATGTCAACAAAACACACTGTGATGGTAGCAAAATTGTCTGCACTTAAAACAGCCACATACATGTGCACAAACATTGAGCATATAAGAGCGAGGTTAGACACAAAGCAAAGCAAAGAAATGTGCAAAAAATGTTGTACAGGTATGTATGTAAGAATAGAAACCGCAAACCGCACCATTGCAATACATGAAGACAAACACCCGATGGTGTGAAAATAAAATTCTAATAAATGAGATCCGACACTGTGGTAATAACTAGCAAATTTTTATTTCAAAGTTTAGTAAAAACACGATATTTGTCAACACAGTTTAGATTTTAAAGTCATTCTTGGGTCAATCAATCTCCTGGTGGGCCCGTTTCTTCTTCCCCCGAATGCTTCTCTTGGTGCGCTGCTTGGCGTATTTTTCATCTGGGGTTTCCCGCAGCAGCAACCAGCAGAAATCAGCCATCATAGTGGTGTTCCATCTTCCTTGGTACCTTCTCTCTGCGTCCTTGATGTCCTGGTGAAAACTTTCACCTTGTTCTTCACTGTACGCCCCCAAGTTTTCGGGAAAGTAGTTCACATGGGAGTGCAAGAAATTGACTTTCAGGCTCATGTTACAGCCTTGTTCTTTGAAGGCATTGAGCATCCTGGCAACAATATCCTTATAGTTCTCATCCCGCCTGTTCCCCAAGAATTTGAGAACAACATCCTTGAAGGAATCCCAGGCTTCTTTTTCCTTCTCAGACATCGTTTCAGCGAATGCTCCATCTGAAATGAGTTTCCTTATATCAGGGCCAACAAACACTCCTTCCTTTAGCTTTGCTTCAGAAAGTCGGGGGAACTTTGAGCAAAGGTACCGAAAGCACTCACTATCTTTTGGAAGGGACTTGATGAATTGCTTAATGAGACCCAACTTAATGTGGAGAGGTGGTAATAGAATTTTATCACGAGGTACCAAGCTCTCATGAAGAACATTTTTCTCACCGGGTCTCAAATACTCCTGAATTGGCCAGTCTTTTTTCCCCCAGTGTAGGTCGCGGGCCCGGCTATCCCACAAGCAAAGGAAGCAGGGATATTTGGTGAAACCGGATTGCTGCCCTAATAGCATGGATAGAATTTTAAAGTCTCCACAAATCATCCACTTATGCTCATCATAACGAATCTTCTGAAGAATCAGGGCCAAATTCTCGTATTTTTCTTGGAGAATAACAGAGTGAGCAATAGGAACTGAAGCGAATGTGTTGCCATTATGAAGAAGAACACCTTTTATGCTGTCTTTTGATGAATCAATGAACAGCCGCCATTCAGCAGGATCATACTTGAGTTTAAACTTTTCCATCACTCCGTATATATCGTTGCAAAATACCAAATCTTCCTCTTTGCTGAAATACTTCAAAAATTGTGTCTCGCGGTTGCGGTACCAATAAAAAGTTGTTCCTGGTGACAATAGATTTTTCTGTTTAAGCCGAGAACCTAGCAGTTGGGCAGCATCTTTTGGGAGTCCTAAATCCCGGACTAAATCATTCAATTCAGCTTGAGAGAAAAGTTCAGGTTTCGGATCTGGTTCAGTTTCAAACTCGGAAGTACTGGACTCATCGGGAAAAGCCATCTGATGAGTCTCATCATGATCAGAACCGTCCACACAAATATGATCCAAAGATTTTGGTGGTTCAGGCACAGGTACTTCGTTGCTATGAGGCATAGGCCTAATTGCTGAGGGAAGGTTGGGGTAACTTATTACGTTCTTATTTTTTAAGTTGTATCCCTTCACAATGCAAGAGCAAAAATAGCAGTCACTGCTGTGGTCTCTTTGTTCACGCCACATCATAGGTATTCCGAAACGAAATGCTTGTTTTTTACCTTTCATCCATAAGCGTAGATCTTCCTCACATGTCTTGCACACTTTGTGAGGAGCCCACGGTTTGTCTTGATCGCCTAACTTCAAACCGAAATAGGCGAAATATACTTTTTTAATAAATGCAGAAATGTTCCTCTGCCGCTTTTTCACGGTATATTCCCCACAAATAAAACAAAAACTGTCCGGAGAGTTGACGCAACCTCTGGCTCTGTGAGCCATCACAAATACACAGCACTGCAAACTACAACTGTAGTGAACCACTTCGGAATAAAGCTGGATTACGACTGAGCAAACAAAAGGTAATAATGAACTTGCAAGAAACTGAAATTTGACAGGAACGTTCATGTCGCAACCACCGTGTTTGAGCGAGCGAACGAGGCGAGGCGAACAGGAAAGAACATGCGCCAGCGCGAGTACTGGATTTAGCCCCCCGCCTCCCAATTGTCCTGTTAATGTATAAAATGAATACAAAACACTCTAAAATATCATGAGGGAGTGTTTCTATTTTATTTATTTATTTATTTAGACAGTTTTTGTATACCGCCTTATCCTTCAATCAGAGCGGTCACAACACAATTGGGGGATACATTTAACACGTGGGGATATGAGACACATACACTAATACTTACAGGGAACATGGGCAATGGAGGGTTAAGTGGCTTGCCCAAGACCACAAGGAGCATCTGTGGGACTAGAAACCCCAGTCCTTCCGGCCCAAGGTTGCTGTCCTCTAGTGGGATTTGAACCTCCGACCTTCTGGCCTGAAGTACCTTGCCCCAACCACTAGGCTACTCCTCCCCCTCCTCTAGTTAGTTAACCATTACAACCTCTATTTTGGGCCAAGAAAATAAACTGCAGTCGGCTAAAAAGAAATTATGTGAACATTCCTTATATGGGTAAGAAATCTAATTTTGCAAGAAAACGTGACGTGATGAAACATTTTGGCTATTTTTCCTGGATTCAGCACCCCAAAATCTATAGGAATCAGTTGCAAAACTGGAGGCAGTTTTTTGGTAGTGTACCTGTGTTATCTTATCCTGAGAAGAAAATTTAATTGAAGACTTCCTGCTGTGTTGTCCTACTAGTAATCTGGGCCCCTGCCAACGCATGGTGATGACATCACCCATCCAGTGTTATTTATCGAGTCGCTGACTGAAAAATTTGAGAATTACCTGCGAGAGAGATTGTAGCATTCTGGCACTTTAATTGAGGACTTCAAAGGTCTGTTCTTAATGTGTTTATCGGATAGCAATCTGGGCCCTTACTGGTGATGACATCACCTGCCCAGTGCTATGTCATTGAGATTCTGGCTAAAGCAATTGGTTAAATTTTCATCACATGAGAAGGGTCATAGCCTTGACCAAATTTTCATGCCAAGTAAGTTTATAATCAGGGCCGTACCTAGCCCGGGGTGAGCAGTGTAGCCACGCAAGGCACAAAAATCTGGGGGTGCATTCATAAGGGACCGGAAATTAAGCCCTTACATCCAGTAGGGATTTTGCCATTAGATCTCTGTGTTTTCCCCCCTCAGTTACTCATTCCTTCCCTCCTGCCTTCCGGTAGACTGGACTTCTCCATGGCACTCACCACACAGCCGTGGGACTGTTCTCTTTCGGTCCCGCAGCTGTACTAAACTGCAGCTGCAGGCAAAAACACATTGCCCGCACTGTTAAAAGTGAAACGGGGGGATCTAATCTCATGCATATTCATTGTGGATATCCTGAAAACCTGACTGGCCTGGGAGTCCCAGACGAGTGGGTCGAGAATCACTGTTTTATACATTAGTGTTGTAGCATGGATGTTGGTAACTTGAGTTTCCGACTTATGTTGTGTCGGTATAGATTTGATCAGTCATTGATCCAAAGTACTCTGAGAACAGAAATGTCTTTAGCTTTTTTAAAAATGTGTAGATGTCATTTATGCTTTGTAGTTTTTCTGGAACCGAATTCCGTAGTATTGGTAAGTAATATGTAAACGCTCTGTTACTTGTTGTGAGATTGTTTTTTTGGGGTTTTTTTAATGTTTATTTATTCATTTTCCAATATATATCCAACAAAGAATATACATCATAGAACTATATGAATACAGTATGAAAGAAAAACCAAAAAAGAAAAATCAAACCAATCATATCAGATCATATCAGATCAAATCATATCCAAGAAGTTAGTCCACAAAAAAAAAAAGGGAAAAAGGAGGAGGCATCAGGAAATAACAACAAAAAGATCTCATGGCATAAGCCCGTAATCTAACAGTTCAGTTCAAAAGTTCAAACAGGGTGAAGATTTACACATCAGTCATATGGGATACGACATTCATCACAGGTCCCTCCCTTGCAACTTGGAACTCCAAGAGCTGTCCCGGCTCAAAAACCAAAATAGTTTTATCCAAATAGGAAATTATACAACGAGAAGGAAATCTCAGAATAAACTTACCCCCCCCCCCCCCCCCAGGGAGAGGACTCTAGACCAAAGGGCTAGGAATTCCTTCCTCCTCTGCTGTGTAACCCGTGAAAGATCAGCAAAAATGCAGACATATGAACCCAAAAACTGCAAATTGAAGTTCCTAATATATGATCAAAGAATTACAGATTATTCAGATTCCAAGGCTAGAGATACAAGGAGAGTAGTTTGTTTGGTAATTACATCAAGGGAACTCTCCAGAAACCCAGTCAAGTCCCCAAAAGACCAAGAGGGATTACTGGAGCTCAACCCCCTAGATCTAGAACCCAAGGACAGATACTGGGCACGTACAAGAGGTGGCATATTATCAGAGGGCAACTTAAGTACCTCCTGAAAATATTTACGCACCATCTCGGAGGCAGACAGAACAGGAGAGTTAGGAAAATTAAGCAAATGTAACTTGTTCCTACGAACTTGATTATCCAAATATTCTTTCTCGCAAGCACAGTCCTGCATTTAACTTGGGCTGCACACACACCATGAAGTTGCAACAAATCCTCTTTCAGCCAAACTATCTTCCCCCACTTGCTCCTCCTGCATCTGAGAAACCTCTGAGAAACTGGTATGCAATAAAGAAAGTTCAATACTCACAGTCCCAACAACAGCTTGCAGTGAGGAATTCATTGTGGCTAAAGGCATCCCACAGCACTTCTAAAATAACCTTGCTAGGTTTCACCAAGGCTATGGTCGCCGGAATCTGCACTGCTCCACCACTTGCTCCTGCGGAATCCCCAAACACAGGGAGGGATGAACCCGCTGATCCACCAGCGCTACTCAAGCCCACATGAACAAGGGAAGAAGCAGTCAGCACCGCCACAGACCACTCTTCACTGCCCCCCGGTGTGCTCGACACAAAACAGGGGGGAAGCATTCCCTCGGCTGCCGACTCACTTCTGGGTCTCTGTAGGGGTGGGGGGGGGGGGCGAAGGTCACTGCTCCGGCGAGACCCATATCCCAGACGCCCTCAGGACTGTTAAGGAATCATCTGCCGGCCCCATTGAAGATGCTGCTCCAGGCACCAAGGCAGTAAAGCCACACTGTGTCAGTATTCTTTACCCAAAAATTAACCACCCCTCACTCACTTCAATAAACCTATACCCAGCTAACAAGTGATTCAATAGTGACTGATGTACAATACCTTATACTATTTTTTTGTCGGAAGTTATTGCCGTGAGAGATTTCTCCCTCATGAAGCGTGACTTCCCTTTTAATTACTTTTATGGTAACTAAACCACCGTATAAAACTCATGAAGCAATTGCATTACTCAATGCTACTTCATAACCAATTATAATTCCAACCGTTGCATTTCAACTTTAAAAATTTCATTCTATGCAGATTTTCAACGGACACAGTACTGCGTTTAGATCCGTACTCTTTTTCCGGCTCTGTTTCAACGCTTAATATCTGCTCAGTATACTCATCTGAATTAGTGAGTTAGATAGTTCCTTCTTTCAGTTCGAATGAAGTCTTCTCATATAAACTGGATCATTCTGTTGGTGCAGCCTTACTTGTGTGAGTAGCAAGGCTAAGTGAAAAGATATTTAAAGCTGTTAAGAGCCGCCCTTGATGATGTCCCATCAGTTAGATTGGTCTCTTGATCTATAATGTTTAAATTAAGCTAAGCCAATCCTGTTCTGCATTCAACCCATGGGGTTCCAAACAGCCAATCCGAAAAATCCAATGTTGTTCAATCCATTGGAGCCGTTGCTCTCTATTTCCCCCTCTTGAACTAGGGGGCACTTGATCAATAATTCGCCATTGAAAATCCGTAAAGGAGTGACCAAATTCCATACAGTGTTGCACTAATGGAGCTGTAATAACTCCATTCCGTATTCGGGATGCATGCTCCTGAAGACGAACCTTCACTTTTCTAATCGTTCGACCTACGTATACTTTAGTGCACGGGCAGATTAGAATGTAGAGGCTCCATATTGGAGCCATTGTCACAATTTTGTGACGTTTTTCTGAGACCATGTGCACAGAAGGTTACCTCTTATATTAGGGACACGTCCCATTTTCTGGAGAAGATAGATTCAATTACACAATCCGTAGAAAATGCTATTTTGGTGTCTTTGGATGTAGTAGCTCTCTACACCAATATATCTCAGCAAGAGGCTTTACAAGTAATAAAGGATTTGGAATTAGCCTTACCTTCACGTTTACCAAAGGAATTTTTGCTTCGAATGTTATCTTTAGTTCTTACTAAAAAATTTTTTCAATTTGACAATAAATTCTATTATCAGACCCATGGTATAGCAATGGGAGCCACGGTGGCTCCATCTATTGCCACATTATATCTGGCAGAGTTTGAGGAAAGAATTATCTTTGCATCTGAATGGTATTCCAAGATAAATACATGGGTCAGATTTTTGGATGATATCTTTTTTCTGTGGAATGACACTGAAGAAGCTTTATCAAAATTTATTGCCTGGTTGAATGTTCAAAAAGAAAACTTATCATTCACATTGCATTTTCATGCACAACATCTAGAATTTTTAGACGTAAAGCTCTTTAAACAAGGAACTCGGCTATGCTCTACTTTGTATCGAAAATCTGTGCAGAGAAACACTCTGTTACAGTTCTCTAGCTTTCACCCTCCAGCTTTGAAAAGAGGTTTACCTTATGGCCAGTTCTTAAGACTTCGTAGAATCTGTACTTCCCTTCATGAATTTGAATATCATGCACAGGACTTGAAAATCAGACTACTGCAGAGAGGATATCCACTAAATGTAATACAGCAGGCTCGGATACGAGCGAGATATACACACAAGGAGTGGTTACAGGTTATAAATAAAAATACACAACCTGAGGATGATTTCATTACTGGCATTTTACCATACATGCTGCACAGTTCAAAAATAACTTCTATTTTGAAGAAACATTGGCATGTTTTGGCCCTTCATGATTGCTTCCGGAAACCGTTACGGATAGCATACACCAGAGGCCAAAACATAGGTAATTTGCTTAGTACAATACAGCCTCAATTATCGCAGGTTTCTGAAGATTTCCCAATCGGACACTTTAGGTGTTCTAAAGGAATGTCCTGTGAGTTATGTCAACAAACAATAGAAGGTAATGAATGGCAAATTCCACATACCACAATAAGACAGTTGTCTAAAGGATTTACCACATGTTCCACCACTTATGGGGTTTACATTCTAATCTGCCCGTGCACTAAAGTATACGTAGGTCGAATGATTAGAAAAGTGAAGGTTCGTCTTCAGGAGCATGCATCCCGAATACGGAATGGAGTTATTACAGCTCCATTAGTGCAACACTGTATGGAATTTGGTCACTCCTTTACGGATTTTCAATGGCGAATTATTGATCAAGTGCCCCCTAGTTCAAGAGGGGGAAATAGAGAGCAACGGCTCCAATGGATTGAACAACATTGGATTTTTCGGATTGGCTGTTTGGAACCCCATGGGTTGAATGCAGAACAGGATTGGCTTAGCTTAGTTTAAACATTATAGATCAAGAGACCAATCTAACTGATGGTGACATCATCAAGGGCGGCTCTTAACAGCTTTAAATATCTTTTCACTTAGCCTTGCTACTCACACAAGTAAGGCTGCACCAACAGAATGATCCAGTTTATATGAGAAGACTTCATTCGAACTGAAAGAAGGAACTATCTAACTCACTAATTCAGATGAGTATACTGAGCAGATATTAAGCGTTGAAACAGAGCCGGAAAAAGAGTACAGATCTAAACGCAGTACTGTGTCCGTTGAAAATCTGCATAGAATGAAATTTTTAAAGTATTCTTTACCCAGCAATGGTGTCTCCTGCCAAGCCCGAGGGTAGGCTTGCTTGCTTCCATTTATGGCACCCCATGGCTCCTGCAAATTTCTCAGCAGGCTCCAGACTGACAAAAAAAAAAAAAGCAGCAGACCCAGCACAGATCCCTGGGGTACTCCACTATTCATCTTTCTCCGTTGGGAAAATTGGCCATTTAGCTCTACCCTCTGCTTTCTATCTTTTAATCAATTCCTGAACCATAATAGGACACTGCCTCCTGTCCCATGACTTTTTAATTTTGCCAAGGGGTATGCTTACTAAACCGTCTTAATGTTCCCGGCATTAGCTCCAGCGATAATGTGAAGAATGCCATAAAAGGAGTGGGTGTTCCGGTCTTAAGGTAGCAATCGCGGGTTATCGCACGATAAAGTGCGCCACGCACATTATCACGCAATAGAGGGAGCCGTGGCACGTTAATGCGTGTTAGCCTTAATTAGGCGCGCTGACTTGCAAACACAGCAACAGAGGTGTAGCACAATGGTTAATACATTGACTGATGAAACAGGGGTCATGAGTTTGATCCCCCAGTGGGCTTAATGAGTAAGGCTACCTGAGGCATTGCTCTTTCCTTTAAATCAGTGCTGTCTGAGGCATTTTCTTTTTTAATGTAAATTAGTGCTGCCAGCAAACACACCCTCACAGTGCCGTAACCTAAGGTGCCGCATAAGGCGCTCTATAAGGCACTCCAGAGGGCACATTATAATGTGCACTGTCTGCCAAGGCACCTTATAATGTTCCCTAAAGGGTGCCTTATAAGGCACTTTATAGGGTGCCTTATAAGGTGCTTTATAGGGCACTTTACAGGGTGCCTTATAAGGCACCGTAAGGTTACAGCACTGTGAGGGTGTGTTTGCTGGCAGCACTAATTTAAATTAAAAAAGGAAATGCCTCAGACAGCCCTATCAAATAACACCACTGTGGGATCAAACCCATGACCTCTGCCTCCACAGTCAGTGAAGTAACCAGTGGGCTACATCTCTATAGCTACCAACATACCCCTGGCTGGCTACAGAAGGACTGCAGGTCACCACACAAACTGTCTGCTGTGGTTACCAGGATAGGGTTAACTCACCAGTACCCATGATGCACTGCACATGCAGATCAGCAGTCTACAGATAATCACAAGATGGGGTATGCACCCCCACAGCACCTCGGCCTGATAGGGGGAACTGACCGTGTGTGTTACTGGCACAGAGTTGCTACAGACCGTGACATTGTGTGGGTCCTGTGCTCACCCTGAGGGTGAAGTGGGGTGCTCAGCACCAGGTCCACAGCACCTGGCTATGCTGCAGGTCCCCATCAGTGCCAGTATGTGATAGGTAGTCTTTGCAAATACACCCATGTCCATCTGTACTTCCCAGTCACGTTTAGCCCTTGTGGACTATGATGCACCCAGAATAGTGCATATTTTGTGTGGGTGCCATGGTCACATGATTTAAGTGAAGGGGGGTGCTTGGACCCCTAGGTGGATTATGTAGCACCACCCGAACAGGATCTCCCACCAACAGATAAACATTCTACATTCCTGCAATGGTGGCAGTAGAGAGGACCATCAACCCCAGTCCTGCTGGGGAACAGGCACCCTACAGGGCAGTCAATGCAGATCTGTACACATCCATAAGGCAATGGCAGACAGACAGAAGGCCTGGAAATGCCCAGCTGCCCCCCACCACTATCTGACATTCTCCAGCAGCAAGCACAGTGCGCCTCCAGCCACTGCACCCTGCAAGGTGTTCCAGCCATACACATATTAACTGCAGACAGTCTGCTAGCTAGTCTATAGTGCACGTTCCTGGAGAAAATGCGTGCACCCAAAACTGGGATATGAGCACACACACACCAAGCAGATAAGTCAGTGATTTGGGCCCCAGAACAAAAAACCCACAAATATCACTTGAGGGAAGTTCTTATAATAGCACTATGGGGGAACATAGCCATGCCATGATCACTGCTCAGTCAGGGTGAGAGTGACCTCCCAGCAGGACATGCTGTGGCCACCCCGTCCGTGCAGCTGGTGGCTGGGCACTGCAATGTCCCAGCCATTGCCCTATGCCCTGTGCAGATGCATCCTGCCCAGGCCGCCCTGTCTGGGCCATACCCACAGTACCTTGCTCCTCATTATGCACATTGGCAGGCTAACACTGGAAACAGTGCAAGCAGTGTGGGCTGAGTAAGGTTTAGGCAGCCAAAACACACTGGATAGACAAACACACACTCCCACACCTATGCCAGCATTGTGCAAATATAGAGGCTTTTGGCAGCCCTGGCCACCACACCAGTCTTGGGCACAGTGAAGGCATGGCTATGGTATGTAATACTCTTGGGGTCACTCCCCGGGGTGGTAAACACTGTCAGAAACCAAAACTTTAATACACTCCACAGATATCAGAAAGGTTGCTATGATGCAGCTCTATCAGCAAATTGTGCTTAACTTAGGAATTGCTATCTGCCATTCATCATAGCAACCTTTTGATATATGTGTAACGTATTCCCAAGTTTAAGACGGTATTGCTAAGGTATGCAAGTGCTAGTATTGGTAGATGCTGCTACGCGCAGGGCCTAACAGCCTGACTCTCCATGAGGCTTTGGATAGTGGAGTCTGTGGTTGTGGGTGTTTATGCCCCTGTTGGCCCCTGCTCTAGGGCAGAGGTTCCCAACTCTGGTCCTGCTGGGCCAAACACTGTTCGGGTTTTCATGCTGTCCCTAATGAATATGCATGAGATACATTTGCATGCCATGGGGGCGGCGCATACAAATGCAGCACAGGCATATTTATTGAAGACAACATGAAACCTGGATGGTGTTTGGCCCTCCAGGACTGCAGTTGGGAAACTCTGCTCTAGGTATTGCACATGTTTATGGTGTCTGTGCTCTGTAGGGTAAAATGTAGGTGTTTCAGGCATGTTTATGTTATCTGCAATAAAGGTTCCATCTTTATTACCACGGTTTAGTACTGGGTATAATATGGGGACTGGGTTGGTAGGAGCCACAGCTGGGATCTGAACTTGTGACCTTCTGCTCATGAACACACTGGCTGTGTGTACTGCACCACACTGTTGCCAAAGGGACAGTTCTTTCCTCGGGGATACCATGACTGTTCGTCAGACAGACCCTGTCTGTTGCAGTGCACGGCACCCACCTAAACGGGGCTGGGCCATGGTCTGCTGTGGGCAGATGCCACTTCCCCCTCCGCCACCATGCTACCATGCCATTATGCCGGTGGTGCTGGTGGTGCGCAGTCCCAGGACATCCAGTATGCCGGTAGGCAGCTGCCTATGGTGTGGGTTCTCGGGTAGGGGTGTCTACATGGACATGCGCACTTCCCCCACCCCCACAATGCCTGCCAATGTTATGTGCCCTTGGGGGTACCTGCTGGGTACTATCCCCTGTGACACTGTGAGAAACACACTCGTGCCCATGTTGGACCCTCATCAGTTGCTGTTTGGCTGCTCTACAGTTTCAGCATTCCTATGTGCCACCTAGGCATATGCCTAGTCTGTACTGTGCCCCAGCTGCACCACAGCATGTGCTGCCTGCAGCCCTCTGTATCCCATTTCTGGCATCTGTACAGTTGCCCTTTCCTACATGCCCACCCTGCTGTTGCGGCACATGTGCACGCCATAACAAACCTGCCCAATATAAAGGGAAAACCCTGATCACTGCTATTCCAAGGTGGGATCATTCACCTTGTAGGGGGACAGAGCATAGACCCTTCCAAACATGATATCTTCTTTTTTATGCTTTCTCAGTAGTGTTTCTTTATGTTTCTCTTTAATATCACTATTGGCCAGCTTGGTTATTGGGATTTTAAATGTGGTTCAGGTCATTTTCTATGTTTATTTGCTTTTTTGTTCTGTGCACATGTATCACAGTCTAATATAGATATCAGTCTAATATACCTTCTACAGTCTAATATAGATATCATGACAAAACCTCCGCTATAAGACACTTATAAGTACAGCTTGTATAATATGAAAATCTGATGTAAATAGTTACCCCAAGTTATCCAAGTTCTAGTTCCTGTTACCTGTAAACACTGTTTCATTATATGCAACGTGTATGTTTTATGTTTTATGTAAACCACACTGATGTTGAATAGCGCGGTATAAAAGAAATGTAAATAAATAAAATAAAAAAATAAATAAATCACTACTATCACGTTTTTGGGTTTCCCTGGCTTTGCTGAACATTGCTGACTGAAATGGTTTCTCTTTCCTGCAAATGTGCCTTAACGCGAGGGTTTCACTGGCGTTAGTGTTCAGACCCAGATTTCACAGTGTTAGTGTGCCTGGAGCCTCTCCCCTCCCACTCTCTGCCCATTGACCCCTTCTCTCCACCCTCTGGGAAGCCTTACTCCACCCTTCAGAGCCGGATTTCACAGTGTTAGGGTGCTTTAACGCCGCAGCTGCAGCCGCGTTATCGCACGATAAGTGATGTTATCATGTGATAATGTAACATTATCGTGCGATAACGTCACTTATCACCGTTTAGTAAACATACCCCAAAGAGTCTCTCATGAGGGACCTTGTCAAAGGCTTTCTGAAAATCCAGATACACTATATCAACCGACTCACCATGGTCTATCTGTTTATTTACACATTCAAAAAAACATAACAGGTTAGTAAGACAAGACGATCCTTGGTTAAAGCCATGTTTGCTGTCTCCCATTAAGCCATGACTATTTACATGTACAGTAACTTGTTCTATATAATGGTTTCTACCATTTTTCCCAGTACTGACGTCAGGCTCACTGGTCTGTAGTTTCCCAGATCACCCCTAGAACCCTTTTTATAAATTGGTGTTACACTAGCCATCTCCCAATCTTCAGGTATTACAGATGATTTTAATGATAGTTCACAGATTACTAACAATAGGTCTGCAATTTCATATTTCAGTTCTTTCAACATCCTTGGATATATACCATCCAGTCCAGATGATTTGCTACTTTTCAGTTTATCAAATAGTTGTAATAAATCTCCCGGTGTATCAGTATTTCTTTCAGTTCTTCTGCGGCATCATCTTTAAATACAATTTCAGTCATGGGTAACATACCTACATCTTCCTCAGTAAAGACCAAAGCAAAGAATTCATTCAGTCTCTCCGCTATGGCCTTGTTCCCTCTTAGTGCCCCTTTTACCCCTCCATCATCTAATGGTCCAATTGACTCTCTCACAAGCTTTTTGCTATGAATGTACTTGAAAAAGTCTTTATTATGCGTTTTTGCTTCCACTGCAAGCTTCTTCTCAAATTTTCTGTTTGTCTGCCTTTTAATGCCTTGCAAAAGCAAAAACCGGGGGAAATTGAAGTAGAGGAGTGCAGAAGCAGCCCAGCACCAGTACACAGTCAGAGATAGAATCTGTCTGAAAAGTGCTAATGTGCATGTGTGTACCTGATTTGGGGTGGAGGGGGGGGGGGAGTGGATGAATGCATGTGCATGTGTATGTGATTGAAGTACAACAGAGTGCATGCATGTGCATATGTTTCTATATCTCGGATGGAAATAGTCTCAGATAAATAGAGTTTCCCTTTGAAAATTTCAGCTGGAGTGGAGAAGTCCACTGCTACAAATGTGTAGGAGTGGGACACATGTTTTAAAATAGGGGACATTTAAGTGTCCCAATTGAAGTAATGTGATTCCAAGGACAAATCCTTAAAATAAGAGACTGTGCTGTATAATATGGGATGGTTGGTCACTTTATTTCACCTGAAGATTTGCTGAATATTTTGATGTGAAATAAAAGGTTATCTATGCATGCCCCTTCGTCAGGATTGAATATTTTATTTATTTAAACTTACTTTTATACTGCCTTTCTACCATTCAAGGCGGTTTACAGTTAACTGAAGGTGAAACAGGGTCCTGGTGGACACACTGTTGTACAAGGAACTGGAACAATGTAACAAAGTAACACTGGGACAGTATAAAGCATTAACTATATAAAATGCACTCTTAACTATTTACAGAGCTGGTCAGTCCCATTAGATTTCTCATTGGTTGATGCTGATTATGTGGGGAAATTACCAAAACATGTTTCAAGGTCCACCTCAAGATTGCATAGTTTTCCAGTGCAAAAACCTTTTCCTATGGAGGCTACAGCATTGCCTGCTTTGAAGAAATCTAGAGGGGACTCAAAGGTGTTAGTGTATTACAGACATATTTCTAACCTTCCTTTCTTTACAGCACAAATTAAACAAATGATTTTACAGCAACGCCAGCAATTTTGAGATGTGCACTCTGGATGATTTTCAATTCAGCTTTTGCGTAGGGCTGAGTATGGAGACTTTGGGGTATGTTTACTAAACCGTGCTAATGTTACCGGTGCTAGGTGCAGTGTTAATGTGAGCAATGCCATATAAGGAAGTTGGTGTACCGGCGTTGAAGTAGCAATGGCCGATTTAACGTGCGATAGAGGGCGCCTTGGCTCATTAACGCGCGGTAACTTTAATTTCATGCCACAGCTGTGTTAGAAGCTATAGAGGTGTAGCCCACTGGTTAATACAATGACTGCTGAGCCAGAGGTCATCGGTTTGATCCTTCAGAGGTCTCATCTAATAAGGCAATCCCTTTTCCTGCCTGTAACACTCAGACACATCTCTACGATCTGTGCTGCCAGCAAAAACACCCTCACCTCAGTGCCGTAAGCTAAGGTGCCCCATAGGGCGCAGTATAAATTGCCCTGTCCGTCAAGGCACCTTATAATGTGCTCTATAGGGTGCCCTGTAGGGCGCTCTATAGGGCATTTTATAGGGTGCCCTGTAGGGTGCCTTATAAAGCGCCCTGGCTGACAAGGCACTTTATAATGTGCCCCTATAGGTTACAGCACTGAGGTGAGGGTGCTTTTGGCAGGCAACACAGATTGTAGAGATGTGTCTGACTATTACAGGAATTAAAAGGAAATGCCTCAGACAGCCTTATTAAAGGGCACGACTGGAGGCTCAAACTCATGACCTTTGTCTTGGCAGTCATTGTATTAACCAGTGGGCTACAACTCTATAGCTTTTGGCACAATGCTGGCTGGCTACAGAAAGACTGCAGATCACCGCACAAACTGCTATGGTTACCAGGATAGGGTAAACCCACTAGTACCCATGATGTACTGCACATGCAGAACAGCAGTCTACATCTGATCACAGGATGGAGTATGCGTCTCCATAGCACCTCAGCCTGGTAGGGGGAACTGACCGTGTGTGTTACTGGCACAGAGTAGCTACAGACTGTGACATTGTGTGGGTCCTGTGCTCACCCTGAGGGTGAGGTGGGTCACCCAGCACCAGGTCCGCAGTACCAGGGTTGGCTGAGATAGCCTTTGCTGCAGGTCCCCATCAGTGCCAGTGTGTGTGACAGGTATGGCTTGCAGACACATCTAGGCTAATCCTGTGTCCATCTGCATTCCCCAGTCATATTTAGCCCTTGTGGACCATGATACACCTGGAATAGTGCATATCTGATGTGGATGCCATGGTCAGGTGTTGTAAGAGCAGGGGTGTGTTTGGACCCACATGTGGATTATGTAGTATCACATATACTCTTTGGGTCAAGGTGGTGGACAGGATCTGCCCCCAACAGACCCACACTCTACATCTTTTCAATGGAGGCAGTAGAGAGACAGAATGAAGGGCTGTGGGAACCAGCAACCCCAGTCCAGTTGGTGAATGGACACCATCCATGGCAGGTGATGCAGAACCATACTTATCACATAGGGCACTGGCAAAGCTCAGCTGCCCCCCACCACAGTCAGTCTTCACCCTGCAAAGTGTTCCAGCCATACACATACTAACTGCAGACAGTCTGCTAGCCAATACATGTTCCCAAAAAAACTAGGTGCACACCAAGATGTGGGATGTAAGTACAAACACCAAGCAGGTATGTCAGTGATTAGGCCCCAGAAAAGAGAACTCACAGACATCACTAGAAAAAAAACACTGCATAACACTATGTGGGAACCTAGACATACCATGGTCACTGCTCAGTCAGAGTGAGAGTGACCTCCCAGCATGACATGCTGTGGCCACCCTGTCCATGCAGGTGGTGGTAGGCCAATACAATATCCTGGCCATTGCCCTATACCCTGTGCAGATGCATCGTGCCCAGACTGCCCTGTCTGGCCCATACCCACAATACCTTGCTCCTCATTAAGCACATTGGCAGGCTAACACTGGAAACTGTGCAAGCATTGTGAGCTCTGTAAGGTGTAGGCAGCCACAAAACACTGGATAGACATATACACACTATTTCAGCATTGTGCAAAGACAGAGGTGGTTGGCAGCCCTGACTGCCACACCAGTCCTGGGCACAGTGCAGGCATTGCTAAGGTACTCAATACTGTTAGGGTTACTCTCCAGGGTGGTAAACACTGTCAGAGAACAGAAAAGAGGAAACACACTCCACATATATCAGAAAGGTTGCTATGATGAATCTCTGTTCACAAATTGTGCTTAATTTAGGATTTGTTATCTGAAATGAATCATAGCAACCTTTTGATATATGTTTCCATGTTTATGATGGCATTGCTAAGGTATGCAGGTGCTAGTCATGATAGCTGCTGCTCCGCGCAGGGCCCAACAGCCTGACTCTCCATGAGGCTTTGGATAGTGGAGCCTGTGGGTGTGGGTGTTTGTGCCCCTGTTGGTTGATGCTCTAGGGCAGAGGTTCCCAACTCTGGTCCTGGGGGGCCAAACACCATTCAGGTTTTCAGGCTTTCCCTAATGAATATGCATGAGATACATTTGCATATAATGGGGGCAGTGCATTCAAATGCATCTCATGCATATTTATTAGGGACAGCATGAAAACCTGAATGGTGTTTGGCCCTCAAGGACTGCAGTTGGGAACCTCTGCTCTAGGGAGTGCACATGTTTATGGTGTATGTGCTCTGTAGGGACATGGTCTGCAGGAGCTACAGCTGAGACTTGAACCTGTGAGCTTCTGCCCCTGAATACACTGGCTGTGTGCACTGCACCAACCTGTTGCCACAGTGGCAAGCCATTACCTGGGGATACCATGACTGTTCTTCAGACAGACCTTGTCTGTTGCACTGCACTCCACTCACCTAAACAGGGCTTTGCCTTGGTCTGCTGTGGGCAGATGCCACTGCCCCCTCCACCACCAGCAGCCCTCCCCCACCATGCTGACATGCCCTTATGCCGGTGGTGCTAGTGGTGTGCAGTCCCAGGCCATCCAGTGTGCCGGTAGGCGGCTGCCTAGTGTGTGGGGTCTGGGGTAGGGGTGCCTACATAGACATCCACCCTTCCCCCTGGCACCGCCTGCCAACTTTATCTGCCCTTTGGAGTACCTGCTGGGTACTGTCCCCTGGATGGGACACTGTGGCACACACACTCATGGGCATGTTTGACGTTGGTCATTTGCTGTCTTGCTTATTTTCCATTTTTGTGTTCCTATGTGCAACCTAGGCATCTGCCTAGTCAACCCCTGTGCCCCAGCTGCCCCAAAGCATGTCCTGCCTGTAGCCCCCTGTACCCCATTTGCAGCCTTACCATAGTGCCCTTTCGTACTTGGGCACTATGCTGTTGCTGCACATGTAGCACTACTATCACTTATCTGGGGCTCCCTGCCTTTGCTGCACATTGCTGACTGAAATGGTTTCTCTCTCCTGCAATTGTGCCTCTAATGTGAGGTTTTCAATCACGGTAATGTTCTGCCCTACATTTCACAGTGTTAGTGTGCCTGGAGCCTCTCACTGCCCACTCTCCGCCCATTGACCCCCTTCTCTCTGCCCTCTGGAAAGACTTACTCCATCCTCTGTGTGCCTTAATGCCGCCGGAGACGTTATCGTGTGAAATGTAACATTATTGCGCGAAACGTAACGTTATCGCGCAATAACTTTATCGTGCGATGACGGTACGTATCGCGCGATGACGGTACGTATCGCGCGATGACGGTACGTATCGCGCGATGACGGTACGTATCGCGCGATGACGGTACGTATCGCGCGATGATGTTGCCGCTGCGATGGTATCGCTGTTTAGTAAACATACCCCTTTGTTGGCTTCTACTCTTTATTCTTGGCTTATTGAGCTTGGGAAGGGTATAACTGTGATTGCGGCCTTCCTGGATGTGGCAGCTGCTTTTGATTTAGTCCTGCATTTATTGCAATGTCCTTCAAATCTTGGGGTGGGGCCAGGGATAGTGGATCGGTTGCTTAAAATCACATTTAATTGACAGAGAGCAAAGTACTGTTTTTTTTAGGTGGTTTCAAACAATGTTTGAATAAGATTGTCACAAGATTCTTATCTTTTGCCTCTCCCACTTTTTAATGGGCATGGGAAATAATTTTCAGATTCATGCAGACAACATTTTGTTATTTTTGTGTGTGTATCCTGATGTATGAGCTGGACTTCAGAGTATGGCTGGGAATACTGAAGCAACTGGTGTATTACAAGATCAAGAGCTAGTTTTGAATGTGTAAAAGACTGAGTTGCTGCTTCTTTTGTGACAGATTCATCTGGATATTTCAACAGAGTTAGTCATAGATAACTGTAAGATAACAACTTCTTCTGCAGTTTGGTATTTAGGGGTGTTATTAGATTCAAAGTTATATTTTTGGCTGCTTATTTAGGTATTGGTCTAAAAGTCATTTTAAAAATTCTAACTACTGTGTAGGCTGAAAGCTTCTGTTTATGTTTATGTTTTTGTTTATGTGTATTAAAATCTTGTTATACCACCTTTTGCATGGCTAGCAGCAAAGTGGTTTACAATTAAAATAAATCCAATGAAACTTGAGAACAGAACTCCATAAAACAAATAGAACAGACTGGAAGGAAACAGGACTGTAAAAGGAGCCATCAGATTTTTGAACAGCTTTACAATAACTCGTTATGGTTCCTGTTTGCAATTCTCTATTGTTTTGTTTATCATTTGTAGCTGTTAAGCTTTGGCAGGTTGTACAAAACTCAGCTGCACACATACTAGCCGATGTGAAAATGTATGAGTATGTATCCCCAGCTAAGCAGGTGCATCTTTGGTTCCCCATTCAGTGACTCATATGATTCAAGATTGTAATGACATTTTTTAAAGTGCAATGTTTAAGGCATTTTTTGTTTAGCCCCAGTTTGTTTTGATAATGTTTCTTGCAGCCTTAGGGCACAAGTACAGCTCTTGTTAGGAGTCAGATCACCTATTGGTCCTCATGGGGTCAAAATTTGTAACAGAAACTTATCTTTTTCAGGGCCGCTGCTATGGAATCATCTACTCATTGCACTGAGGCTCTTAACCTATGTGGTTGATTTTAGGAAGAAATTGAAGGCATTTTATTTAGGTCAGGATTGTGATTGAAAATGTTGATGGCTGCTTTATTTTATTGCTTTTTTATTATACATTTTATTTGATTTTTAATGTTTGGTCTTGTTTGTGTTGTTGTTTGACACATTTTATTATTGTTTAAATATAATCCACCTAGGAAAAATATTGATTTGTTGAATACTAGAAACATGACAGCAGGAAAAGACTATATGGCCTATCTAGTCTGCCTTTCCATATCAACTACTATAGTCCCATTTTTTCCTTTAGAGATCTTCTGTGTTTGTTCCATCTTTGTTGAATTCAGATACGGTCCGTGTCTCTACTACCCCTACTAGGAGACTCTTCCATGCATCTACCATTCCTTCCGTAAAGAAATATTTCTGCATATTACACCTATCATCTTTCAGCCTCATTCTATGTCCCCTTCTTTCAGAGCTTGCTTTTAATCGAAATAGGCTCTCCTCTTGTGCATTTATGCCACAGAGATATTTAAACGTCTGTATCATATCTCCTCTATGCCGCTTTTCCTCAAACATATCCATATTAAGATCTTTAAGTCTGTCCACATATGCTTTATAACGAAGACCACTAGCCATTTTAGTAGTCACCCTCTTCACCAACTCCATCCTGTTTATATCCTTTTGAAGGTGTTGACTCAAGAATTGCACACAAAACTCCAAATGAGGTCGCACCAAAGACTTATACAGTGACACTATTACCTCATTTTTTCTGCTGGCCATTCCTCTCCCTATGCACCCAAGCATCCTTCCAGCTTTTGTTGTCGCCTTTTCAACCTGTTCAGCTACTTTAAGATCATCAGAAACAATCACGCCCAGGTCCCGCTCGTCTTTCATGGACAGAAGTACTTCACCCCCTACACTGTACTGCTCCCTTGGATTTTTGTAGCCTAAGTAGATAACCCTGCATTTTTTAGCATTAAATCTCATCTGCTAAATTCTAGACCATTCTTCAAGCTTAGCTAGATTCCTCCTCATGTTATCTACTCCTTCCTCTACTCTACTCTGTTGTAGATTTTGGTATCATCCATAAAGAGGCAAACCATACCTGATAGCCTTTCCGCAATATCACTAATAAAGATGCTAAAAATAATCGGACCAAGGACAGTTCCCAATGACGCACCACTTGTAATATTCTTCTCCTCAGAGTGAGCTCCATTTACCTGTACACTTTGTCACCTCTCACTCAACCAATTTGTAACCCAGTCAGTCATTTAAGGGTCCATCCCTAGGGTGCTCAATTTATTTAGAAGTTGTCTGTGTGGAACAGTGTTAAAGGCTTTACTGAAATCTAAGTACACCACATCTAGGGCTCTACCTTAGTCCAACTCTGGTCACCCAAATCAAAGAAATCAATCAGATTTGTCTGACAAGATCTGCTTCTGGTAAACCCATGCTGCCTCAGATTTTGCAGTCCACTGGACTCCAGAAACCTCACTATCCTTAGTTTTAACAACTTTCCATTTAATTTACTTACCACAGAAGTCAGACTAACCAGACTGTAGTTCTCAACCTCATCCTTACTTCCATTTCTGTGTAAAGGAACCACATGTGCCTTTCTCCAGTTCTCTGGGACCATTCCCAACTCTAAAGAAGCATTGAAAAGGTCAGTCAGTGGAGCCACAAGAACATCCCCAAGTTCTTTCAATATTCTCGGATATATCCCATCTGGTCCCATCGCTTTGTTTACTTTTAGTTTAGTTAGTTCCTCACAAACACAGTCTTCTGAAAATCTTTCAAGATCTCCATCACTTCTGTTCCTATTTGTGGGTGTTCTCTGAGGTCCTAATCCTGGTGCTTCATCTGTGAACACAGAACAAAAATATTTGTATTAGCAATTCTGCTTTATCCTCATTGCCTTCTACATATGCCTTCCTTTAACCCTTGAGTCTGACAATATGATCGCCTCTGATTTAATTAGTGGAGGAGGGATAGTAAGGAAATCCACAGTATTACCTTTTAACTTTCAAAAGGGAAACTATGATAAAATGAGGAAAACAGTTAAGAAAAAACTAAAAGGAGCAGTTGCAAAGGTTAAAGACGTACATCAGGCTTGGCTGTTGTTGAAAAATACTATCTTGGAAGCCCAGACCAGTTGTATTCCACGCTTTAAGAAAAGTGGAAGGAAGTCCAAAAAACTGCCAGCATGGTTTAAAGGTGAGGTCAGAGAGGCTGTTGTTGCCAAAAAAGCATCTTTCAGGAAATGGATAAAAGAGCCAAACGACGAAACCTGGAAACAGCACAAGCACTGGCAAGTCAAATGCAAGGCATTGATAAGGCAGGCAAAGGGAGAATCTGAGAAGAAGCTTGCTGCGGAAGCAAAAACGCGAAGTAAAGACCTTTTCAAGTACATTCGTAGCAAAAAACCTGTGAGAGAGTCAGTTGGTCCATTAGATGATAAAGGGGTTAAAGGAGCACTAAGAGGCGACAAGGCGATAGCGGAGAGATTGAATGAATTCTTTGCTTCAGTCTTTACTGAGGAAGATGTAGGGATGTTACCCATGACTGAAGTGGTATTTAAAGGTGCGGAAGAATTGAAGGAAATATCGATACATCAGGAAGATGTATTACAACTATTAGATAAACTGAAGAGTAGCAAATCACCTGGGCCGGATGGTATACATCCAAGGGTATTGAAAGAACTGAAATACGAGATTGCAGACCTGCTATTAGTAATCTGTGAACTATCATTAAAATCATCTCTAATACCTGAAGATTGGAGGATCGCCAATGTAACACCAATTTTTAAAAAGGGTTCCAGGGGTGATCCGGGAAACTACAGACCGGTGAGCCTGACATCAGTACCGGGAAAAATGGTAGAAACCATCATAAAGAATAAAATTACTCAGCATTGTAAATGGTCTGTTTCTTGTTGGTCACTCTTTACAAGCATGTAGATAGTCATGACCTAATGGGAGACAGCCAACATGGCTTTAGACAAGAAAGATCTTGTCTTACTAATCTGTTATGTTTTTTTGAAGGAGTGAATAATCAGGTGGACAAAGATGAGTCGGTTGATATTGTGTATCTGGACTTTCAGAAAGCCTTTGACAAGTTCCCTCATTGGAGACTTTTGGCAAAACTAAAGAGTCATGGGATAGGAGGCAGTGTACTATTGTGGATCAGGAACTGGTTAAAAGATAGAAAGCAGAGGGTAGGGCTAAATGGCCAATTTTCCCAATGGAGAAAGGTGAATAGTGGTGTACCCCAGGGATCTGTGCTGGGTCAGCTGCTTTTTGACATATTCATAAATGACCTGGAAAGTGGAATAACGAGTGAGGTTATCAAATTTGCAGATGACACAAAACTATTTAAAGTTGTTAAAACCCAAGAGGATTGTGGAAAATTGCAAGAGGATCTTGATAAATTGGAAGACTGGGCATCAAAATGGCAGATGAAATTTAATGTGGACAAGTGCAAGGTTATGCACCTAGGGAAGAACAACCCAAACTATGGTTACACGATGCAAGGTTCCACATTAGGAACCACCACCCAGGAAAACGATTTAGGCGTCATTGTGGATACCATGTTAAAACCCTCGGCCCAGTGTGCAGCAGCGGCCAAGAGAGCAAATAGAATGCTAGGTATGATAAGGAAAGGAATGGAAAATAAAACAAAAGATATTATAATGCCTCTATATCGTTCCATGGTGAGACCGCACCTTGAATATTGTGTGCAATTCTGGTCGCCGTATCTTAAAAAGGATATAGCGATTTTAGAAAAGGTTCAGAGAAGAGCCACCAAAATGGTAAAGGGGATGGAAGGATACTCCTATGAAGAAAGGCTAAAAAGGTTGGGGCTCTTTAACCTGGAAAAGAGACGGCTGAGGGGAGATATGATAGAAGTCTATAAATTAATGAACGGAGTGGAACGGGTAAACGTAGATTGATTGTTTACCTTATCAGAATATAGAAAGACTAGGGGACATGCAATGAAGCTACAGGGTAAACTATTTAAGACTAATAAAAGAAAATATTTTTTCACTCAACGTGTAATCAAACTCTGGAATTTGTTACCGGAGGATGTAGTAAAGGCTGTTAGTGTAGCTGGGTTTAAAAAAGGTTTGGACAAGTTCCTGGAGGAAAGGTCCATAAACCATTATTAAGAAGGGACCCAGGATATCAATGCTTGAACCAATACACGCATTGTGGAACCTGTGTCCCTTGGGGAAAGTGCTAGGTACATATGACCTAGATTGGCCACTGTTGGAAACAGAATACTGGTCTTGATGGACCTTGGTCTGACCCAGTATGGCATTTCTTATGTTCTTATGTTCTTATGATAGTAGTTTTCAACAGCACCTAAGCTTGATGTAAGTCTTTAACCTTTGCAACTGCTCCTTTTAGTTTTTTCTTAACTATTTTCCTTATTTTATCATAGTCTCCCTATCGAAATTTAAAAGGTAGTACTGTGGATTTCCTTACTATCCCTCCTCCACTAATTAAATCAAAGGCGATCATGCTATGATCACTATTGACAAGTGACCCCAACACCCTTATCTCTTGCACTAGATCTGGTGTTCCACTAAGTATTAGGTCTAATATGGCTTCCCCTCTGGTCGGTTCATGAACCAGCTGCTCCAAGAAGCAGTCATTTATTTCATCTAGGAACTTTATCTCCCTAGCATGTCCTGACGTGACACTGACCCAGTCGATACCGGGGTAGTTGAAATCACCCATTATTATTACTGCACTGTAACTTTTGTTAGCTTCCTTGATTTCTTTGAGCGTTTCATCATCCATTTGGTCATTCTGGCCAGGCGCTCGATAGTACGCCCCCACTGCCATTGCCTTCCCCCTTTTACATGGAATTTCAATCCATATAGATTCTACAGCAGATTTTGTTTCCTGCAATACATTAATCCTTTCTGACTCAATGCCCTCTCTAACATAGAGCGCAACCCCTCCACCAATTTGATCAGCTCTATCATTACGATATAGTTTGTACCCAGGTATCACAGTGTCCCACTGGTTGTCCTCCTTCCACCATGTCTCTGATATTCCAATCATATCTAACCTCTCATTTAGTGCTATATATTCTAACTCTCCCATCTTATTTTTTAGACTTCTAGCATTTGCATACAAGCATTTTAGAGACTGTATTTTATTCATATTAATCTGGCTATTGGTAGACATGGGTAATTTGGGATCTTTAAGCTCTGTCTGCTCCATACTTGAGGGCATTTGGGCTACTTTACTCTTTTTTGGAACCTCTCTGCTTTTGGTAGCATCCCTTCCACCTTCCTTTGGAACCTCTCTGCTTTTGGTAGTATCCCTTCCACCTCCCTTCTTCTCAGTTTGTGGCCAGATCACTATTCCATAGTTTCTTTTGAATAAATGAACTAGCATACATAAAAGATACCCATTGCATAGAGAAATAGTGGATTGCATATGGGGATTTACTTGTCATTCCGAGTTTACTTGTTGCCATAACGATTGTCAATCTTGAGTGCTTCACATGAATCAGTGGTTAAAAATGGCCGCCATACCCAAGGACAGGTTTATTCATACTGAACCTGCAGGCGACTGTAAGCTCTATGTTCTACTTCGGAAAGGTATGGATGCAATGGTCAGAGTTTGTTCCATATACTAGGGCACTTAATTCTCTTATTTAGGTTTGATTCACATCAACTTTAAGGAGAATTAGTTTTCAGAGGTGCAGTGGCATACTTTATAGCATCAGCCAGTGTTCATTCACACTGATTGGGACCTTGGAATGATATTTTTGCCCATCCTAAGTTTACAATAGGAAATTGATGTGTATTTATTTTAGTTTAAATAGGGCCTCATACATGAAATACCTTCACATTTAGACACTGATAGCCTTATTATTAGCCAAATATTTTAGTATATATCTGGATGACACATTGTTTGTTTTTATCTCATGTCTGTTTGTCTTCGTGTTATAGCTTGTGGAAGTGTACATGTATGTAGAACACTTGTGATCCCCAAATGGATACTTGTGGGTTCACATTGATACTGTATCTCACTGTAAGTGTTGACTTGTTTTTTAAGTTTTGTTCTTTTAACATATATGCATTTAGATATATTTTTTTAAAATTTATGTCCCAGTATCTTCTTTTTAATTACTTAGGGCCCCATTCATGAAGGCGGATTGCGAGGCTGCATGCCCTGGCAGGATGTGCTGCCTGCAAGCCCCTGGACCCTATTCCCCCTCCTGCCCTCCCCACACATCTTATGATGTAAGATGGGGAGAGCTGGCGGGGAGTGAGAGAGGGTGGGGTCTGGGTGAATCGGGGGCGAGCCAGCCCGGCAGCATGTACAGCGCCGATTCAGGTCACTGCCCTAAACATACTGCCAGGCCCGAAGACGCACTGCTTATACCACTTCAGAGGTGGCATAAACAATGAAAACACAGTGATCGAGCCCGGGGACATCCCCCAGGCCTAGGGCTGGGTGCGGGCGGGTCCCCGCCACCTGACCCAGGCCACGGCAGGCCGGCCGTGGGTTGGGTGGTGGGGATAAGGGGGGCCGGAGCTGCGAATATCGGGGCGGGGGGGTTCTGCAGGGAGGACGTCCCCACAGATGGACGGTGCATGCTGGGCTGTCCTCGGACACGATTCTGGCTGCTGCGGGAATGTTTTGTTCCCACGGACCAGAATCGGGTCCAAACGGGCCCATCTTGCCTGGGGCCATCCGGACAGCCCGGATATGCCCCTACGAGAATCGGGCTCTTTTTGACCTCGTTATCATTCGTAACATGTACTTTTTAGTGGAATTATAGTTTGTCATTTTTTATGTTTTAATTGTTATTGATGCTCCCATATAATTGAGATTAATTAAAGGGGTTCCTCCCTCCTATAATAACTATTTACTTATTTTGGTGATATACGTTTATTGGTGTTATAGTGTCACTATTTTAGCTCTCATCCTCTAATGTGCTGTCTTGTTTCTACATGTAATTATTTCTTTTTACTGGTCTTATTAGCAACACTCCTTTTTTATACCTTCTATATATTTGTATATTATATGGCTTATGGGCTCTATATTCCAAGCCATTTATACTGCTTGCTTTTTTTTTTTAAGTGCCCTCAAGTCAATGCCAATTCTTGGCAACCCAACAGCACCTGGGTTTCCTTGGGAAGGTATTACTTGAAGTAGATTATTGGGCCTTTCCTTCCAAGGCAATGGAGGGTAAAGTGACTTGCCCAAGGGCACAAGGAACATCAATAGAACTCAAAGCCAGATCACCTGGGTAGTAGACTGTTGTGCTAACAACTAGGCTACTCCTCCACCTCTTGTAAATGTCTCTAAGTGGGACATTCAGCGACACTAACATGGTTAGTGCTGCTGAATATCTCCGAGTTACACCACCATATGCCCTGATGCTATTTGCTTAGCAGCAGGGCATATCAGCGATGTTCCAGGATGGGGCAGAGGTGGAGCCGATTGCAAAACTTTCACCACATAACTAACTGGGTAGCTGCTCAATATTGCCATTGCCCGGTTATTTATTTATTTATTTATTTAACAATCATTTATATACCGCATCTTCCAGAGATCAGTTGCGGTTCACAATAAACAATAATCAACAAAGCAGAGTTTGTTTTACATGTAACATCTTATAACCACAAGCAATATTATAAGTAAACAGCAAATGTTAAAACTGAACAGAACAGAACAGTGAAAACTATATACATTATATACAGATACACATTATGTAGGGCTTTAGCATTGTGCATAGTACAGTTTCAGCTAGGTGGAATTGTCTGTTAGTGATCGCGCTCTGTGGAGACCCCTGATATTCAGTGATGGAACTGGATATAACCTGGCATTGAATAGCAATGTTTAATGTTCAGTGCCGGTGGCAGTGCATGGATACTTTAGAGAATGTGGACATTGACAGGCATAGGTATTTTACAGCAGGCTCTGTGAGGTTCAGTGAGCCTTTTGCAAAATACTTGGTTCCTTATCGTCCCTCCCGTCCAGTCCCTCACCTATGGGTAGTGTACCTCTTCCAGCAGCTTGGAGACTGAGAATGTCATCTTTTTGATGACACTAGTGTACATATGCAGCTGGCACCACCCACTAGCCCCACTATGCTCAGTCTCCAGGCAGCTGGAGGAGGTTGTGAGCCAGGGTGCTGGACTCACTGAAGAGACAACTAAGGAGATAGGTTTAGTTAGAGTTTGCTTTTATTTCCCCTGTTAAGGTGCAGGTTTCTTTGTTTTTAAAGGCAGAAGTAAAAAAAAAAATCAGAAGGAACAGAGAGAACCTGGAGGACAACAGGGCTGAGGGGAGGATATTCCTTCTTCCCCTTCTCCCCCCCAGGATTTCAGAGGAGGGGGGAGGGAATTTTGTTGGGGCCTTACTCAGTCCGAGACTTCTGGCTGCTCCCGAACCCGTTATCGGGTGAGGGAGCCGCTGCAAGGGCTGCAGTTGCTTGACAGGAGTGAAAGCTGGCAGCCCCGAGTCACCCCCCTCAGCTCCGAAGCCAGGAAGGAAGGTTGAGCGTGAGGGATAGAAAAGCCATGCGGCAAAGAGGCTCCAAGGTAAGAGTGGCGGGGGGTGGGGGGGGGGCAGCAGAAACTTCTAGCAACTGCCAGAACACGAGGAGACAAAGAGAGGCCTGCAGCCACATATTTGGGAGCCTGCAGCGGTGTGGGAAACTCCCCCCGCTGCATTTAGGAGCAATTTCTTCTTATTCAGGCCCACATGTGTTTATCCCCCTGCTGTGTTTTGGGTGCTCGGGAGAGGCAGTCACCAGAGAATAAAGCAGGACAGAGCAGCCTCTTCCTAGCAGGCCATTTGCAGTTTCTTTTTAATTTCAGTTTCAGTTAATTAGATTTTGGTTTGGTTTTATTTTATTTTATTTTAGTTCAAGTTCTCTAGTGCTCTATGCCTGAGCCTGTGGAGGTGCACTGTGCTGGGGATCCTTTTACCTACCTGGGTACAGATTGAGGGTGCTCCTGGGGCCAGACTGCAGTGTCTGGAATAGGATGGTATCAAGGGACGTGAACCCCACTTAATCCTTAAGCATTCCTTTGGTTATACAGCTCAAAACTGATTCAGTGCACAATGACTTGATGCAGACATGTGGGAAAGGCCTAATCAGATAGGCCATTGTTTGTTGCTGGGTGGATTTTCAGAGGGCTGTTGTGCCTGGTCAGCTGATGTAAGTGGCAGTTGGTTGAGACATTGTTACTTTCTCCTGAGAAGGGTCAGATAAAAAGTCCGAGACAGAAATAAAGATAAGTGTAAAAAAAAAAAAAGAGGTGCTGCATATAGGTTTGTAGCAGCTACAGCTCTGTGGAAAACAGGAAGTACCTGCATACAAGACATTCTCTACTTAAATAATCTGTCACAAATACCTTGAGCTTGCCTTCAGCTCTTCTAGAAATACCAACCTAATCTAACTGTGTTTGATGTACATATGTATATAGTTACCCTGTTGCTCCAAGTTTAAACCCCTGTTATAATGTAAACACAGAACAGTTTCTGACTGTGCAACCTTTGTTATATGTAGACCGCGCTGATAACAAATAGTGCGGTATATAAAAATTGTTAAATAAATGTATGTAATTTGAAAGATAGTCAGTCAGTGGATAGGATGCAAATGAAATACTTCCATCTGTCTATGGTCAGTGAGTAACCTGACATGATCATCTCTTGTCTCTTAGCTAAGATTATGTACCTATTAAATCTGTAATATTGCTTGTAAGGGAATCTGTACTCCCTTATAGCCATTTGTAGTATTAGAATAAAAATGTAAACTTTACTCGGAGAACGTGTCAGTTTGATTGGATCAGGGCAAGGCCCATTTCATGTCTTTAAGATACAAAACTTCTCAGAGGACAAGGTTACCAACAAAGTAGCCCGAGATGAAATATCATCCTGTGTGTCCTCTAAAAAAGCGGTCAAATTAAATTTCTCGGGAGCCAGAGGGACATCCCCTTCCTCATCTACAACGGCAATCACAGTTTTAGAGGGAAGATAATAACATTTACTAACAATGATAGAATCAGCCAGTGGTAGAAGAAGGGTGTCCTTAAGATACTTTAAGAAGAAAGAAATGAAATTCTGTGGGGATCGAATTTCAATTTTTCCGGATGTATCACATGCTACACAGTTACGTAGGAAAGTTTCCTGGTGTTTAAAACTACAATTCTTGCTTTTGGGGCGACTTTCTTTTTAAGATATCCCTGTAAATGTTGTGTCACTTTAGGGTATGATAAATTTGTATTTTTGTCATCTTCAGATTTAGAGAAATGGATCCTTGAAAGGGAAAAGGCACACTTACTTCCTAATTTTTCTTTTCTGATCTTTATTTTCAGCTGAGGATAGGGAGGGATCTCACCAGACTGCTTAGTAGGCTAGGGATTTCCCTCAGTGGTGTAATTCCCTTGCTTTGTTTTCCTTCAATTGTATATTGATTATATTCAAATGTACTTTTTCCCCGAGACGTGGGCTGAAATGTATTAAGTTTGCCTTATAATATTTTTCTGGTTAAATTTTCTCAATTTCCTTATACTGTAAATTTACTGTATAAATGCATTATTTCTATAAAAAAAAATACAACACTGCAATGCAATCTAAAAATCCTCATGATATGCAGTCCTCGATGTGGTGTGGTCTCAGAGGCAGGCGTCTGCCTAAACTGCACACAAGAGGCTGTCATAGGAGCAGGACCTGCAGGATGAGATGAGGCAGGAGAGTATCTCCTGGTTGCAAGAGACCCTGGGGGTGGGGGGGGTGCCATGTTACCTTCAACGGATCCGGCCCCCGGTCTCTGCATGATGCCCGGACCAACTACCCCTCAAGCCCAGGGAGAAGTAGGGCTCCCGGGGGAGTTCTCACTGGAGTTTTTTTCACTTTTGCATAAGGCGTTTTGCTTACCAAGTGGCTCCTCAGCCCCTGAACACAGAGCTAAGAGGATGTCAGACGCAAAAGAGCATGAGTCAGGAACAGTGGCATCTAAGCAGGCTAGAGGCTTAGAGGAGTGGCAGCAATCACTGTTGTCGGAGAGGCTGGATGGGGAAGACCTTGACACAGAGCTAGATCTGCAGGAGGAGTTGGAAGAAGGAGAGAGCCCAGAGCATCAGGCCTGGATTGTTCTGGTTTTCCGCTGGGAGGAGCTACCAGCGCTCATCTTTATGCTTATGTTTATGCTTATGCAATTTCTTGATATACCGCCCAGGCCGAAGGCCATCAGGGCAGTTTACAATCACTACAAGTGGGTACTGATACAATTCCTCATCCCCAAAGGGCTCACATTCTATGTGTACCTTAAGACCCTCAAGGCCATGAATATGACTGCTAACCTCCCGGCAGAGGAAGAGGCGCTGTAGGATCCACTGTTCCGGGCGGTACAGAAATCACAGAAAGTCATACCAGTACATGGAGTAGTAGGACAGATGATCCAGGATGAGTGGGATCTGCCGGAGTTTGGCCTTAAAGGGGTGCAAACCATGACACACCTATACCCACTGCTGGAGCAAGAATGAGCTCCTTTGATCACCCAAAATGGGCGCAGTGGTGCTGGCAGCAGTAGAAGAGACCCTGACTTGTCTCCTGCAGCTGCGAACTGTGGAACTGGTTCCGCAAGACCAGTACGTCTGCAGTCAATGCTTCATGTATTTCGTGGTGCCCAAATGGAAGGTTCCTTTCACCCAATTCTTGACTTCAAGGGCATGAACTACGGTCTCCGGGTAGCACATTTTCACAGTTATAATGGCGATAGGAAGTGGAGATTTTGGGCGACTCTCAGTCTCGCAGAGGTGTATCTGCACATTCCCATCCATCCAGAACATCAGCAGTTTCTCCATTTTGTGGTGCCAAGGGGCCATTTCCAGTTCTGAGCATTGCCCTTCAGTCTGGCGACCACCTCTATACCTTCACCAAGGTTATGGTGGTGGTGGCGGCAGCTCTCCACAAGGAAGGGGTTCTCGTCCACCCATACCTAGATGATTGGCTGCTCCAGGTGAAGTCCAGGGGCGATAGCGAAAAGAGCAACAGCGCGGGTGGGAGAGTTCTTTCAAATCTCGGTTGGGGTCAACCTGACCAAGAGTTAGTTACGGCTGGCCCAGGAGCTAGAGTATTTGAGAGCATGTTTTTATACCTGCATAGGCAGGATTTTCCTGCTGGTTCGCTGGGCGCAGGAGCTACGACAGTGGATATGGCAGGTCCTGAAGATGGCACGACCATCAGAGTGGCGGCATCTTCAGGTTCTGGGGACCATGGCGGCCACTCTCAAGCTAGTCCCAGGGGCAAGGGCAGACATGCAACTGCTGCAAAGGGCTCTGCTCAGTCGATGGTCCCATAGAGTCAATCTCTGTCCCAAGTACTCTGCTGCCCGTGGAACGCCAGGAGAGCCCTCAGTTGATGGCTGCATGTGTGGAGCCTGGAAGGAGTCCCTGGTGTGGGTTCCTCTGATGACCAGTGCCAGCCTGTCAGGTTGGAGAGCCCATTGCAAAGAACGCTTTGTTCAGGGACAAGAGTCCGCAGGAGGCCCTATGGTCGATCAACAGGCTCAAGATGCGAGCAGTGACCTTGGCGCTAGAAAGTTTTGAGCCATGGTTGCAGCAGAAGGTGGTCCAAGTCCTCTTGGACAATGTGACCATGATGGCTTACATCAACCGGCAAGGAGGCACAGGCAGTGCAGCCCTGGAGGAGGAGGTTGAAATGCTGTTTGGATGGGCAGCAATTTGTCTCCAGGCATTATCGGTGGCACACGTAGCAGGAGTTGACAGTGTGATGGCAGACTACCTCAGCCGAGTGTGCATGGACCCCAGAGAGTGGTAGCTCAATCAGGAGATGTTAGGTGATCCGCCGAAGAGGCACATCGGTCATGGTAATGTTCGAGTCAGCCAAGGCCTGCCGGTTTTTTAGCAGAAGAAGAGAGGAAGTCCAAGGGCCTGGATGCTCTAATTCAGCAGTTGTTTGAAGAGGGTCTTCTCTGTTTTTTTTCCTGTGGGCACTCATAGGCCGGTTAGTGCCATGGCTAGAGGTGCACCTGGGAATTGTAATTCTGGTGGCACCAGCCTGGCCAAGGGGCCCATGGTATGCTGACCTGATTTGGATACTAGCTGATTGACTGTGGTGGCTTCCAGTTGGAAGGACCTTTTGACACCGGAGCCGCTTCGCATGCCCCAGGTGGATCAATTATCGCTTACGGCATGGCTCTTGAAAGGGTGAAGTTGAAGAAGAAAGGATAATCAGGTTTGGGGATAGTGACCTTGCTACAGGCCCAGAGGTGGTCTACGAACCTGGCATACATCTGCGTAGGGCACATCTTTGAATCATGGTGTGGAGAGAGACAGGCGCACCCTTCCACTGCCTCTGTCCTGGACATCTTGGCATTCTTGCAATCTGGTTTTGATAAGGGTCTAGCTGCCCTTGAGGGTGCAACTGGCGGCAATTTCCGGTTATTGCTGGAAAGTCCTCGGGGTGCTGTTGGGTACGCACCCAGACGTGCTGAGTTTTCTAGGGGCGGTGACCCACCTCCGTCTGCCAAAGAGGGCAGTGGTACCACCTTGGAATCTTAATCTGGTGCTGATGGTGCTGTCTGGTGAACCCTTTGAGCCATTGAGTCCAGTTTTCCTGAAGGATTTGACTCTGGAAATGGTATTCCTGGTAGCAATTTGCTTGGCACGCAGGATTTCAGAGCTTCGGACCCTGTCATGCCAGGAGTCATTTCTTTCCTTCTCCAAGGAGAAAGTGGTCCTGTGCCCGGTACTTTCATATTTTCCCAAGGTGGTGTGAGCATTTCATGTAAATCAGGCCATTTTCTTACTGGCTCTGGCAAGGACGGATGTGGGTGAGAGCGGATATGGGCTCTGCTACTCCACAGCTGTGCCACTTGGATGCCAAGGTATGTGAAAAGGGCATCGTCCTTTCAGAGATTGGACCGTCTGTTGGTTCTATTTGGCAGGTCACACAAAAGTGAGGCGGCAGCTAAGCCTCCATTTCCAGATGGATCAGTGAGGCAATCACACCTGCATACATCTTGAAGGGTAGAGTAGTGCCAGCAGGGTTGCAGACGCATTCCACGAGGGCACAGGCAGCCTCGTGAGCAGAGTATAGTTTAGTTCCATCGGTGGAGATCTATAGGGTGGCATACTTTATCTGAACATTTTCGCCTGGATGTCCAGGTGGTGGGGGACGCTAGTTTCGGATCGGCAGTGCTTCAGGCTGGTTGTGCGGGTCCCTCCCATTAGTTTAACTGCTCTGATACATCCCAGAGGTGCGGGACTGGAATGGAGGGACGATAAGGAAAGAGAAATTAGACTTACCTGCTAATTGTTGTTCCTTGAGGAATTCCAGTCCAGTCCTGGAACCCTCCCTGAGTGTTTTCTGTGTCTATGCACATCCCAGTCCTGAAGCTGGTTCCCTTGGTGGAGGAAGTGGCCAGGGGGAGCCGGGGAGGGGTGCGTAATCAGTGTTTGGGGGAGGGGCAGACCAGAAGAACTGTCAGTTGCTCGCTTCCCGCTGGTTGGAGTTGCTCAGGCGCTCAACAGGTAGTCCTCCCCATCCTGGAAGGGGGGGGGGAAGGGGTAGCCTTTCCAGGGGATGGAGGGGGTACTATTTGATTTAGACATAGAAGTGTTTGCTGATGTTTAACTACTTATTTGTTGCTCCTCTGAGTCTGCTTTGTCAATAGGTACTGGGGCTAGTGGGTGGTGACAGCTGCATATGTACACTATTGTCATCAAAAAGATGACATGCTCAGTCTCCAAGCTTCTGGAAGAGGTACACTACCCAGAGGTGTGGGACTGGATTGGAGTTCCTCGAGGAACAACAATTAACAGGTAAGTCTTATTTCTCTTTGTCTCTTTTATTACCTACACACCCTAAGCAACATTGGGCTTCATATTTCTAACAATACAGCAAAGATGCTGTATGATCACAAATAAATAAATAAAATCAGACCATGTGCAATATATCCACTATGATTAGATACTGAAAACACATTGGCCCAATTATTTCCATCATTGCTGACATTTATAAAGATTCTGATGATTCCCAGTCACAATATTTTCATATTTCTGGTACAAACACATTGTGTTATGCCACATAGTCATTTCTCCCAAATATGATGGAAAATTAAACGTATCTATTACTCATCCATCAATATACTAAAACCCCACGTACCCTTTGATCCACTGGGGGGTGATCGGGAATTAAAATTGCAGCAACTTGAACAACGATGGATCTTTGAATTAAATTCCATTCACCCTCACGGTATGAACCGAGAAATTGAGTGGAACACTATTCTATGATGTCAGCTGTAGAGTTCTTGGTCTGATCAAAGCTTTAACCAATAGTGGTGTGGATGCCCCTGGCAGTGGGGTAAATCCCACTTCTGATTGGCTGATCCCCTGTTTAAAGATCAGGTGTCTACTTGTGCCATTGAATGAAGAATAACCCGTGACCGCGAAGACGGCGTTTTTTTGTTGCATGAAAGAGAAGTCTGGAGCACTTGAAACAGGGTCTTACCCAAAACATGCACATCGTGCAACTTCATTAGTAGCAACTGATTTGGCGAAAAAAAAGTGACTACCTTTATCAAGATAAGTGACTGGTTAAAGTATTATTATTGGGGTGAAAAATAAAATAAAAGAAGTTTGCCGTCTAGAGGGGGTTGGTTACGCAGTTCCAGCCCTCCCTCGGCAGGCTCCGACATAAGAAATAAAGTATGAACAATGGGGTTTTAGTATATTGATGGATGAGTAATAGATACATAGTCATTTCTAGCATTGAGTTATTTTTTTCATTTACTTATTGCAAGCAAAAAAATCTACAAGTATGAATCTTCTTTACAAAGTTCAGTTATTATCATCAGAGACTTCTACCTAAAAGAAAAAGGATCCCTTATATTTAAAATTAAACATGTTCTCATCCATCATGCTGCACAGTTTGACTGTGGAGTGGGACACCATTAAAGTATATGAGGGGTGGTGCTTACGTCTTGCCCATGGGACTCATAGTGGTTAGTGGAAGTGGAATACAATTTAGAAGTTCTCACGGGGGTCCAAAAATCAAACTGAGCCAGTTGAAATAATGACTATGAAATGGTTGTGGACAGTGACATATGAATTGATTTATCCCAGAGAAATCCCACTGATCAATGGTATCCCTATATCCATCTCCAAGACTTCTTCAGCATCTGCACATCAATTTGGCAATTGTTATCTAGAAAAATGCTAAAAATATGATGCAGCATTTGGGAGTGATGCCAACCTACATGAAATATCTACCACTTCCCATTCATCATCGACAAACATAAAATCTATTTTGGAATGCTTTATAGAATAATGTAGTTGCAGCCAAGAAAAATATTGATTGGCTGGGAAACCAAATTCCTGTTGCAATTCTGCAAAGGATTTAAATATAGACTCACATATTAGATGTCCCAGCTTCCAATATTTTTTAATTGCCAGCTGCCCCAACTCACTATAGACTTCTGAACTGTAAATTTGGGGTTATTCCAAATCGTATTTTTATAAAATAATGAAGTCTGCATCCGATATCCTAAAAGCTCTTGAGATTGTCAGTAATAGAAACATGTCATTATAATCTTGATGAGAAGATATTCCAGGAAGAAGATTCATTGGAACTGGCGAAAATAATTTCTTTTCCGGGGCAAGCCTGGTTAAGGTTGCTAAACCAGTTTCCCGAAAGAAACAACTTTTAAAAAGAACATAATGAGCATCATGAGCATATATGTATAAGAGTGAAGCATGAAACTGTGCACACTAAATAAAGGAGAATGTTGAGGACATGCCTTGGAAGTGTTGCATGTACAAAACATTTTATAATTCCAATATGTGCATATTTTATCAAACCCATGAAAATGCTTTTACATCTGATATATAACATGGCTAATGTAGGACTTATTTGTCACTGTGTGTGTGTCTAGGGTTCTAGAAATCAATCTGGTGGTATTTGTGGTGGGTCTGGGTGTGCTAGTGTTAGGTAGTGTATAAGAACATAAGATATGCCATACTGGTTCAGACCAAGGTCCATCAAGCCCAGTATCCTGTTTCCAACAGTGGCCAATCTAGGTCACAAGTACCTAGCAGTTTCCCAAAAAGACACAGGTTTATGGATCTTTCTTCCAGGAACTTGTTCAACCCTTTTTTAAACCCAGCTACACTAACAGCTTTTACTACATCCTGCGGTAACGAATTGGATTACACATTGAGTGAAAAAATGTTTTCTCTTTATTATTCTTAAATAGGTTACCCTATAGCTTCATTGCATGTCCCCTAGTCTTTCTATATTTTGATGGCGTAAACAATCGATCTATGTATACCCGTTCCACTCCATTTATTAATTTATAGATCTCTATCATATCTCCCCTCAGCCGTCTCTTTTCCAGGTTGAAGAGCCCTAACCTTTTTAGCCTCTCTTCCTAGAGGTATCCTTCCATCCCTTTTACCATTTTGGTGGCTCTTCTCTGCACCTTTTCTAATAACGCTATATCCTTTGTAAGTTACGGCAATCAGAATTGCACACAATATTCAAGTTGCAGTTGCACCATGGAACGATAGAGAGGCATTATAATAGTATCTAGAATGAGTGCACTGTGGGACATGTTTACTAAATCAAACTACCTGGTAGTATGGCATTTATTTATTTAGCTGTATTTATATCCTGCTTTTCACCGGTTCAAAGCTGTCAATTGGGGGATACATTTAAAATGAGGGGATATGAGACACATATGCTAATACTTAGAGGGAACATGGGCAATGGAGGGTTAAGTGGCTTGCCCAAGACCACAAGGAGTGCCTATAGGACTAGAAATCCCAGTCCCTCTGGCCTGAGATTGCTGTCTCTAGGTGGGACTTGAACTCCCAGCCCTCCGGCCTGAAGTACCTTGTCCTAACCACTAGACCACTCCTCCCTCTCTAGTGTACAGTTTGGGTGCCATGCTAAAAAGCAACATTGGCCTTTGGTCTAAAAGTCCTATGATAACTTGGTAGCGCATGTCGGTACTGGGACTGAGTGGGATGGGGCAGAATGCAGGCATTGCTGGCATATCATGGCTAGTGCTAGTATTAATGGCCCATGCTAATTGTGTTGACCACCCTTAGCATGAGTGCACTTAATGCTATTGAGTCACAAAGGATTAAAGTTTTGCAGGAAAAAAAATACACCGTAGAATTTCTATGGATTGAAATTCCATGTAAAAAGGGGAAGGGGAAGGTGATGGCAGTGGGGGTGTACTATCGACCGCCTGGCCAGAATGAACAAATGGATGATGAAATGCTCAAAGAAATCAGGGAACTACAGCACAGTAATAATAATGGGTGATTTCAATTACTCTGGTATTGATTGGATTAGTGTCACAGCAGGACATGCTAGGGAGATAAAGTTTCTAGATGAAATAAATGACTGCTTCTTGGAGCAACCGGTTCATGAAGCAACCAGAGGGGAGGCCATTTTGGACCTACTCCTTAGTGGAATACAAGATCTTGTGCAAGAGAAATGAGTGTTGGGGCCACTTGGCAATAGTGATCATAGCATGATTGTGTTTCATTTAATAAATGGAGGAAAGATGGCAAGGGAAATCCACAGTACTACCTTTTAACTTTCAAAAGGGAGACTATGATAAAATGAGGAAAACAGTTTAAAAAAAACCTAAAAGGAACAGTTGCAAAGGTTAAAAATTGACATCAAACATGGGTGTTGTTTAACAATACTATCTTGGAAGCCCAGACCAGCTGTATGCCATGTTTTAAGAAAGGTGGAAGGAAATCCAAAAAACTGCCAGCATGGTTTAAATGTGAGGTCAGATGTTGTTGCTGCCAAAAAAGCATCTGTCAGGAAATAGAAAAAGGAGCCAAATGACGAGAACTGGAAAAAGCATAAGCACTGGCAAGTTAGATGCAAGGCATTGATAAGGCAGGCAAAGAGAGAATTTGAGAAGAAACTTGCTGTGGAAGCAAAAACATATAATAAAAACTTTTTCAAATACATTTGTAGCAAAAAACCTATGATAGAGTCAGTTGGACCATTAGATGATAGAGGAGTAAAAGGGGCACTAAAAGGGATAATTCCATAGTGGAGAGACTGAATTAATTTTTTGCTTTGGTCTTTACTGAGGAAGATATAGGGATGCTACCCATGACTGAACTGGTATTTAAAAATGATGCCGCAGAAGAATTGAAAGAAATATCGCTATACCGGGAAGATATATTACAACTATTTGATTAACTGAAGAGTAGCAAATTACCTGGACTGGATGGTATATATCCAAGGGTGCTGAAAGAAATGAAATATGAGATTGCAGAATGACTATAAGTAATCTGTGAACTATCATTAAAATCATTTATTTAGTGTACACTTATATCCCGCTACTTCCAGCGATCAGCAGCGGTATTCCAACACAGAAAAAGAGTGGCTGTACTGGCCATAATTTACAATACACAGGATGATTAGTGGAAGAGGTACAGTTCACAGCACACAGTATGATTAGTGGGAATAGTACAGTTCACAGCACACAGGGATAAGGTTTAGACACATTGAGAAGGGAATATTTACAATTAGTATTTACAAAAGAAGTTACAATTTACACAAGCAGATACATATTCACACATCAGTGAGTCTATTGGTGGCGATCTCATTGCTGACATGATTCATACAATTTGCTTTGTGGATTGAGATTATATAGTGTTGAAGTGTGACTGGAATAGGTACGTCTTGAGTTGTTTTCTGAAGACCATTAAGTCACTGCACGCTCTTAGATCTACTGGTAGCTTGTTCCAGAGTTGAGGTGCTATGAACGAGAATGCTCGGTTGCTGGTCTGGACATTGACATGCCTCATGCGGCCGGGGACCAGTAGGGTGTTGAGGCTCGGGGAACGTCTGCTCCTGTTATTTGTTTGGGCTGACACAAGTGAGCCGAGGTAAGAGGGCGCGATGTTATGGAGGAGCTTGAATGTGGTGACTATGATTTTGTACTGTATTCGGGCACTGATTGGGAGCCAATGCAGGTCAATTAAAGTAGGTGTGATGTGATCCTTTAGTCTTGTTCCCGTTATGATTCTAGCTGCCACATTCTGCGCCAACTGGAGGATACTGATGGTCTTTTTAGGGAGCCCTTGAAGTATGGCGTTGCAATAGTCTATGTGAGGAATGATGAGGGCTTGCGCTACGGTGCGGAAGTCCGCATGATCTAAGATAGAACGGAGAGGTTGTAGAATTCTTAACTTATGGAAAATGACCCGATTTGTAATTCTAAGATGCTTCTCCATCTTTAAGTTGCAGTCCAGCGTCACTCCAAGGTATTTAATTTTCTTTTTTTGTTGCGTATACATTGCCGTTCATGGTTATTGTTGGTGGTGGGTTGAAGTCCGTTTTCCTGGATATGCACATCACTTCAGTTTTTTTGTGATTTATGGACATATTGTTGCGTCGCAACCAGGTTTGTAGCTCGTCAAGGCATTTCTCGAGCTGGCTGATGTTTGGGTGATCTACATCCAATTGGGTATAGAGCATAATGTCATCAGCATATATATGGTAACTGATGTCGTTGTTCTTGAAGATTTCACAGGCTGGTCTCAGATAAAGGTTGAACAGGAGCGAAGATAGTGCTGAGCCCTGCGGGATGCCTTGAGTTTGTGGGAATGGCGTCGCTGTTTCATCGCCAAAGTGAACTTGCTGCATTCGGTCTGTAATGTATGAGGCGAACCATTTCAGGGGGATTCCTCTAATGCCTAATGCATCGAGTCTTTTCAAGAGAGTGGGATGATGCACTGTGTCGAAAGCGGCAGATATATCTATGAATATGAGCATGAACATTTTGGTTCTGTTCTCAAGACCTATTAGAAGTTTGTCCATCAGGGCTAATAGGAGGGTTTCGACACCATGATGTTGTCGGAAACCATATTGGTGGATGTCCAATGCGTTGGTGTCATCTATGTGGTCTTGAAGTTGTTGCTGCACTGCCTTTTCAGTGATCTTGGCAAGGAATGATATGCTTGATACCGGGCGGTATGATGTTGGATCATTCTTGTTGAGTGATTTGTTTTTCAGTATGGGTCTGATGACTGATTTTTGAGGTGTGTTGGCATTAGTCCTTGTTGTAAAGATTGGTTCACTATGATGGTGATGATTTGTGCAAGATCCTGCTTTGCACCCTTGACCCATGCCGCTGGGCAGGGGTCCAGTGGGGAGGTAGTGGTCCTTAATGCAGTGATTACGCCTAGAATTTGCTTTTCATCTAGTTTAGTGAATGCAGCCCACTCGTGGTAGAGAGTAGGGCTTCCAGTGGGGTTAGTTGTTTGTAGCATGGTGCCCGTATTTAGATCTTGTGAGGGATCTTCAGGAGTCAGTGTTGTTATGCTTCTGGTTTGAGGGTTGAGTTTACTTGCATAATGGTCTGCCAGGATTTGTGCAGACATCTCCCCAAAAGTATTAGATTCTTGTGTATTCCTCGTGAGTGATTTGACCAGCGCAAAGAGTTCCCTGGGTCGATTGAGAGCTTTATTAAGCGTGTTGGTGTGGTGAGTTCTTTTCGCAAGATTGATTGCATTCTTGTATTCAGCCAGAGTTTTGTTGTATGCAATCTTATGGTCCTCGGTTGCATGGCGTCTCCACTTCCTTTCTTGTTTCCGTAGTAATTTCTTGAGCTCGCGGAGTGCTGGGGAGAACCATGGTTCGCTCTTGTTTCTGGGTGGGTTTCTTGGGTGCATCTGTGTTGCGACAGATACTGCTTCAATGGCTTCATTCCATTGGCTTACTAGCGTGTCCATGTCTCTGAGATCCGTATTTATGTGCGTTGCTATGGATGACACCAGTGTTGGTTTGTCGTACTTCTGGAATCTCCTTTTTTGGCTTGCAGTTGGATTGTGTGATGTATGTTCATGGATGGTGGAAAGGAGTAATGTGAACTCAATTTGGTGATGGTCAGACCATGGTACTGGGGTTATGTGTACATTGGGTTTTCGCACCCCGTGGTGCTTGGTGGGTAAAAACACCATGTCCAATATGTTGCCTTTGGCGTGGGTGGCCCCGCAGATTATTTGTTCATAGCCGAGTTGGGTCATGGTTTCATGAAAGATTTCTGTTTGAGCTGTTGGGACCGATGCCATGTTTAGGTCGCCGAGGATGATTTGCTGTTTCTTGATCGCAGTGGTGGTGATAACTTCCAGCGCATCTGCCAGGGTCTCATATGGAGCTGATGGCGGTCTGTAAATAAGACATATCGCCATGGATTTATTTTCTACTCTGAGTATGTCAATACTGGTGTCTGTGCTTTGGGACGTGGTTGCTAGGGCAAAGGAGTCCTTAGCAAGGATGATTACTCCTCCTCCCCTTTTCCTGTCACGGGGACAATTGAAGATCTGGTATCCTGGCTTCACAATTTGATTGATGATGGCTGAGTCTGCATCAGTGATCCATGTTTCTGTGATACATAGAATATCGGGTTGCATATCTGTGAGGATGTTGTATATGATGTGTGTCTTGTTTCGGATGGATCTTGCGTTTATAAGCATAAAAGATATTGTGGTTGGTATGGGCTCGCTGGCATTAGAGCTGATTTTTAACTTAGGTCCTTGTTTGACGGTTCCCCTACGGCTCCTCCCCTTGTGTGATCTAGTATGTGGGCTCACTGGGGCGTTTATGAGTGGTGCGTTCTCGTCTTGGTTGTGTGATGGCGTTGCTGGCCAGTGTGTAGTTGGTGGTGAGTTAGGTAAAATTTCAGGTGTGAGTATGACTGGGTAATAGAGGTGTACTGGCCTCCATAGTAACATAGCATGATATTGATAAACATGGTTGCAGTTACATGCAATTAGTAGGGCATAAATACACCATATGAGGCAGGCGCTGATGTGGGCCATTTTTAGTGGGCAGCTCGCCTCAAAATACAGGGCGGTCAGCTTCGCCTTGGGGTACGGTTTATTCCACTACGTTCAGGTATCTTTATAGCACCTGTCTTGGCAAGTTACGTTTAGGCAGAATATACAGTGATGGGTGCTATTAGCAGTACTCTTGGGACACAAGATGCTGATTCAGAGTCTATGCAAGTCAGTTAGGCATGAGAATATCAATACTCAGCAAGATTTGCCGCTAACTGTATGAGGTATCTAGATAATGTAGCTAACTGCAATACGTGAATTAAGCAATGCAACAGTCACTATACATGTATTATCGAAAGTTGTACAAGTTATTTAGGTGCTTGAAATCAAAGGAGCATCGAGCTTCCGGTAATGCAGTTATAGTTTTACATAACTATTACAGTTTTCTATTTGGACTAGGATCAGTCAACGAGCCCCGTATAATAAGTAGCTACCGTTCACTTAAGAGGCAAATCAACAAACAATTGCAACAATCAAATGCAACAAACAAATGCAAGTAAAATCCGTTTGAACAACATGTTATACTGTCATTTAGTCATTTCATTGTGTTAGCTGACTTTTAGCTTACCCTCCAGGCGCTTTCTGTGATTGTTGTAGTGGCGCAGTTTGCTCTCAAGGTCCCTGCCGTTGGGTGGAGCGTCAGTTTGCTTGCATCTGACCACTATCCAATGTGTCTGGCGTTCGGGGAGCTCATACCCAATCAGGGGAGCTCATACCCTCTGATTTTCTTTGAACCCTGTTGCTGCCTTGAGTTCTCTTAGGTAGGTGGCGTTGGTTGACGGTGCTGTGTGCTTGTGCGGTGTGTTGCAGTAGGCGCTGATGTTCTGCGCTTTGCAGGTTTGCCAGGACCGGGAGGTCTCAATATGTTAGGTAGGTGTTGCCGGCGAGCTTATATCCACTTCTGGGGTTCAAGCCAAGGTTGGGCGTGATCCAGCTATCACTGCTTTACGGACCTCAACTGTTGCACAGCCTCTCCGCGGGATGGGCCACGCTACCGGCCACGTCCTAAGGGCCACGCCAAAGGGCCCTCTGGCGAGGCCCTCAGGCGCGGGCCCGCCAGGCGTGGGCGCGCCCCGTATGGACGCCGCTTTTTATGGCCCTCTGTATCTCGGCTCCCCCTCTCCCACTGCTCGGATTGAGCAGGAGCAACTCCCACTGACCGCGATTGGCCAGGAGTGGAGGTAGTGGGCAGCGTGCGGTTTCACTCGAAGCGGCTCCCTCGGTGTGGGGACGCCGCTTTTTATGGCCCTCTGTATCTCGGCTCCCCCTCTCCCACTGCTCGGATTGAGCAGGAGCAACTCCCACTGACCGCGATTGGCCAGGAGTGGAGGTAGTGGGCAGCGTGCGGTTTCACTCGAAGCGGCTCCCTCGGTGTGGGGACGCCGCTTTTTATGGCCCTCTGGATCTCGGCTCCCCCTCTCCCACTGCTCGGATTGAGCAGGAGCAACTCCCACTGACCGCGATTGGCCAGGAGTGGAGGTAGTGGGCAGCGTGCGGTTTCACTCGAAGCGGCTCCCTCGGTGTGGGGACGCCGCTTTTTATGGCCCTCTGGATCTCGGCTCCCCCTCTCCCACTGCTCGGATTGAGCAGGAGCAACTCCCACTGACCGCGATTGGCCAGGAGTGGAGGTAGTGGGCAGCGTGCGGTTTCACTCGAAGCGGCTCCCTCGGTGTGGGGACGCCACTTTTTATGGCCCTCTGGATCTCGGCTCCCCCTCTCCCACTGCTCGGATTGAGCAGGAGCAACTCCCACTGACCGCGATTGGCCAGGAGTGGAGGTAGTGGGCAGCGTGCGGTTTCACTCGAAGCGGCTCCCTCGGTGTGGGGACGCCGCTTTTTATGGCCCTCTGGATCTCGGCTCCCCCTCTCCCACTGCTCGGATTGAGCAGGAGCAACTCCCACTGACCGTGATTGGCCAGGAGTGGAGGTAGTGGGCAGCGTGCGGTTTCACTCGAAGCGGCTCCCTCGGTGTGGGGACGCCGCTTTTTATGGCCCTCTGGATCTCGGCTCCCCCTCTCCCACTGCTCGGATTGAGCAGGAGCAACTCCCACTGACCGCGATTGGCCAGGAGTGGAGGTAGTGGGCAGCATGCGGTTTCACTCGAAGTGGCTCCCTCGGTGTGGGGACGCCGCTTTTTATGGCCCTCTGGATCTCGGCTCCCCCTCTCCCACTGCTCGGATTGAGCAGGAGCAACTCCCACTGACCGCGATTGGCCAGGAGTGGAGGTAGTGGGCAGCGTGCGGTTTCACTCGAAGCGGCTCCCTCGGTGTGGGGACGCCGCTTTTTATGGCCCTCTGGATCTCGGCTCCCCCTCTCCCACTGCTCGGATTGAGCAGGAGCAACTCCCACTGACCGCGATTGGCCAGGAGTGGAGGTAGTGGGCAGCGTGCGGTTTCACTCGAAGCGGCTCCCTCGGTGTGGGGACGCCGCTTTTTATGGCCCTCTGGATCTCGGCTCCCCCTCTCCCACTGCTCGGATTGAGCAGGAGCAACTCCCACTGACCGCGATTGGCCAGGAGTGGAGGTAGTGGGCAGCGTGCGGTTTCACTCGAAGCGGCTCCCTCGGTGTGGGGACGCCGCTTTTTATGGCCCTCTGGATCTCGGCTCCCCCTCTCCCACTGCTAGGATTGAGCAGGAGCAACTCCCACTGACCGCGATTGGCCAGGAGTGGAGGTAGTGGGCAGCGTGCGGTTTCACTCGAAGCGGCTCCCTCGGTGTGGGGACGCCGCTTTTTATGGCCCTCTGGATCTCGGCTCCCCCTCTCCCACTGCTCGGATTGAGCAGGAGCAACTCCCACTGACCGCGATTGGCCAGGAGTGGAGGTATTGGGCAGCGTGCGGTTCCACTCGAAGCGGCTCCCTCGGTGTGGGGACGCCGCTTTTTATGGCCCTCTGGATCTCGGCTCCCCCTCTCCCACTGCTCGGATTGAGCAGGAGCAACTCCCACTGACCGCGATTGGCCAGGAGTGGAGGTAGTTGGCAGCGTGCGGTTTCACTCGAAGCGGCTCCCTCGGTGTGGGGACGCCGCTTTTTATGGCCCTCTGGATCTCGGCTCCCCCTCTCCCACTGCTAGGATTGAGCAGGAGCAACTCCCACTGACCGCGATTGGCCAGGAGTGGAGGTAGTGGGCAGCGTGCGGTTTCACTCTGTAATACCTGAAGATTGGAGGATGGCCAATGTAACGCCAATTTTTAAAAAGGTTTCAGGGGTGATCTGGGAAACTACAGACTGGTGAGCCTGATGTCAGTGCTGGGAAAGATGGTAGAAACCATTATAAAGAACAAAATTGCATGTAGATGTTGTTATTGTTAAGTGCCGTCAATTCGGTTTCGACTCATGGTGACCCTCTGGATAGTTGTCCTAAATTGTGTTCGGTCTTGAGTTAAGCGGCTCATTGTTGCCAGACTGACACCCATAGCTGCTGTTATTGTATCAGTCCATGGCATTGCTGGCCTTCCTCTTTTGCGTTGACCTTCTACCTTGCCAAGCATGATTTATTTTTTTATTTATTTAACAGTTGCTTATATACCGCTACCTTCCACAGATCAGGTGCGGTTTACATTGAACAAGGAATGAACAGATTAACAGGTCTGTTTTACATGAAACATTAATTAACTAGGTACAATTTTGCTAAATACATGAAACATTAATTAACTAGGTACAGTTTTGCTAAATACAATTAAACATGAATTGGACTAAGTATGGTAGATAATTTGTTAAACAATAATCGAACTATTTACATATTTTAAACTATTTACATATAACTATTTACAGGATTTACAAATAGTTATTTAATCGACTTTAATTGTAGTTAGATAGAAAAATTGGAATTGGTGTACCCTGAGGTCTCTATTAACCATTTCCTGTTAGTGGTAAGGTATTTTCTAGTGTGCCGAAATGGGAGATGAATAAATATGTTTTTAATTTCTTGCGGAGTTCTTTTGCATCATTTAATGCCCTTATTTCTTCGGGGAGGGAGTTCCATAGGGTGGGAGCTGCATGTGAAAACGCTTTTTTATTAGTTGTTTTTTTGGTAGTTGTAAAATCTTTCAGGATCCTAATTTTATTCGTGTGGCCTCTCCGTAGCACAGTTTGGGATGTGTCTTTAGTAATAGGTTTTGTTAAAAAGACTGGGGCCATTGTATTTAGTGTCTTATATGTAGTGATAATCAATTTGTAATTTATTCTGGATTGGATTGGGAGCCAGTGAAGGTTTGCGAGTATAGGTGTAATGTGTTCAAATGGTGGAACCTTCATTACAATTCTTGCTGCTGCATTTTGGGCAAGTTGGAGTCTTTTAATGTTCTGTTTTGTTGTTCCTAGTAAGGTGAGATTTGCGAAATCAAAGTGTGGTGTGATGATAGCCTGGATAATGCTCAGAAAATCATTTAGAAGTACAAGAGGACGCAATTGTTTTAAAATTTTGAGTTTAAAGTAGATTTTCTTAGTAATGTTTCTGATATGTGTGTCCATACTAAGGTGTGAGTCAAGGGTGACACCTAGGTATTTTACTTCATTTTTTATAGTAATGTTGTGATTTTGGAGAGTGATGTGTGTTGGAGGTATGTAGGAATGATTTTTAGTTACTATTAATATATCAGTTTTAGAATGATTGATATGGAGATTGTGGTCTTTTAGCCAGATTGTTAATTCAGAGAAGCATTCTGTTAACAGTTGTAATGGGAGTGTTGGGATTGTGAATAGTATGTACATCATCATATCATCTTTCTCTAATGGTTTCTCTCTTTGCATGATGTGTCCAAAGTATGAAAGTCAAAGTCAAAGTCTTGTCATCTGAGCTTCTAAAGAAAGTTTAGGTTTGATCTTCTCTAGTATTGACTGGTTTGTTCTTCCGCCAGTCCATGGTATACACAGTATTCGTCACCAGCACCATAATTCAAAGGCATCAATCTTCTTCCTGTCTATCTTTTTCACTATCTAAACTTTGCATCCATATGATATTATTGAAAATGACATGGCTTGAATAAGTCAAATCTTTGTATCGAGAGAGACATCTCTGCTCTTGAGAATCTTGTCTAGGTCCTTCATATCCATTCTGCCAAGGTGGCTTAATGGGAGACAGCCAACATGGCTTTAGCCAAGGATCATCTTGTTTTACTAATCTGTTATGTTTTTTTTGAAGGTGTGAATTAGCAGGTAGACAAAGGTCAGTCGGTTGATATAGATTTTCAGTAAGCCTTTAACAAGGTCCCTCATGAGAGACTCTTGGCAAAATTAAAAAGTCATGGGATAGGAGACAGTGTACTATTATGGATCGGGAACTGGTTAAAAGATAGAAAGCAGAGGGTAGGGCTAAATGGCCAATTTTCCCAATGGAGAAAGATGAATAGTGGAGTATCTCAGGGATTTGTGCTGGGTCTGCTGCTTTTTAACATTCATAAATGACCTGGAAATGGGAATAACGAGTGAGGTAATCAAATTTGTAGATGACACAAAATCATTCAAAGTTGTTTAAATGAAAGAGGATTGTGAATAATTGCAACAGGACCTTGATAAATTGGAAGACTGGAAGTTCAAATGGCAGATGAAATTTAATGCGGACAAGTGCAAAGTTATGCACCTAGGAAAGAACAACCTAAACTATGGTTCCACGATGCAAGGTTCCACTTTAGGAACCACCACCCAGGAAAAAGATTGTGGTGGCCAAGAAAGCAAATAGAATGCTAGGAATCATAAGGAATGGAGAATAAAACAAAGGATATTATAATGCCTCTGTATCTTTCCATGGTGCGACCGCACCTTGAATATTGTGTTCAATTCTGGTCACCGTATCTTAAAAAGGATATAGCATTGATGGAGCTTGGTCTGACCCAATATGGCATATCTTATGTTCTTATGTTCTATTTGGTTAGGATGCCTTATACTTGTGGCAAGTTCGTAGTTAATGCCATTTCTCCTCCTGTCAAAAGTGTGCAAAGTTGTTTGTTCACCTGTGTCATAGACATCTGTTTATAAACAAACTATTTATGTAATAACTTTGCAGCTATATAAATGGTCTCCCTATAAATACTGCATGAATGATCATTTTCTCATGAGGCTAATAACCTCTTCTAAATGATCTGTTGAGAAATGGTGAGAGTTTGAGATTGTTGGTGTTATAATTAATATAGTTCCATTCTTGTCTCTTGGAATCTAAGGTGCTTTGTTGCTGTATTTATAAGCTATGTGTTAGCTGGTGGAGAATGCTCAACGTTAGCTTTAGGCAATGACTCATATTATTAACAAACTAGGTCAACTCAGGTATTGCCCCACTTCATGAAAGACATTGTAGTTCAGCTTTTATATATGTTTGCATGGAGACCTCTAAGGTTCTGCCTTAGGTAAGTGGCAGAGAACTCTATGGCATTGTAACCTTTTATGCTACCTAGTGTTTCTAGAACATGGGAGGGCTCTCCTGACCAATGTGGTAATTGTAGGATGAGACCTCATTTGGAGGAAAACCTGACTGGTATAATGACCAAGCCCAAAGGTAGTTTCCTATCATTTGCTGTCCTAGCCACTGTACCACAGTGGCAGGTGTTCCTAGCTCTACAGCTAGTTCACCATAAGAGAGAAGGAGATGTCTCTGTCTAACTCAGCCATTGAACCAACAAGGAAGTAATGACAAGGGCAGCTTATGCCACTGCATTACAACTGAATTAAGAAGTGAAGAAGAGAGCAAGAGAGAAAGAACCTTGGAGACTTAAGGGAGCATCTGGCAGTCCCTGATCCTGGAAAAGGAGGGATACATGGGACTTCCCTTAGATTGGATGTGAAAGTCTACAATGTCCAAGTCCAGCATCAAGCTCTGCAAGGTGCTCTGGAAAAGGGAGTTAGGGAGTAGGGGTTCTCCATCTGATAGGGACAGTCCAACTCAGCAATGAGTGAGTATAACTGATTTTTGCTCTGACATATTTTGGTTGATATCAATGATCCCACAAGTTTTTTTTCAGTAAACCTTTGGTTTAGAACAACCAAATTCTGGCCTGAACTGTTTCATTGAAAGTGAGTAATGCGAGGAATGAGTGGATCCAAGATGCCAGTGGCTTCCCGGCTTTACTGATCTTGATCTGCAACCCTAAAGTTACCAGAGAGTTAGACCTGCAAAGACAGTGTTATCTCCCTAAAGTTGCACGCCTGGTCTGCCACAACACTGTAACTAGCAGCTGTGAGGGCTTCCAGACTCGCAAGGGTTATATTTGGATAAGGAAGACTACACAACTAGTCCATACATATTTGAGTTTTGCATATGACCCGGAGAGGTAGGCATTAAAACTCAGGAATCCACTGACATGTCTAGCCCCACAGGTTCAGAATGGCGAACAGACCTGTACGTGCAGGCTGGGACCCCAATTCCATCCAGCCTGTATGTACAGACCTTCCCTGGCTAACTCAGTCAAGGCTGTTCAATGGAGCCGGGCGCTATGGCTTCTGGTTGCCATGGCACTGCATCTGCATTGAAAAGCCGCAATCCCCAGTCACTGGCTGCAAAGGTGCTTTTCCCGCAGCCCGCTCCCAGATCTGACCTCCTAAGGCCAGGGTCGGGCTGCGGGGAATCTCCTCTGTCTCCTCCCACCACTTTCCAGCCCTGTGCCTGCCGTTCCCTGCCAACTACATGCATGCACACACAAATGTCATTATACTTCGATTGGTTGCTGTGTACACCGCCTTAATTACAGGAGAAGGCGGTATATAAATCATTTAAAATAAATAAAATAATTAACTAGGGAACTTATTTCATCTCCGAGGTGGAATAAGTTCCCCGTGCAAGCTGCCGGCCCCGGACATACAGGGCCGACATTGGAATCGGCCCTGTATGTCCGGGACCAACAACCGCCCACTGCCCACTCTAACACTGCCCCTTCCCGCTCCTTTCCTGCCCCCTTCTACCTTCCCCATACAACACAGAATGAACCCCATACTGTTTTTTTTTTGGTAACGCCATGGAAAAGAAGTTACATTATCTAATTTGTCTTGAGAAGTAGCCTAATGGACCAAGGGACCAGGGTCTGATTCCCACTAGCACGCCTTGGGCAAATCACTTAACCCTCCATTGCCTCGGAAGAAAGACTTGGCAATGCACTTCTGGCTGCACTGCCAAGAAAACCCAGTAGCTGCTGAGTTGCCATTGACGGGAAGGCATTCATTGCAATTACACTATAGAGGAGGGAAAGGTGGAGTTATTTTAGATCCAGTGACCAATTGGTTGTCATGGCTTAGTTTATTTATGTATGTATGTATTTATTTATTTATTTAAAGGAGAATTAAAGTAGTGGCTTTTTAGGTTTTCATATGGTGTGCTGGAAAGTGGGCTGAGAAACCCCCAATATTCTAAGCTTAGCCTACAAATGAATTGTCAGGCACCAAATCTGCAATCAGAACTCTATTCATAGGTCTGTTTGAACAGTCATGTTTTGCAAAGCTTCTTGAACTGTGCTATATTTTTCTCAATATAAAGATCCTGCAGGACAGAATTCCATACTACGTGCTGGGTTTAAGACCAATTTGAAACAAAGGGACCTTAACATACAGTAATTGTTTGCTCATTAGTTTTGAGCCAGACTATTTTAATGCCCTTTTGCTGGGTCTGCCAACCAAAATGCTGCAGAAATTACAGTTAGTACAAAATATAGTGGCGGATATGGTTTCAAAAAAACATTGCTGGGAAAGAGCAACAGCAGTAGTGAAAGTTTACTTTTGTGTCCTCCTCCTCCTACTACTGAACATTTGTATAGCGCTACAAGATGTATGAAGCACTGCACAGACACATGTAAAAGAGAGTCCATGCTCATCAGAGCTTATATTCTAGTCAAGACAGACAACACAGTTGCTGTAGACATGGGATACATTTAAGGTTCTGCCTTAGGTAAGTGGCAGAGAACTCTATGGCATTGTAACCTTTTATGCTACCTAGTGTTTCTAGAACATGGGAGGGCTCTCCTGACCAATGTGGTAATTGTAGGATGAGACCTCATTTGGAGGAAAACCTGACTGGTATAATGACCAAGCCCAAAGGTAGTTTCCTATCATTTGCTGTCCTAGCCACTGTACCACAGTGGCAGGTGTTCCTAGCTCTACAGCTAGTTCACCATAAGAGAGAAGGAGATGTCTCTGTCTAACTCAGCCATTGAACCAACAAGGAAGTAATGACAAGGGCAGCTTATGCCACTGCATTACAACTGAATTAAGAAGTGAAGAAGAGAGCAAGAGAGAAAGAACCTTGGAGACTTAAGGGAGCATCTGGCAGTCCCTGATCCTGGAAAAGGAGGGATACATGGGACTTCCCTTAGATTGGATGTGAAAGTCTACAATGTCCAAGTCCAGCATCAAGCTCTAGAAGGTGCTCTGGAAAAGGGAGTTAGGGAGTAGGGGTTCTCCATCTGATAGGGACAGTCCAACTGATAGGGACAGTTGTATGGGAGAGAGATCATTCAGAGAGAGAGACCAGCAATGAGTAGGTTAGAGTAGTCGGGGGGGGGGGGGGGGTGTGACTAAGGAGTGAATAAGTGTCTTAGTAGTGTGTTCAGAAAGGAATGGGCAAATTTTGTTGCTGTTATACAGTAGAAAAAGAAAAGGCAGGTTTCAGCTATCAGTTGGATGTGTGTGGAGAAGAAGAGAGAGGAGTCAAAGATGACTCCAAGGTTACAAGCTGAGGAGACAGGGAGGAGTAAAGAGTTATCTACAGAGGCTTAGAAAGGAGGAAGGGGAGAGGAGGGTTTTGGGGAAGAAAAAAGAATGGTAAGGAAACACAAAGGAGATCAGGTGAGTCAAGATACGAAAGCAACAGCAAAAAGGTAAGTTCTCAACCTGGATTTGAAAAGGGTCAGAGAAGGCGCCTGATGTACAGACTCAGGTAGTATGTTCCAGGCATAAGGAGCAGCAAAGAGGAGGAAGGGGCTTACCAGCTGCTCTTTGCTCTCCACCTATGGGCTCCCAACGCCTGGCTCTATTGGAGCAGGAATGTGCAGGGACAGCTACCTCAATGGAAGGACCTTCTCTTCCTGCAGGATAAATTTGCTGTAGCCCTTAAGGCTGCGGGTCACGACCCATGGGTCATGCACCAAAGACAAAACACAAGAGGAGCAAATCCCTCGCAGCAAAACTAGAGGAACACAAAAAGCGAGTGGTGGTGGTGGTCACAATAGCTTTATTCGTATCAAAGGGGCTCTCTTTTATACGAATAAAGCTATTGTGACCACCACCATCACTCGCTTTTTGTGTTCCTCATGCACCAAAGGGGCATGACCTAAGGGGCAGGACATGCCCCTTTGGTGCCCCTTCAGTGTACTGGCGGTCTGCATCTTATTTGTGGGATCATGGGTGAGTGCTCCCTGGTGGATATGGGGAAGCAGAAGATCAAAGGAGGTCTGAAGGTTGTTCCTGCTCAGTCTACTCCAGAGAAAATCATCAGCCCTCTTGTTAAGCACCTGGTCCCTTTGCAGACTTCATCTGATGGAGTGTCTTGCAGTGTGGGCAGACTTCATCCAAAGGAGTGTCTTAGTGTCTTTTAGCTCCGGGGGGGGGGGGGGGGGCAACACCACCATTACCCCTGTTGCCTATGCTGTCTTCAACTGTATTGGAGAGTGTATTGCCTGAGGGGTTGGATGAAGGTTCACTGGGGAAGATTCCAGAACCTGTGGCTCCTATAGAGGCTTCAGAATTAATTCTGACTTCCCCTGATGTTGAAGTCACTTTGAAGGATTTGTGGCAGATGGTTAGAGCAATTGATATTAAACTGACTTCAACTGTAATTTCCTTTGTGTAACTTTTCTCAAGGTACTGTGGAAAAGTTATTAGATATAGACACTAGACTTATGGGTTATAATAAATCTTTGGACTGAGTGGAGGCCCAGGTGCAGTCTGCTTCTACTGCGGATGTGGCCTCTATTAAGGACTCTTTATTGGTCCATGCTCAGTTGGAGGCTTTGGAAAACACCTCGGGAGCACAGAATCTGCTTTTCCTGAATTTTCTGATAACTCATTTGTTGTCACCAGAGATATTATTTGCTAAATATTGTTCTGAAATCCTTAAATTACCCCAACCCAGTTGAAGTTGCTCTGATGTATTATGTTCCTATGAAAATACGAGTGACTGACCCGGACTTAGGGAAGCTTAATTACCTTTGTCCAACTGTTAGCCAGAACTTGACTGAGTTTCTTGAAGACTCCATAGATTGCCAGGAGGAGCACCCTATTTGTTATATTCACTGCTCAGGCTGTGAAGATTAAGATATTAAAGTAGATTTTTAAATATAAGGATACTCCTTTTTGTGGTCAAAAAATAAAAGCATTTCTGGATGTTATGCCATCAACTCAAACTCGCAATAAACAATTTCTGGTGTCCAGGCAATAGGTTCTCTCACTGGGTGCTACCTTCTATTTGTGTTTTCCCTGCAAATGTACTATAACATTTCAGGATCACTCTTGTGTTTTTCTTGATGTCTCCCATTTGGAGACATTTTTGATAGACAGACAGAAATAGGGCGGTTTTGCTGCGAAGGCATAAGTATATAGATCCTCCTAATTATTTGGCTTTGCCTAATTTCCTGATTTTTTTCCTGGGCTTAGTCTGCTACTTTTCTCCGTGATGTAGCATGGTACATTTGTCTTGTATTATTAACAGTGGTGATTGTAATTTCCTGCATCTGATGGTTTTCTTGTTAATAGTGGATTGTACTTTTTTTTCAAAATCCTATAAATAAAAAATTTAAGAAAAATGAGCAGCAAGGTGAAAGGAGCGAAGTCTGGAGTTAGCAGTAGAAGACAAGAGTGCAGATAGAAGTGATTTGCCAGAAGAGCGGAGTTCCCGAGGAGGGGTGGAGGAAGAGATAAGAGAGGAAAGTTAGTGAGGAACTGCAGAGTGAATACACTTATAGGTCAGCAGGAGAAGTTTGAACTGGATGTGGAAATAGATAGGGAGCCAATGAAATGACTTGAGAAGAGGGGTAATATGAGCATGACGAGGCTGGTGGAAGATTAGCCACATAGCAAAGTGTTGAACAGGTTGTATGGGAGAGAGATCATTCAGAGAGAGAGACCAGCAATGAGTAGGTTAGAGTAGTCTGGGGGGGGGGGGTGACTAAGGAGTGAATAAGTGTCTTAGTAGTGTGTTCAGAAAGGAATGGGCGAATTTTGTTGCTGTTATACAGTAGAAAAAGAAAAGGCAGGTTTCAGCTATCAGTTGGATGTGTGTGGAGAAGGAGAGAGAGGAGTCAAAGATGACTCCAAGGTTACAAGCTGAGGAGACAGGGAGGAGTAAAGAGTTATCTACAGAGGCTTAGAAAGGAGGAAGGGGAGAGGAGGGTTTTGGGGAAGAAAAAAGAAGCTCAGTTTTGGCCATGTTCAATTTCAAGTGGCGGTGAGACATCCAAGCAGCAATGTCAGAAGGACTGGCAGAGATCCTGGCCTGGATTGCCAGAGAGATTTCACATGTAGAGAGATAGATCTGGGAGAAATCAGGTAAAGATGGTACTGAGAGCCATGGGAAGAGATGAGTGCACCAAAGGACTGGGTATAAAGAGAGAAAAGGAGTGGACCCAAGATAGATCCTTAGGGTACGCCAACTGAGAGTGGGATAACAGTAGAGGAGGATCCACCAGAACAAACACTGAAAGAGCAATGGGAGAGATGAGGAGAGAATCAGGATAGTATAGAGCCCTTAAAACCAAGCAAGGACAAGGTATTGAGGAAAAGGATTTTGTCAACAGTGTCAAAAGCAGAAGAAAAGTCAAGAAGAAGGAAGATGAAGTAAAGGCCTTTGGATTTAGCCAGGAAAAGGTCAATGGAGACTTTGGCAAGAGCCATTTCAGTAGAGTGTAAAGGATGAAAGCTAGATTGTAAAGGATCCAGGAGGGCTTGAGAGGAGAGAAAGTCGAGGCAATGGCAGTGAAATGCACATTCAAGTAGTTTAGAAACAAAGGGGAGTGTAATAGTCCATAAAATGTAAGATAATAACCTTGATTTTCTAGGACATATGTAGTGGAAAACCTGAATATTTGTCTTTCCTTAGTTGGTCTAGACTCTAGACCAAGGCAGGAATCACTTTTGAGTCAGGAATCTTTATTAAATGTGCCCACATTAAGGGATGGGTGCAAAGATAGACAAAAGATTTCTCAATAGCGGACCCATGTTATAGAATAGCCTTCCAGCAGATTTATGTTTCAATCTTAGTTTCCTGAAATTCTGTAAAAATATTAAAATCCTGGCTTTTTCTTCAGAATAGATGTTTTTATTTTTTTGAGGAGATTGATGTAGGAGAATGTTACCTTCACCTTCCTCTTCAGATATGATTTTGACGGTTTATTAATGACGTTACCACATAACTGGCTGAGAGTGAACACTATCTGAAACATCTGCTTATCAAGATGAAGGAACATAGGGGACCTTTAACTAAAGCCTGCTAAATGGTTAAGGTGTGTTTTAGCTGGCAGTCACTGCCTGCAATGATAATTAATGCATAGTTAACGCATGGACAGGACGGCTACTGACTGCTAAAACACATATTAATTGCTCACCACATGAAAGGGTGGAATGCGAGTGTGGAGAGCACATTGCAGTTAGCATGGGAGCACATATCAAGCACTAACTGGCAATGTGGTAATAAGTGACTAAAGACTAGATATGGAAGGATGCATACAGAAATAGAACTGGAAACTCCAAGAAGTCAGAGTCTGCCTACAAGGGCATGTTTATTAAAGCGCGGTAGCCTGTATTGTGGGATTAATGCATGTCTTGACCCTGTGGTAGCCAGGAGTATATGGTAAAAAGGCATCTGTGCTAAAAGTCCTGTGCTACCTGAGGATGCACAAATAAGTGGGGTTAGGGCAGAGTTGTGATAGAGAATGGACAGAAACAGCCATGCATAGCTATCGAAACTGAGCTAGGGGTGCTTCTGATGAGAGAAGATGCCGTTAGCGTGGGTGCAGATAATGCCTGCCTCCGACCAGGCACTAGTTGTACCCGCTGTGATGGCATGTTCCACAAAGGCAGGACAAGTGTGATTCCTATACTATCATCTTCCCTGGGCCATCCCACACATACAGTATACCAGGCCTTACAACAGAGACAGGGCTGCACCTATGGACCCAGCTCCCATGCCATCATCTGTAGCACCAAAGCAAAAAAAGCCCCCAAACACAGTCCCAATAAATATTTCCCATCTTTTTGTCGGATCACATCTAAGGGAGAAAAGAATATGCTTAAATCCCCAATCGATGGTATCCCTTTTATTCAAACAAGTTCCTAGTTGTGTTAAGAAAGTAAGTTCAACATTTGTAGTAACGTATCTTATGAATAAAACAGCTAAACTTATCTTTGAATGACGACAAAACTCAATCCAAACAGCATTCCAGACAGCACTGCACACAACGTATACGTTTCGGGGCAACAAACCCCTGTATCAAGTGCTCCTATGCGATGTTGATAACAAACGTCCTTCCTTCATGGAATGTAGATGAGCATCCTTCTTCAAATCAGCTGTACCCCCATACCAACGATTAACTCATAAAGTAGGACCAAAGACTTCATGACAGGCTAACAATAATTGGCAATCATCGAGGACACCAATCAGTCACCGGGTAAAGCCCAACAGCAAAACTCCCCAGATGATTGGACAAGAACACTTCAATCAAACAACTCATATTGCACCCCCAAGGAACCACCAATGGTTAAGGGAATCCCCCATAAGAAAAATAGGAGGGCCCCTTAACCAATTGGAACCTGCCTAATATAAACTGGACCATTCAATTTCACGATTTAATCCAGCCGGCTGCACAGTCTGCAATTCATAAATCCACTTCTGCTCCCGCCATTGCAACCGGGCTAGCCGGTCACCCCTGCGGGGATCCTGCGGAACATGATCTATGATCGACCACTGAAGTTCAATAAATTGATGCCCGTATTCCAAACAGTGCTCAACCATAGGTGCCAAAAAAATCACCCGTTGTCGAATGCGTGAGGCATGCTCACTCAGTCTAGTTTTAATCGATCGCATAGTATGTCCTACATACCACAAAGGGCACTTGCACCAGATAACATAAACCACAAATATAGAAGTACAAGTCGTAGACCATCTTCTGTGGTATACACGATTAGTGTGGGGTGAGTCCAGGAAACCCCCGAAACAGTATTGGCACAAAAAACGCAATTCTGACAGGGAGAATGACCCCGCGGTTCAACGGGGTGCATAGGTCTATCAATGGAAACAGTGGATTTGACCAAAAGATCACGCAAGGTAGATGCTTTAGTGAAGGCAGTCATCAAAGGTTGCTGAAAACATGAGTGGACAGACAAAACCGACCAATGTTTGCGAAGAATGCCCACAACCGCAGAACTATGCTCCATGTAGGGAAGAATTCCCACCATCCTTTCTCCAGTGGTATCACCCAAATTCAAAGTAGATGGTTGAAGCAGCCATTCATGATGCGTATAATGTGCCCTGTTGTAAGCCCGATTCACCACCGAAGAGGGATAACCTCTATTAATCAAACGGTGCTTCAACTCACGGGCATGATGTTTGAAATCCATCAACGAAGAACATAACCGACGCAGCCGGAGGAATTGACCATAAGGAAGCCCACATCGAAGAGGTGCAGGATGGAAATTCTGAAAGTTCAGTAAGCTATTTCACTGTACAGATTTCCTAAACAATGAAGTACAGAGTGTAGAGTCCATCCTATATACTAACATGTCAAGAAACTCAATTTTGTATGAATCAGTGTGCGCAGTGAAATTGGTATTAGGTTCTAACCCATTTAGCCAGCATACAAAAGCCTGTAAAGACTCCAAATCAGAAGTCCATATGAAAAAAATGTCATCTAAAAATCGTCTCCAAAAAATCACATGAGCGAAAAAAACCCAGAAGAGTATACTAAGCTTTCTTCCAGTTGTGCCAAATACAAAGTAGCACACCCATTGCAATACCAAACATTTGCTGGAAAAACGTGCCCTCGAACAAAAAATAATTCTTTGTCAATACTAACGCAATCAAGGACAACAAAAATGATTTGAGCACTCGAGAAGGAGCAGTAGTGAACAATGACTGTAGAAAATCCAAGGCTTCCCCTTGGTGAATGTTCGTATACACCGCAGCTACATCCAAAGTAACGAAAAAAATCTCACGATCTGGCAAATGGAGATCAGATAGCTGGATTATAAAATGGGTAGAATCCTGAATAAACGATTTCACTTGAGACGCCTCCACCTTTAAAAAGACATCACAAAATTTGGACAGAGGCTCCAAAATAGAACCCCTGCATGACACAATGGGCCTCCCCGGAGGTGATGAAAGTGATTTGTGGATCTTGGGCACTGTGTAAATAACCAGGATGACAGGATTAGAAACCAATAAAAATTTACTTTCTCTAGTGGTTATCCAACCCTGATGTAATGCCTCCTTAACCAAATTGGAAATTTCCAATTGCAACATAGAGGTAGGATCTCGCTCAAGTCGCTTGTACACCTGTGTATCCAATAACTGAGAATGTAACTCATTCAAATATACATCCATAGATTGCAATACAATTGCTCCACCCTTATCTGCTTTACGAACAGTTATAGAGGGATCAGAAGCCAATTGACGGAGACAAATCCAATCAAGCCGAGAAATGTTGGAAGTCCACCTTGGGGCAATAGATTCAAAGGATGATAAATCTCTCAAAACCAGCGCTTGGTAAGTTGCAATCGCAGGATCACCAGGGCCTGGGGGTAACCAACGTGAAGAAGATTTCACCACAGAAACATCTGATGAGATGGGACGAGCTTGAAAAAACGGAATAACCTGTAGTTTCTGAAAAAAACTATGCAGAAAAACCCGCATTCGAAAACCATCATAACTTGCTGTAGGGGCAAAAGACAAACCCAGATTAAGCAGTCCCTCACTGTTGGAATCCAAAGAACGACCAACCAAATTCACCACTATAGATTCTGGGACCACTTGTCCTGTTGTCTTGTAAGAGGGGGGTCCCACCGATCATCTTGATTGGAACCCCTGCCACGACGCCCCCGACCTTGGCCTCTTTGAAAAACCTGTGAATCCCTGTTGGAACTCCTAGAGCTGGATGAGGTATGCGAACTATCATCCGTATCATCTGATGATGTCTCAAAAGTCACCCGTTTTTTGCCATTATCATCACTGGCATACATCCATCTATATACTTTCCCTGCATCATAATCAGTTTTATCGCGATGGAATTTGCGTAATTTGTACGCCTTGAGGTAATCAAAAAATCCTTTAAGTTGTCGATCAATATCATCAATTTTAGTTTGAACCACATTGACGCTTTAGATTCAGTAATCAATTTCCCCAATGAATCCTCTTCCTGAATAGTTCTTTCTAATATCAACGCTATAATATCAAAACTGCACTTGTTAAAATTTTTATTCCATTTAGCGATGAACTCAGGATCAGACAAAAACATTTTCGGAGCCCTTGTCATTCGAAGCCCCTGGGGAATTATCCGCGTCTTTAGATATTGTGTCATCGAAGCTCCATGTAATTGAGTGCGAATCAAACGCTTCTTCAAAGCCTTTAATTCCACTAAAGAAACCTCAAGAGTATCACTAGCGGAGGACCCTTCTTCAAACAAAGTTGCCAGTTGACTTTAAAGCCTAGTATACTCTTCTGTTTTTTTCGCTCATGTGATTTTTTGGAGACGATTTTTAGATGACATTTTTTTCATATGGACTTCTGATTTGGAGTCTTTACAGGCTTTTGTATGCTGGCTAAATGGGTTAAAACCTAATATCAATTTCACTGCGCACACTGATTCATACAAAATTGAGTTTCTTGACATGTTAGTATATAGGATGGACTCTACACTCTGTACTTCATTGTTTAGGAAATCTGTACAGCGAAATAGCTTACTGAACTTTCATATTTTCCATTCTGCACCTCTTCGATGTGGGCTTCCTTATGGTCAATTCCTCCGGCTGCGTCGGTTATGTTCTTTGTTGATGGATTTCAAACATCATGCCCGTGAGTTGAAGCACCGTTTGATTAATAGAGGTTATCCCTCTTCGGTGGTGAATCGGGCTTACAACAGGGCACATTATACGCATCGTGAATGGCTGCTTCAACCATCTACTTTGAATTTGGGTGATACCACTGAAGAAAGGACGGTGGGAATTCTTCCCTACATGGAGCATAGTTCTGCGGTTGTGGGCATTCTTCGCAAACATTGGTCGGTTTTGTCCGTCCACTCATGTTTTCAGCAATTTTGATAACTGCCTTCACTAAAGCATCTACCTTGCGTGATCTTTTGGTCAAATCCACTGTTTCCGTTGATAGACCTATGCACCCCGTTGAACCGCGGGGTCATTCTCCCTGTCAGAATTGCGGTTTTTGTGCCAATACTGTTTCGGGGGTTTCCTGGACTCATCCCCACACTGATCGTGTATACCACAGGAGATGGTTTATGACTTGCACTTCTACATTTGTGGTATATGTTATCTGGTGCAAGTGCCCTTTGTGGTATGTAGGACGTACTATGCGATCGATTAAAACTAGGCTGAGTGAGCATGCCTCATGCATTCGACAATGGGTAATTTCGGCACCTATGGTTAAGCACTGTTTGGAATACGGGCATCAATTTATTGAACTTCAATGGTCGAACATAGATCATGTTCCGCAGGATCCCCGCGGGGGTGACTGGCTAGCCCGGTTGCAATGGCGGGAGCAGAAGTGGATTTATGAATTGCAGACTGTGCAGCAAGCTGGATTAAATCGTGAAATTGAATGGTCCAGTTTATATTAGGCAGCTTCCATTCGGTTAAGGGGCCCTCCTATTTTTCTTATGGGGGATTCCCTTAACCATTGGTGGTTCCTTGGGGGGTGCAATATGAGTTGTTTGATTGAAGTGTTCTTGTCCAATCATCTGGGGAGTTTTGCTGTTGGGCTTTCTCTGGTGACTGATTGGTGTCCTCGATGATTGACAATTATTGTTAGCCTGTCATGAAGTCTTTGGTCCTATTTTATGGGTTAACCGTTGGTATGGAGGTACAGCTGATTTGAAGAAGGACACTCATCTACATTCCATGAAGGAAGGACGTTTGTTATCAACATCACATGGGAGCACTTGATACAGGGGTTTGTTGCCCCGAAACGTATACGTTGTGTGTAGTGCTGTCTGGAATGCTGTTTGGATTGAGTTTTGTCGTCATTCAAAGATAAGTTTGGCTGTTTTATTCATAAGATACGTTACTACAAATGTTGAACTTACTTTCTTAACACAACTAGGAACTTGTTTGAATAAAAGGGATACCATCGATTGGGGATTTAAGCATATTCTTTTCTCCCTTAGATGTGATCCGACAAAAAGATGGGAAATATTTATTGGGACTGAGTTTGGGGTCTATTTTGCTTTGATATTCTTTTGACCCTATGTTGGGATTTTTTTGGGGTTTGATCATCTGTAGCATGGCAGCTGGTGGCTCAGGCCTATGTGGCAGACAGATAGCTAAAGGAGGGCCCCATGCAACAACAGAAGCAGAAGCAGCAGAAGCAGGGGGTGGGGTTATTGTGCTTCTTCCTACCCCGATGAATACATGTTATTTGGTGGAGCACCATCTCCACTTGGACATTGATATAGCTATGGGATAGCATATACTGGACAATCACACATGGACAGACAGCTAAAGCTGGTGAGGAGTTGGGATATAGGGTCAGGTCTTAGAGAAACAACCTGAGATGGACCATATAGGCAGGGCTGGAGATGGCTGAAGTTGGGAGGTGAGGCATGCAAATCAGGTGTTGCAACTCCTGGACATTGTGGGAGTTATTCTGTGGCACGAATAGCAGGGATGGACAGTTGTGCAGGCATGGACGGTTGTGTGGGGAAGTTAGACAGGGGCAGCTGAGGGGTGGCTCAGGGGCGGAGTCTGGGTGGTTGCCGGCCCTGGACATACCGGGTCAATTCTCTGAGGTGGAGTAACTTTCCTGGACATGTCATTTTTTAAATGTGGATGGGGCGGGGGGGGGGGGGGCGGAGGACATTCCCTGCAGCTTGACTCTGGCCGTAGGAAGCTGGATCGGGGGTCGGGCTGTGTGGAATTAGCTTTAATTTATGATAGCTGGCATCGCGGCTCTTCAATGGAGCCATAGTGCCATGGCAACATGACACCATGGCACCACAGCTCCATTGAAGAGCCTTAATTGTGTTAACTGGGGACAGTCCTGCACGTGCAGGCTGAACTGAATCGCAGTCCCAGCCTGCATGTGCAGGACTGTTCGTGATTCTGATCCTGTGGGCTAGATGTGCACCGTGGGATCAGAATCGCGATCCCCTCTGTATGTCTGGTTCAGACCGGACATACAGAGGGGATTGATGTTCAGAACGGAATCGGGCCCTGTAGGTCTGGCATATATTTGTGCCATCTGACCACCCCCATCTCTTTATGGGTTTACACTTATTGTTTCAGGTATGCACTTCAGAGGATAGGCTGGTGCCATGGACTTTGTGTATGGGAGCACATGGCCTCTAACACTGACCATAGGAGGGCATGTCTGTTGCCCTCTGACTCTGACCACCTGCTTACATTTAAACCACTGAAGGAGGGCTAGCTCAGTTATAGCCCCCTGGTCAGTGTCTCCTCATGTGGCATGGTGCCAGGTAGTGAGGTGTCCTTCCCACCTTGGGAGCATTGACTCTCCAAGGCTTGGGGCCTTCAGTTTCTTGAACGCTGATGTGCATGAGTTTGGGACTGTTTGGGGTGCCTTTCTCCATGATGTCATGTAGGGTATACTGTGGAATGTTCCCAGAGCTCTCAACATGAAAGGAATATGGGTGGAGACTGTGTTTTGCCTCCCACCCCCTAGGAAATAGTTTGACCACAGTGGTGAGTGCTCACCTCCTAGAACACCAGTTGCATGCCTTATGTAGTGTTGGTGTCCAATATTCCTAAACTAGGAGCTGAGAGGTTGGTGGCAGAGTGCACCACCTATACATCTCCCAGTTTGGTGTGATGTGTGTGTTGGACCAGCAGATTTTCACATTGGGCATTGCATTCCCCCTTCACCCACATCAAGAGGGTCCACACTCCTCACTTCCCAACATCTCACCTCTCCTTCCCTACCCCCTTATCACTTCTCCTCTCCCTATCCCCTTTGCTTCCTCATCTCTCCTGCTAGTAAGGGATGAGTCCCTGCCAGGCAGACTGCTGAGATTTTAGTGCCACCATGGCTTTCTTTATCTTCCTATGCCAGCTTGAGTTAAGTATCTGCACACAGACTGTAGAGTTTTTGCCATGGCCATCAATTTTACATCTTCTGCTTGTGGGGGACTGAATCCTTGTTGGCAGACAGCAGAGCTCTTGGCCTTGGCTATGGCTTTTCTTCTGCTAGCAGGGCTGGGATTCCCATCGGCATGTCAAAGATTCTGCCACAATGGAACTCCTCATTTTTGTACAGTGGGTGTTAGAGTACTTGCAGCACTTACTTCCTCAGATTACCTCTTCCAGCACTTATCCATCTGTACAGATGGATGGACAGACAGGCAGATGGATGGCTCGTCTTCTACAGGCACTAACACTAGAGCAAAGCACACCTATAATAACATAAATAAACAAACATAAATAAGAAAAAGAAAACAGAAAACAGAAATAACCAGAACAAATTATAATTAGTGATTAGTTGAAAAATAAAAGGTTTCAGAATCTGAAACAAGTCCAGTTTAACCATGGACCAATACTACTAACATAACTCTATGTAACCAAGTCTGATGAAAATGTTTCTTGTTAGTTGCTAACCTTTATTAGATATAGGAGTATGTTTGCTAAGCAGAGGTAGCGGCTGCTGTGCGGTATCGGAGCCGCGGCCTTATTGAATTCTACCATGCTTAGTAAACATACCCCTATATCTAATAAAGGTTAACAACTAACAAGAAACATTTTCATCAAAACTGGTTACATAGAGTTATGTTAGTAGTATTGTTCCATGGTTAAACTGAATTCAATGGGGCTGCAGCTCTGACACCGCACGACAGCCACTACTGCTGCTTAGCAAACATACCCCATAGTCTCTGTTTTCGTTGTTCTATGTAACACATCTGAATGACATTATTATATGTAAACCACTTTGATTCCCCGATAAAACTGTTTAGAAAAACATAAAAATAAATAAATAAATAAATAACAATACTATACCATCCAATCTCTTTTCATTTCATTTTCAAGGTTAGACCCTTCCCAAATGCAATTGCTTTCATTGTCATCAATAGCATGTTCTATCATTGCTTAGTGCACATTATTCTTATTTCACGTGCACTATTTAGTGCGTGATATACATAGCACATGCTCAGAAGAATAGCATGTGCTATATAAGATTTGCACATCCTAAGCAGAATAACATGCACAGAATACCTGAAAAGAAGCTATTCTTGAAACAAAACAAAATAAACTAAAAACACAGAAATGAAACAAAACAATTTTCAGTGTATACCTTGAATTTAAGAACAGTGTGTTCATTGGTTTCCCTAACTTTTTGATTTTGTATTCTTCTGTGGTTCTTCATATTAAGAACATAGATGCATAAGATTTATCATACTGGATCAGACCAATGGTCCATCAAGCTCAGTATCCTGTTTCCACGAGTGGCCAATCCAGGTCACAAGTACCTCTCAGGTTCTCAAAAGGTACACATATTTCATGCTGCTTATCCCAGGAATAAACAGTGCATTTTATTTCTTGATGAAAAGATTTTTTTCTCATGTATACTTCATATATTTCAACAGCAACTATGGAATGATAATACTGTCCAACTAACAGGTTGAGATACAAATTTTAAGAAGTGAAATTGCATAAAAGAGCATTAAAACTAAACTCCTGTGTATAAACCTTTTGAGACTTGAGTGGTTATAATAAAGCTATCTCAGTGCCATAACAGCTGTTCTCACAGTTACAGAACAATTTATTATATTGATACATGAAGTACTTATAACAGGAAAAAGTTCTCCAGGGTGACATATGTTCCAAAGCACTACAGAAATAATAATAAAAAAAAGTTTCCTAGTGTCACTAAACCTATAGAGGACAATTTTAAAAGCTTTCTTGGCACATAAAGTAGTGTTTTATGTGAAGAAATAGATACTTATAAAATAATGTGTTTGATATGCACATAAAGTTACATCCATAGAGCTTATATACATGTAACTTTAAGCCCACTTTTGCATGGGTTGTCTAGGTCAACATAGAGATATCCAAGTTGAGGGCATTCACATTTTCTAGTGAATTTTATGAAGCTTGCTGAATATGGAGCCATTTATTTATTTAACAGTTCTTCTATACTGACTTTCATAATATCAAAGTTTACAATAAACATATCAATGAGATACATGGAACAAGTATGGTTAACAACAAAATACATGGAGAATGGTTCGCAGAACTTCTGCGGAGATACAATGATATTGGGACTCAATTAGAAAGGGGGGATGGGCGATATAATTTTATATCTCCAGTGGAGGAGTAGCCTAATGGTTAAGAACACTGACTTGGGAACCCAGCGACCAGCATTTAATTCCCACTAACACTAATAGTGGCCTTGGGCAAGTCACTTAATCCTCCGTTGCCTCTGAAAAATCCAAGTTATCAATGTCCCTGTTTAATGTACATTACCAAGTTTAAGTTTCAATGTAAACCACTTTGATTGAAATGATAAAGCAGTATATAAAACCTATTAAATAAATACAAGGAGATTATGGTACTGGTTGTTCATGTGAATTTTGCTGATCATAGGCTGATGTAACTGCTCCGAAGGATTCATGGAATAGATGCATTCTGAGTTTTATTCAGAAATCTTTTATGTCTACAATTTCCCTGACATTGCTTGGAAGGGAGTTTCCAAAGAGATGATGACACATGGCTTGAGTAGTGGTTGATTTTAGAGTTGGTATCTAGAAGGTTTTTGTTTTGGTGCCTTCCCAGACGAGTATTAGTATTCTTACGAATGAGGTTGAAAATACATGTAACACTGCAGAGAAAAAAAGTATATTTGGTGGCATGTGTAGTAGGAACAACTTTTTTATGAAAAACCCATGTTCAAAAAAAGACAGCATCACTCGGGCTTTGTGAGGATAAGTTTATAACATGGTACCTAGTTTTGGGGATGAGAAGGCACCTATTTTATAAAGACAAATAAACGCCTACATGTCTTTATAAAATCCTAGCACAAATCCTGCAGAAATCTCACCTAGATTGAAGGCATGGACATTTTGTCTGCTCTAGAATAGGTATAAATGTTAGCATGTACTATACATATGTATGTCACGACTCCATGATTCTACAAGTAGATACTGACTTGCACTAACCATACTTTCCTCCCTTAATCACCCTTCCAAACCTCAAATGAGCAGATAGCTGAAAGTTATGCATGCCTCAGAGAAGTTGTAAATATCAGTTGAGAGTATATATATATATTTCCATTGTAAAATAGGACATATATGTATAATTTTAAGGCTTGCTCAAACCATCCTCTAAGGCAGAGGTTCCCAACTCCAGTCCTGGAGGGCCAAACACCATTCAGGTTTTCAGGCTGTCCCTAATGAATATGCATGAGATACATTTGAATATAATGGGAGCAGTGCATGCAAATGCATCTGATGCATATTCATTAGGAACAGCCTGAAAACCTGAATGGTGTTTGGCCCTCCAGGACTGGAGTTGGGAACCTCCGCTCTAAGGAATACAGCCTATGCCATCTTTTACTGAGCTGTTTCCACAGGAACCAAGTTAACATGTAGTCTCTGAAGCAAAGATTTCTGGACTTGTTATGCTATAGCGAGACATGAGAATGCTCTTTTAAAGAGACATTCTTATTTGTTCATAGACAAGATGATCTCACAGGAAATGTAGGCATTCTTGAAGAAGAAACAATGTTTCAAGCAAGAAAGCCCAAAGAGGTAAATTGCTATTCTTGCCAACAACCATCTTTCTTCACCTGGCTCTGATATGCACCTGATTGGATCATATAGGCCAACTTCTTATTTGTCCATTTGGTACTAGTTAGCTGCTTCAAGAATCCTGACATTTGCTTGCAAGACTGAAAAAGCCATAGAAATGTCTTACAAAGGGGCCTGCTAGATTAAGCAGAGCTTTTCTGCTTTTCTTTGTTTCTATTGAGCATTGGCTCTTTATTTCTGCTTTGCTTTCAACTACTGCTCTAATAGTTACTTTTGGCATATTGACTGAGCCTTGTGCTTTCAGCTATTCCTTGTAGTTCTATATGGATGATAAATGTTAGCAGCAGTAGTGCAGGTGTAGCCTCTAGAGCAACATCTTAGCACCCAAGAGATCCAGGTTTAGTTCTCATTGGCAGGGGCGGCCCAAGGGGGGTGCGGGGCCATGTGCGGAGACTCGGTGTGGGGCCTCATTTGCATAAGGGGCCTCATTTGCATAAATATTTGCATAATGTTACCATACACTAACTTTTAGTAAACATGCCTCTTAATGAGTGTATGGATAAAGAAAGACTAAAAGATTTCTACATTACTATAATCCAGTGCCAACCGCCAGGCACATTAGGAACTACTACAAACATTGCCCATTTAGAACCAATAGCAAACCCACCATATCCTAACAGCACTACCAGGACTCACAAAGCACCAGACCCTACCTATCAAAAAGCAACACTGCAAATATTAAACCAATACATTTCAGAGAATAACAATACATGACCTACTGGGGAAAGAGAACAAGTGGCAATGTCAAATAGGAATTACATACACAGAATACCTCAGCTCAGTTACACATGCAGAACATAGACCATCACCAAACAAGGAATCACAATTTAGAAACAGGAAGACAATAATTAAACTGGGAACCCCAAAAGCCAAACTTGGGATGTACAAAACACTGTAGAAATAAAACTATAAATTAATTTCCTCTTGTACTAAATAAAGCACAGATGTTAATGATTCACATTTCCCAGAGCTGACATATTCCAGTTAATAAATTCAAAATAAAGAGATATTTTTCTATCTTTTGCACATTTTTTTTCAGTTGTAATTGCTCCAGCCACTTTCTTCTGGTTTCTTTGTGTCTTCTGCTAACTCTCCATCATCTGCTGTCCATTTGTCCTTTCTTCTCTCTTCTAGCTTTTTTCCATTCTCTCTCTACATCTGCTTTAACATACTAATATTTCTCCTTTTGCTCTTTCTTCATTCCTATTTCATCCACTCAAATTTTACCCCTCCATTCTCAATCCCCACTTACTCTCCCAATACCCCGGCCAATTGAAGATTTTTCTTCCCTCCCACAAAAAATATTTTTCCCCTCTCCATTTCACTTTCCCAGCCCCATCCCATTCTAATCCTCCCCCAACATCAGCTCCCTTCTAGTTCCAGCCCCACCCAGCATCCTCTCCCTTCTAGTCCCCGCATCAGCCCATTTCTAGTCCTATCCTAGCCCCCCCATCAGCCCATTCCCAGTCCTAGCTCCCCCATCTATTTCATCCTATCTGAGTCCCTCCATTAGCTCATTTCCAATCCCAGCCCCCCCATCAGCCGATTTCTAGTCCTTTCTTAGTCCCACCATCAGCCCATTTCCAATCCAAGCCCCCAATGAGTCTACATCCAGTTCTAGCCCCTCCATGAGTCCATTTCATTCCAAGCCCCCACCACAGCCCATTTCCCATCTTAGCACCTTCCATCAGCCCATTTCCAGTCCTATCCTATCACCTCCATCAGCCCATTTCCTGTCCTAGCTCCCCCCCACTCAGCCCATTTCCAGTCCTAGCTCCCCCCTCACAGTCCATTTCCATTCCAAGCCCCCCTCCCCATCAGCTATTTGTAGTTCAAGCCCCCTTCCACTCAGCCCATTTCCATTCCAAGACCCCGTCCCCATCCCCATCAGCTATTTGCAGTTCAAGTCCCCCCTTCCACTCAGCCCATTACCAGTCCTAGCCCCCCATAGCCCATTACCAATCCTAAGCCCCCCATCAGCCCACTTCCAGTCCTAACCCCCATCACCCCATTTTCAGTCTTAGCACCCCCATAGCCCATTACCAGTCCTAACCCCCCCATCAGCCCATTTCCAGTCCTAGCTTCCTTCCCTCACAGCCCATTTCCAATCTCAGCACCCCCCAACAGCCCATTTCCAGTCCTATCCTAGCACCTCCATCAGCTCATTTCCAGTCCTAGCACCTCCATCAGCTCATTTCCAGTCCTAGCCCCCCATCAGCACATTTCCAGTCCTAGCCCTCCCAAAGCCCATTACCAGTACTAACCGCCCCCATTATCCCATTTCCAGTCCTAGCCCCCCATAGCCCATTACCAGTCCTAACCCCCCCATCTGCCCCTTTCCATTCCTAGCCCCCATAGCCTATTACCAGTCCTAACCCCCCCATCAGCCCACCTCCAGTCCTAACCCCCCATCAGCCCATTTCCAGTCTTAGCTTCCCCCATAGCCCATTACCAGTCCTAACGCCCCCATAGCCCATTACCAGTCCTTACCCCCCATCAGCCCATGTCCAGTCCTAGCCCCCCATCAGCCCATTTCCAATCCTAGCCCCCCCATCAGCCCATTACCAGTCCTAACCCCCATCAGCCCACCTCCAGTCCTAACCCCCCCATCAGCTCATTTCCAGTCTTAGCCCCCCATAGCCCATTAACAGTCCTAACCCCCCCATAGCCCATTAACAGTCGTAACCCCCCATCAGCCCATTTCCAGTCCTAGCCCCCCCATCAGCCCATTACCAGTCCTACCCCCCATCAGCCCACCTCCAGTTTTAACCCCCCCATCAGCTCATTTCCAGTCTTAGCCCCCATAGCCCATTAACTGTCCTAACCCCCCATAGCCCATTACCAGTCGTAACCCCCCATCAGCCCATTACCAGTCCTAACCCCCCATCAGCCCATTTCCAGTCCTAACCCCCCCCATCAGCCCATTTCTAGTCCTAGACCCTGCATCAGCCCATTTCCAGTCCTAACCCCCTCCCCCCCTTCAGCCCAGGGAAACTTTAAAAGAAAAAACTAACTTGCTGCTGCTGCTGCCACTGCCGCCCTGGCAGCGGCAGAATCAAGTGTCTCCCACGGGGCCCCTGCCCGCCCAACAGAGCCCTCCCTCCTGTCCGTCAGAGCCCTCCCTCGATCACTCTCCTCGGCACGGCTTTCAGAAATACCTGTTCCCATCAGCCCCAGTGGGCATAACAGAGCCGCGAGAGGGAAAGAGTCCCCTTCGCGACTCTGAAAACCAGTTTGGGGGCAAGTTAGGGATCTATTCTCTTTTATGCCATGTGTAAGTCTAACTGAGTGATATAATGGTGGTACTTAGAACTGTAGGGCTTGATATTCAAAAGGTATTTATACGGTTTAGGTGCCCAGTAAACCATATAAATGCCTTAACTGGGAACATTCAATGGTGCCTACACAGTTAGTGCCATTGAATATTCTCGACTATGTCCCATATGTGCCCTGATGCTATCCGGGTAGCACTGGGGCATGTTGGGGCATTCCAGGGAGGAGCGGAGGTGGGGAGTCCTGATAACCGGGTAGCAGGGATATTGGAGAGCTACCAAGTTAGCTCTCCATGGCTAAGACTAGGTGGCTGCTTACTGGGTAGCAGTCCAATATCGCCGCTACTAGGGTTAGTCTCTGAGGCTGACTCCACAAGGCGCCTAACCCAGATATTCAATGTCGTCACCACAACATTGAATATCCAGGTTTAGAGGTCAGCGTGCAGAGCTGTGCACTGACGCATCGCATAGCCCTCCCAACAGAATATTGGGCCCATATTGTCTTGTCTTTCTAAGAAATGTATTTTGTTGCCAAGTTAGCTGTTTGCCTGAAATAAAATAATGGGGGAAATTTGAATAGTGGCAGTCAGCACTTTAAAGGTGGCTGACCATTGCCTTTTAAACTGTGTCCAGATATTCAGTGTTGGGGCCATTTCTGGTGATAATTAGCCACTGGTCGGATAATGGCTAAAGTTAGGCTAGCCTTTTTTCTGCCTAATTTAGTCATTTTGCTTAGATGATTAGTGGCTCAGATTGCTGCTGACTGTTTAACCTTTGTCACTGCCCCCGCTCCACCCCAGAATGCTCTTATGGTAGCTGGTTAGCTTCAGGGCATTCAGATGAGCTAGGAGGGATTATTGAGTGGCATAAAATGGGTATGTGCTACTGAATATCCCATTCAGCAGAATTACTGCAGTTTGCACTTCTCCAAACCACGTTAATCTCTTTGAATATGCCCCAACCTTCTTTATTGTTCATGAATTTGTGTTGCACTCAAGGTGGTCCTTTTCTCTTGTGGCTTGGAATGCTAATTAGGAGTTATATTTGGTGCTTTATCAGTACTGTTAGGACCATTCCATTACTGCTCACAGCTACAAATATGCTCCTTCAATTCTGTGTGTGCTGGTGCATAAACGAGTGATAGTGCCTCCTCCAAAATCGTTACTTATAATTTATAATGTATAATCATTTACATCTGTAAATGGTGTTTTAAACATGTGTAAACCTTTCAAAATCACCTCTTTTAGTGAAACAAAATTGAGGCGTTTTTGAAGAGAAACTTTTAACAGGTCTACTACCCTTGATGAAGCTGAGAGGCGAAAACAAAGGCCTCCATTTGGGTTAAGTCAGGTCTCAAATCTATTGAGACTTGAAGAAATTCAAAATTCAAGAGAAATAAGTAGATTTTATTTAAAAAAATAAAACATTCATGATAAAAAGTGATTTATTTTATATAACAAAGAGCTAATTAAGAGGGAGGTTTTTTTTAAGACCGATAATGAAATCCATCCAGTCTAATAGCTGGTGTAGACCAGCAAGGACATTGGTATCTTTTTCCTACCATTTTTAATTAAAGAATTAAAGTATTGATTTCATTGAGCTGAAGATCATTCTGACATTATAATCCAGCTTGGGATTTTTTGGTTTTTGTGTGTAAAGTATTTATGTGTGTGCTCAACCATAAAATTACCACCATAATGAAAACTCAAAGGACGAGAGGAAGAAGGCAGAGAAATGTAACAAAAAAGGAAAAAAGATGACAAAAGAAAGAGAGAGGAATAAGAAGGGGGGGGGGGGGAGGAGGGAAGCAGAAGCTAGCCACCACCTGAATGAAAACTCGCCTCTTAGTTGCTAGGTTTGACTGAAAATAAAGGACAAATTTAGGAAGACATTTTAGAAGCACCTACATGTGGAAATAGCAGCATTTTCATGTGTAGATTGCCTGCACATGTAGATGGCTACTGTATGATCAAGTACCAAGAAAATACACATGTATGTTGCAAGATCTTACCAATGTAAAGCCCCAAGTAATGCTGTTATTTTTCTGAGCATATTTGTTGCCAAAATGGCTGATTCTACTCAAGGCCGGCCCATTCACTAGGCAAGCTAGGTGGCCGGCCTGGGTGGGTGATAGCAGAGGCAGCAGCACACATGGGCGGCTGTGCTGCACCCACCCAGCTGCCACCGATTCCATTTGGGGGGGGGGGGAGGAGGGCAGCAGCAGTATTTTCAAAATACTGCTGCTGCCCACCTCCCCCTCCCAAGACGGAATCAGCAGCAGCCGGGGGGGGGGGGAGGGGAGGGAGCAGAGGTAGCAGCTGGGGGGGAGCAGCATCACTGGGAGAGGGATGGCAAGGCCGGGGTTTCTGACTAGGATAGCAGAAACCCTTGAGCCGGCCATGATCCTTCTGTGCATACCAGCAAATACATGGGTATTGGCTGGTGTGCTAATATGTATTTTACAAAAGGCTCCACATACAAGAGCACCTTTTGTAAAATACTGAGACAAGTGTGAATGTCCTGACTTCACATTTCCATTCCTATCTTTATTTTCTATGTAAAATGTAGCTTCACAGAACCTAACTTAGGTGTCTAAATTTAGGATCACACATTACGGATACCGGACCCATAGTAAAGTATCGGACCCATGCTTACTAAAGTGTGCTAAGGGATTGTACCTTAGCTTGTGATCTTAAACAAAAATTAGTGCGTGGACTGGGTCAGACCAGTGCTAACTGATGGTGGCATTCCCATTATTCCCCTATGCAATTAGCGTGGGTCGGAGGACCCTGCCACAGTAAATAGCTGCCAATACCGTGCATGCACTTACCACTACCCATTGTGGTGGCATTCAGCCACACTGAATGCACAAAGGATGATTAGTGCAAGCTAATGGCATCCACAGTAACTGCTAAGTGCAGTCAATGCCCACTTTCTGCCCCAACTCCCTGTCTCCTCCCCTTACCCTCTAAACTGTTGCCATGGGATTTTTACCGCGGTGGCTGTTTCAGCATGCAGTAACAGTTACTGTTGCCTTAGGCTAACCGCTTAGTGTAGGATTTAATGCATGGTGTTACCTCACTTTAGTAAACAGATAAAGACCAAATTTGATCTCCTAGTTTTCTCAGCTGACCTTCTATTTTAGATAGATGAACATGAAAGTTCCCATATATCACCCATTAATGTCTCCTCCCATCTTTTCTTTTACCAGACATCTCAGCCATTTAGATGCCACTGTTTCTTGATCACCATGCTGAGAAAACCACCACAGCTGGGCTCACTGGGAGACTTTCCTCTCCAACACTCATGCCCCAGCTTTTTTTTGTTGTTGTATGCCTTTGTACATACTATTAAAATACTATGATGGCATACAGTTGAAATATTTCCAATTATTTCTCAAGATATTCTACACAACATACCTAAAATGCAAGGGTATTAATAATGCTGACCACATCTGTAAGAGAAAGTATTTTCTCACTTAACACATAATCAAACTCTGGAATTCATTACCGGAGGATGTAGTAAAAGCTATTAGTGTAGCTGGGTTTAAAAAAGGTTTGGACATTGTATATTAGATATTGTAAACTACTTTGATTAAAGGAAAAGATGGTATGTAAAGCTCGATAAATAAATAAATAGGAAAGGTCCATAAACCATTATTAAGAGGATCCAGGAAATTCAATGCCTACCCCGGGTCGAGCATTGTGGAAGCATTGTGGAACCTGTGTGCCTTTTTGGGATCCTGCCAGGTACTTTTGACCTGGATTGGCCAATATTGGAAACAGGATACTGGACTTGATGAACCTTGGTCAGACCTAGCATGGTATTTCTTATATTCTCCTGTTAAACCACAATGCAGTGCTTACCTGAAGTCTCAGGTGCTGTGTCACAATTTTTATCTTTTACTATCGGCCGCTCCTGCCTCTCTCTGATACAGACTTCCAGTTTGCATAAACTGGAAGTCTGCATCGGATGGGGGTGTAAGCGGCAGATGGGGCAGATGACAGATGTCGCGATGCAGCAGCGGAGACTTAAGGTAATTACTGCATCACGGCTTCCTAGACATTGCTGCTGCTGCTGCAGGCCCTGGAGAGGGTTGGCAGTGGCAACAATTGGTACCCATGGAGAGCCGGTGCTCTGAGCAAGTGCCTGGTTCAGCTAAAGGTAGCGCCAATCTTGCTTCCACAGAGATAACCCCCACAGTTTACAAATGTCACCATATAAAATATGTAATTGTGCCCATCTTCTGTTGCCTTTCCTCACACTTTTTTCATTTTTCATTCTTAAGAATGTACAGTATACCTAAAACCAGAATGAAATTAGCTAGCCATTTATTTCATTGTTAGAAAACAAATTTGTAAATAATGTTGACATGTGTGCTGTGCAAACAGCATTAACATGTATCTTGGTGGAAAAAAGAGCATAATGAAAGGCAGATATGAAAGAAATTATATTCTATGATTGATGGCAAGGAAATCCACCGCTTTGACCTGGTGAAAAGCGGGATATAAATACAGCTAAATAAATAAATAAATAAATCCACAGTACTACCATTTAACTTTCAAAAGGGAGACTATGATAAAATGAGGAAAATTGTTAAGAAAAGACTAAAAGGAGCAACTGCAAAGGTTAAAGATTTACACAAAGTATGAGCATTGTTTAAAAGTGCTATCTTGGAAGTTCAGATTTATTCCACGCTTTAAGAAAAGTGGAAGGAAGTCCAAAAAACTGCTAGCTTGGTTTAAAGGCGAGGTCAGAGAGGCTGTTGCTGCCAGAAAAGCAAGAAATGGAAAAAGGAGCCAAATGATGAAAACGGGAAACAACATAAGCATTGCCAAGTTAGATTCAAGGCATTGATAAGGTGGGCAAAGAGAGAATTTGAAAAAAAGCTAGCCATGGAAGCAAAAATGCATAATAAAACCTTTTTCATGTACATTCGTAACAAAAAAACCTGTGAGAGTCAATTGGACCATTGGCTGATAGAGGAGTAAAAGGGGTGTTAAGTGAGGACAAGGCCATATCGGAGAGACTGACTGAATTCTTTGCTTCCGTCTTTACTGAAGAAGATGTGGGGAACTTACAAATGCCTGAAATGGTATATAAAGGTGATGTATCAGAAGAATTGAAAGAAATACACAGGTACACAAAAAAAAAATTTCTTTTAACTGCCTCTAATGTTTCGATTGATTTTTACGTTTTTTGGTGCGCTGAATCCAAATCTGGTAACCAATTTGCTTCATCACGTACAGATTTTTTGCTACATTGGGTTAGCAGTTTGAGGTGAACGTTTCAGATTGAGTGCGATCGAGATAAAAGTTTCTTGGATGAATTCTTTATACTAATTGTTTAGTAGTTATTCAAATAAGAATAAAGAAAATTGTAACAAGGCAGCACATAAGAATAGAGTAATGTCAACAAAACACACTGTGATGGTAGCAAAATTGTCTGCACTTAAAACAGCCACATACATGTGCACAAACATTGAGCATATAAGAGCGAGGTTAGACACAAAGCAAAGCAAAGAAATGTGCAAAAAATGTTGTACAGGTATGTATGTAAGAATAGAAAACGCAAACCGCACCATTGCAATACATGAAGACAAACACCCGATGGTGTGAAAAAGAAACTTTAAATAAATAAATAAAATAAAATTCTAATAAATGAGATCCGACACTGTGGTAATAACTAGCAAATTTTTATTTCAAAGTTTAGTAAAAACACGATATTTGTCAACACAGTTTAGATTTTAAAGTCATTCTTGGGTCAATCAATCTCCTGGTGGGCCCGTTTCTTCTTCCCCCGAATGCTTCTCTTGGTGCGCTGCTTGGCGTATTTTTCATCTGGGGTTTCCCGCAGCAGCAACCAGCAGAAATCAGCCATCATAGTGGTGTTCCATCTTCCTTGGTACCTTCTCTCTGCGTCCTTGATGTCCTGGTGAAACCTTTCACCTTGTTCTTCACTGTACGCCCCCAAGTTTTCGGGAAAGTAGTTCACATGGGAGTGCAAGAAATGGACTTTCAGGCTCATGTTACAGCCTTGTTCTTTGAAGGCATTGAGCATCCTGGCAACAATATCCTTATAGTTCTCATCCCGCCTGTTCCCCAAGAATTTGAGAACAACATCCTTGAAGGAATCCCAGGCTTCTTTTTCCTTCTCAGACATCGTTTCAGCGAATGCTCCATCTGAAATGAGTTTCCTTATATCAGGGCCAACAAACACTCCTTCCTTTAGCTTTGCTTCAGAAAGTCGGGGGAACTTTGAGCAAAGGTACCGAAAGCACTCACTATCTTTTGGAAGGGACGTGATGAATTACTTAATGAGACCCAACTTAATGTGGAGAGGTGGTAATAGAATTTTATCACGAGGTACCAAGCTCTCATGAAGAACATTTTTCTCACCGGGTCTCAAATACTCCCGAATTGGCCAGTCTTTTTTCCCCCAGTGTAGGTCGCGGGCCCGGCTATCCCACAAGCAAAGGAAGCAGGGATATTTGGTGAAACCGGATTGCTGCCCTAATAGCATGGATAGAATTTTAAAGTCTCCACAAATCATCCACTTATGCTCATCATAACGAATCTTCTGAAGAATCAGGGCCAAATTCTCGTATTTTTCTTGGAGAATAACAGAGTGAGCAATAGGAACTGAAGCGAATGTGTTGCCATTATGAAGAAGAACACCTTTTATGCTGTCTTTTGATGAATCAATGAACAGCCGCCATTCAGCAGGATCATACTTGAGTTTAAACTTTTCCATCACTCCGTATATATCGTTGCAAAATACCAAATCTTCCTCTTTGCTGAAATACTTCAAAAATTGTGTCTCGCGGTTGCGGTACCAATAAAAAGCTGTTCCTGGTGACAATAGATTTTTCTGTTTAAGCCGAGAACCTAGCAGTTGGGCAGCATCTTTTGGGAGTCCTAAATCTCGGACTAAATCATTCAATTCAGCTTGAGAGAAAAGTTCAGGTTTCGGATCTGGTTCAGTTTCAAACTCGGAAGTACTGGACTCATCGGGAAAAGCCATCTGATGAGTCTCATCATGATCAGAACCGTCCACACAAATATGATCCAAAGATTTTGGTGGTTCAGGCACAGGTACTTCGTTGCTATGAGGCATAGGCCTAATTGCTGAGGGAAGGTTGGGGTAACTTATTACGTTCTTATTTTTTAAGTTGTATCCCTTCACAATGTAAGAGCAAAAATAGCAGTCACTGCTGTGATCTCTTTGTTCACGCCACATCATAGGTATTCCAAAACGAAATGCTTGTTTTTTACCTTTCATCCATAAGCGTAGATCTTCCTCACATGTCTTGCACACTTTGTGAGGAGCCCACGGTTTGTCTTGATCGCCTAACTTCAAACCGAAATAGGCGAAATATACTTTTTTAATAAATGCAGAAATGTTCCTCTGCCGCTTTTTCACGGTATATTCCCCACAAATAAAACAAAAACTGTCCGGAGAGTAGACGCAACCTCTGGCTCTGTGAGCCATCACAAATACACAGCACTGCAAACTACAACTGTAGTGAACCACTTCGGAATAAAGCTGGATTACGACTGAGCAAACAAAAGGTAATAATGAACTTGCAAGAAACTGAAATTTGACAGGAACGTTCATGTCGCAACCACCGTGTTTGAGCGAGCGAGCGAACGAGGCGAGGCGAACAGGAAAGAACATGCGCCAGCGTGAGTACTGGATTTAGCCCCCCGCCTCCCAATTGTCCTGTTAATGTATAAAATGAATACAAAACACTCTAAAATATCATGAGGGAGTGTTTCTAGTTAGTTAACCATTACAACCTCTATTTTGGGCCAAGAAAATAAACTGCAGTCCGCTAAAAAGAAATTATGTGAACATTCCTTATATGGGTAAGAAATCTAATTTTGCAAGAAAACGTGACGTGATGGAACATTTTGGCTATTTTTCCTGGATTCAACACCCCAAAATCTATAGGAATCAGTTGCAAAACTGGAGGCAGTTTTTTGGTAGTGTACCTGTGATATTGATAAACCGGGAAGATGCATTACAACTATTTTATAAATTGAAGTGTAGCAAAACCCCAACATCCAAGGGTTTTGAAAGAACTGATTTATGAGATTGCAGACCTACTATTAGTAATCTGTGAACTATCATTAAAATCAACTGTAGTACCTGAAGAGTGGAGAATGGTCAATGTAATGCCAATATTTTAAAAGGGTTCCAGGGGTGATCGGGGAAACTACAGACCGGTGATTCTGACATCAGTTCCAGGCAAAATGGTAGAAACCATTATAAAGAATAAAATTACTGATCATGTTGATAGTCATAGTTTAATGGGAGAAAGCCAACATGGATTTAGCCAAGGAAAGTCTTGTCTTACTAATCTATTATATTTTTTTGAAGGTGTGAATAAACAAGTAGACAAAGGTCAGCCGGTTGATATAGTGTATCTGGATTTTCAGTAAGCCTTTGACACACAATCCTCAGCTCAGACGCCATATCTCTTCCCTCATTCTTCAGCACTTCCTATCAGTCGACCAATTTCTCTCCATGGACTTCTCCCTGCTGTCCCCTGATTCACAGGCCCATACTTGGAACAATGCCTTCTCCATTGCCTTAGACCTCCTGACTCCTCTTCACCCTATCTCAATCCCTCATCCTTCCACTCACCACCTTTGGTATCATCCGGGACTATGTGTTCATTGTGCTCATCTCCAACGTGTCAGATATATCTGGCGTGCCCAGCACTCTATTTATTTATTTATTTATTTATTTACATCTCTTATATACCGCACTATTTGCGATCAGCGCGGTTTACATAGAACAAACCATATCCGACAATAAACAAGAGTCAGGTCATTACAATGAACAGGAGCAGTAAACTTGGATAACAGGGGAAACTATCTACATGTGTGGAATATTAAACAGGTAACTATATATATGAGAGATGGAGTTATTGTGTGTTATTGACAACCTCAGCATCTTCCGTTCACGTCGCAAAGAGTATCAGTCAATGATCCATTCAGCCAAACAGGACTACTTCTCCAATCTAATTCTTACCTCTTCTAACTCATCCAGGCAGCTTTATTCTGTGTTCTGGTCTCTCTCATCCCCTTGCACATCCTCGATCCCAGATCCTACTAGCCTCACAGACTTTTTTCCAACAAGATCTGGTCCCTTTGTTCAGCATTGCCCTCTTATCCATCCCCTCTCTTGCCTGTTCCCTTGTGTCGTCACCCCTGCCTGGGCCAAAGGCCTAAAGGCACAGGGCTGCCAATGTTAGTCCTTAAAAAAAGAATTATACTATTCTTGTCCACAGCTTGGACTTCTGGGACTTGTAGTTGTTTCTCCTTATTTAAAGACAGTAGTGTGAAACTGATGGTTTTAAAGGCAAACAAGAATTTATTTATCTTCCCCAAAAACACTAAGGCTCAACACAAACGTTAGGATTCTTCTCCAAGCAATAACATCAGGAAATTATACACAAACTGGAACTGAAACTGCTTCATAAGCCTTTTAACACATGTAACTGTTTGCATCAAACATTCAGCAAACAAAACATAGCTTCTTCCTCCAAGCAAAGGTAAATGTCCATTTTTATCTTCTGCTTCATCAGTAATTCAAATACAAGTTATGCACGTATTCTTTGCATTAGAAGCAATGCCTAGCATTAACACAGCTAGGTTAACTCATCCTGTTTCTTCAGTGCTTTCTCGGTTAAAGACTTTTTTTTTCAGAGAGCTTTCAATCTGCCTTCTGGCACAATGAACAGTCCATTGCTAATTCCTCAGTTATAGAATCCTGCTCAGGACAGTCTACCTGCATTTCTTCCTGCTCTACGGCATGTATGTCTGACTCTGAGCTTTCATGAACTGTTTCTGGCTTAATGCTCTGTAAGAGCTCCTGGACTTCCCTCCACAGGTGCTCTCCACAATAAGGAATGTTTGTGCCTGGAATGTGAGGATTCCTTCTCCGGATCAACTGCCTCAGTTCTTCTAACTTGTTCAGCCCTGGTTCTTTGCACCAAGCTGGGTTCTGGTCACTTCTAGCTGTGACTTTGTCCACCCACCTTTTGGCAGCTTGAACTCTTTGAGCTGGTCCACGAACCGTTTGAATTGCAGCCTGACCCTCGTCAGCAATTCTCCTAGCCACACCTTGGCTGGCTTCAGGATTAACAGCCCTCCTCCTGCAAGCCTGGCTTTCTTTATGGCTGCTACTTTGACTGCTGAACTCGCCACCGAAGTCTTCACCGTTCTCCTCCCTGATGATCTCCTCTCTGCTCCTCGGTGATCTCCTTTCTGCCCCCCTGGGTTTATAAGGCTGTTTCTTAACTAGCGTACACTGCTTCCTACTCAGGTGTTTTTCATTACTCCCGAAGCCTGCACTTAGGTTAGCAGAGCTTGGGTGTGGCCTCACTTCAGTAACTGCATGTTCTCTTCCTTTACCTGCACTCTGAAAGCTGTGAATTCCCTACCTGTCTCTCTCCTTAAAGGTATATTTACAATTTTCCTCTATTTCCATGGGCTCAGCAGAGCTCTCCTCATCACACTTGTCACCTCCTTTGCCACAGTCTTTAGCACCACCCTTTTTCCATACTTGGTCAACCTTCCGTTCAATTACTTCAAATACACTATTACACACCATCTCATCCTCCCGAAAGAGAACCTGCCCCCTGGATCCATTGCTTTCTAAATGGCTGCTTGAGCCTCCCTCACTCTTCTTCCTCCTATTCTTTCAATGCTTAATTCTAGTTTCTCCACTGGTTGTTTTCCCTCTCTCTGGAAGCACGCCCTAGTTCACCCCATTCTTAAGAAGCCCTTCCTTCACCTCTCTATTCCTACAAATTGGTGCCCCATCTCTAATCTGTCCTTCCTTTCCAAATTTCTTGAGCAGTTCATCTTTGCACAGCTGTCTTCTCATTTCACCTCCATCAATGCTCTTCATCCACGTCAATATGGCTTCAAGGAAGGTCATATTACAGAGTCTATTCTCCTCTCTCCTGAACGAACTTCACTCCACTCATGATCACGGGGACTTCACTATTGTTGTTTTTCTCGACCCCTACTCAGCCTTTCATTTGGTTGACCACCACACTCTTATCATGCATCTCATTGATCACAGTATTTCAGGCACCACCTTGAAATGGTTTTGATCCTTCCTCACTGCCCGTTCATTCTCGGTTCAGTCTTCCTCTTCTGCTTTCCCCTGTATGCCCCTCTCTTGTGGTGTCCTGACCCCTCTTCTCTTTAATATTTTTCTGGCTCCCCTCACTCTTCTAATAAAGCAATCTATTATCTCCATGTATTACTATGCGGATGATATCATTCTCCTGCATCAAATATCCTCCTCAGTTCCCGATATTGCCCCCCCCCCCTTTAATTCCTGGTTGGACCGCATCCCTTCCTTGATGTGTGAAAATTTCCTTCAATTGAACCACTCTAAATTGTCTGCTACTTGGATCACCTTTGGTGCCCCTCCCTGGCTCCTATCCTTTCCTCTGTCCCTATACCCCTGGGGCCCGATTTTCAAAGGCATTTACAGGGGTAACTTTCATAGTTACCCATGTAAATGCCTTATCCGGGATTTTCGAAGGGCATCTACACAGGTAGTGCCGTTCGAAAATCCCAGATATGTTCCTAATGCACCCAGATGCTACACTGTTAGCATCGAGGCATTATAGGGGTGTTCTGGGGTGTTCCGGGGGTGGAAGAAGGGGCTAACCAGGTAGCACCAATTTTCGATACTACCTACTTAGCCCTCTGCACCTACTACAATCAAAAAACTTAACATACCACAATCCAGACCTAAATGCAACCAACAAACATACTGCAAAACATTTGAACTCTATGTTCCTTCACTATGGAACTCCCTTCCTGACATACCACAAAGTATTACCAGTCTCCCTGCCTTCTGCAAGCACCTGAAAACTCACCTATTCACTGAACACTTTGGACCCTCCACCTAACCCCCCACCATCAACATAACACTACCAAAACTATTTCATAATTGTAAATAGTTGTTGATTACACAATTTAGCTGAAAGTTTGTATATAGTACTAAAGTTATAATACTAGTATGTTTGTTAACAAAATGTTGAACTGTTTCAAGTGTTAACTTTTACGCTGTTCCTTGTACAACATATGTTTACTGTAAAATGTTCTATTCTCTGTAAACCGCTTTGACCTGGTGAAAAGCGGTATATAAACCTAGCTAAATAAAATAAATAACTAAAATAAAGATAGGTGTGAAAACCCTTGCCTATCTTTAAGGAGCAGGGGCTAAGTGGATAGCATTGAAAATCAGTGCTACCCAGTTTGCTCCTGTGGCTTACGGTTTGTGCGGCAAGACCCAGATTTTCAATGCTGGGGCCACATAAGACCCCAGCATTGAAATCCGGGTTAGGCGGAAAGGGGGCAGGCTATGCATAGCACTGCCCAGTTCAAAATCAGGCCCCTGGTTCCTTCCTTCAGATATATTGTAGTGATTCTTGATTCTTCTCTATCTTTCCCAGAACACATTGCCTCTACTGTATCTTCTACCATTCCTTCTACTATGTCAGATCTGTTTAGTATATCATTTCCTCTCTCATGCTGCTTTGACCACTCTCCTCTTCCTTGTCATCACAAGACTTGACTACTGTAGCATTACTCTTGCCAGTCTTCCTCAGTATCACCTTCACAGACTCCAACTACTTCAAAATACAGCCACACGTATTCCAACTTTCTCCGCTTGCTTTGACCACGTTTCTCCGCTTCTTGCTCGTCTTCACTGGTTGCCTGATTGCTTTTGGATCCAATACAAAATACTTACTTTTGTCCACTGAACCATTCATACCTCCATTCCACAATATCTTTCTGACTTCCTTCACTTTCATACTCATTGACGGATCATGGTTCTGAGAGACAGATTGCAGTTCTGAGAGACAGTAATAACCACGAGGTAATGCTGCCCGGAGACAGTCGTCCTGCCAAAGAGGCTGGGGGAAAAAGCTGTGGGTTCTTGGGGTGTTGGTATAACCTGGGAAGGCACTTCCTTCACTGTGACTTTCAGGCTGCTGGGATATAAAACTTAGCTAAGCCGAGCCCTCCTTCATCGGCTAACACATTATCAAGAGTTCGAAGGCTGTTCTCTTTGCTGAACTTTCTGTTTTTCATTGGAGGGCGCAGTCAGACATTAACTGCTCCCAGTTAGAAGTAGAGCTAGGAACCATTGAACGGGAAATGAAACCTACGAATAATCGTTAGATAGATGACCTGGTGGGGGCCGTTCATTTATTAGACTCACAGGGAAAGCAAACTCGGCCTGGATATGTATAAAGGAGCCTCTCTACTCTGTGTCCGAACCAACTGCTGCTCTCTCTGTGCTTGATCCATGTTTTTGGATACATTTGTCTCCAGCAGGAAATTGCGCGCCTGAAGCAGCTCTCCCATCGGGGATTGAGCAGGCCGGAGCCAGCTTGAACTGGCCGTTTGCCGCATCGCTCAGCCCAATCGGGGCAGCCTTCATCTTCTTCTTAAGGGTGCGCCATCGGGCGCGTGGTCAGAGGCAAACAGACTCTGGCTCCGAAGCAGCTCTCCCATCGGGGATTGAGCAGGCCGGAGCCAGCTTGAACCAGAATCCACCGCATCGCTCGGCCCAATCGGGGCAGCCTTCACCTCCTTCTTAAGGGAGCACCATTGGGTGTGCCCGCACCTGTCGGGCCCGCGCCTGAGGGCCTCACCAGAGGGTCCTTTGGCGTGGCCCTTAGGCGGGGTCCTGCGAGGAGGACACCCCCACCCTCACCGAGAACCATCTAAAACAGCCAATATTGCGGAAAAACCAAACAAAACAACCACAAAACTAACCGCACATTGGAGATCACCAGAATCATGGTAGCGGGCAACACTTCAAGGGACGCCGCGCTCTCAGCAAAACGAATGTAGACAAAGACCTAATGGTGTTAACACTGCACAATATTGTATATGCCATCTACCGGACATATTTGTGAGAACTATATTACCCAGAATTGTCCTGTTAAAATGTTCTACTAATGCTATGACAATAATCAAATAGACTGTCACTAGCCGGCATGGAATACCTGGGTAAAACTCCTTCTGTATAGACCTTCTGTATAGACCTTTGATCGCTAACACTGTATTAAAGTAATCAAGCCTATGCATAGTATGCACTGTTACACAAAATAGCCATTACTGTAAAATATAGCCACTGCTGCATTAATTAATCCCTGCTATAAGCATTAGTCTCTGCTTTACGACATTGTCATTGCTGTACAAGTTAGCCACTACTGTTAACCTAGAAATTCCTTTACAAGTATTCATTGTTGCTTTAAAAAGCTCTCATTGAAGTGCAAAGAATTCACTGCTGTGCAAGTTAGTCGCTAATGATCATTGCTGTACAAGGTAATTACTGCCACACACAGAAATCACTGCCCCCACAACCCAACATGGCCATATCCATCCTAACCCTAACCAGTTTGTACCTCCTCAGCAACGCACTCAATGGCTCCCTCACTTCGGCCGCCAACCATAACCCCATTCCAATCCTACAAGGCCGAGGAAGGAGATATCAAGGCAGCACACGCTGTACACCAACAGAATCCTTTCAAGACTCTCACCCACACTTAATCTACATACTACTCCAACACCCCACAAAGCCCAAAGTGGCGCAGCCCCAAAGCCCACGCAACATGAAGTGTGCCCTCATAAATGCATGATCAAACCGCAGGAAATGGCCAGCCATCACCGACCTTATAACACACCTTGAGCATAACATCCTACTGGTCACTGAATCATGGCTCACCGACTTAGATTCAGTCCTTATCAACTAACTCATCCCCCCCAACTTTTCAATCCACACTTGCCACAGAGCTAACCACAGAGGAGGTGGCGCATTCATCCTATTACATACAGAGCTCCAATATCAACTGATCAGCTCCAACAGCACAACACACCTTGATACAATCACCATAACCAACAACCATAGCACCATCAACCTAATCTACAGATCCCCATCCTCCTCCCCTGAAGACCTCGCAACCATAATTGACCTTGCCTGCAACCCCAAGAACACATACAGGCCAAACTGGATATTGGGAGACTTTAACCTACCAGCTCTTCAAAATACCCATTCCAAAGCCTTCCTTGAAGCACTCAACGACCTTGGCTATGAACAGATAGTTGAGGCACCCACCCACCAGAAAGGAAATGCACTAGACCTCATCTTCATCCCACGACCAGACATAAGTCTGAACTATAACTTTGACCTAGCCATCACCCCAGTCCCATGGTCAGACCACAACCTAATCAAATTCCAGATACCCATGCATCAGGATAGCAACCTGCCTAGGAAAGCAGCTGAGAACTCATCGGCACCTAGAGGACATTTCAGACCCTTCGACAAAGAAGCGATCCTCAATGAAGTCCTTCCAAACCTCAAGCTGGCTTTGCCTAACCTGGAGGAAATGATGGCCACATGGAATAACAGCCTGAGATCCTTCATATGCCTACCTGCTCCAGACAAGCTATCTGTCCCAGATAAGCCACCAAGAGGTAGGAAATCAGCACAATGGTTCTCCGCGGATCTACAGACCCCACTACTTCTCCTTAGGAAACTAGAAAGAAGATGGTGGTGCTCCTGGTCCTCAGATGACCAGGCAGCCTACACCTCCCACCTGAAGCTACACCGAGGCTCAATCTCAGTGAAAATGAAAGAATACCACTCCGAACTCCTGCGCCGATCCCTAAACAAACCTCACAACCTCTTCTACATAGTGAAGACCCTGACGAAAGAACCTTCACCTACCCAATCAACCATGTTACACCCTCAGGAATACGCAGACTACGTACTAGCCAAATCCAGCAACATCAGTGCAGCCACGAAGTCCATTCCTAGTCACAACCCACACCAACTAATGCTGCTCACCTCTCTCACAACACCATCGGCCAGAGGCATCGAGGACATCATTGCAGCCATCAACTCCACCACTGACCCAAACAACCCCTGTCGAGCATTCTGGATAAGATCGCAATGAACTCAGCCCAACTCTAGCCAAGATCATGGAGCTGTCCTTCTCCACAGGAATCTTCCCAGCATGCCTCAAACAGACGTCAATCCGGCCCCTTCTGAAGAACAACAAACTGAACCCTCAGAAGGTAGAATCCTATCGACCAATCTCAAGCATCCCGCTTCTAGCCAAGATAATTGAGAAAGTCGTCCAACAGCAAATCCAAGACCACATCAATTCCACTGCCCCTCTCAACCCATGCCAACATGGCTTCAGTGAATCACATGGCATCGAAACACTTCTTGCCCTGCTTCTCAACACATAAATCACAGGGATTGACAACATCAGACGAGGATATGCCCTGATCTTCTTGGACATCGCCGCAACTTTTGACTCCGTCAACCACGAACAGCTCCTGATACGTCTCCAGGAGAAGGGAATCCAGGGTTCAGCCTGGAGCTGGTGCAAATCATATCTAACAGATAGATGGCAGCAGGTACGAACAGGCTCTATGACCTCTGAGCCTTTTCAACAAAAACATGGAGTTCCCCAGGGCTCCTCGCTCTCTGCTCTATTATTCAATATATATATGCAGCCCATATGTGCAATCATCTGTTCCTTCAACATCTCCTGCCTGATTTATGCGGATGACATACTACTCTTCACCCCATTCACTATCGACCAACCAGACTTCTCATCACTAGTAAAATGCTTTGAAGCCGTAACTGACTGGCTCCACTCACAGAGTCTCAGGATAAACTTCAGCAAGACAGACATGCTGTTCATCATGAGGGATCAAACCTTCTCCCCACCAGCAACATTAAAGATGAGAGATGCCGAGCTCCTGAGTAGATCTACCATCCGCTACCTAGGAGTCACGCTAGACCAGCACCTTGACTTGAAAGCGCACATAGGCAACACCATCAAGAAAGTCTACCATAAGATGCAGACAATTCGACATCTCCGACTCTTGCTGTAACCAGAAGACGTCCGAATAGTTTTCTAGGCACTTGTAAGCCCCCACTTTGACTACGCCAATGTGATCCTGCATGGACTCCCTAAGAAAACACTAAACCCACTACAGTTAGCAATAAATGCTGCTGCCCGCTTTCTACATGGGGCCTCTAGAAGAGACCACATCACCCCAATCCTAAAAGACCTGCACTGGCTACCAATCTATTGCTGGCTCACCTACAAAGTAGTACTGATAACATTCAAAGCCATCAACAAAATATCCTCTAACTCCTTGACGGACCTCCTCCACCCCACTCCTGCAATCAGAGCAAGAAGATCCTTCGCCACCAACACACTAACAACCCCCAGTGAAGTAACAAAATGCACTCCCGCAACAAAGAACAGAGCCTTCATGTTCTACGCACCTACTTGCTGGAACGAGCTCCCAGCTACCCTCCACACGATCACTGATCTTGCCCAATTCAGAAAGGCACTAAAGCACCACCTTTTTCTCCTACACTACTTACAGGCCAAAAACACGTCCTCACCTGCCATATTCCCTACAAGCTAACTGTAAATAGCAGACAACCCTGTAAATAAATTACATCCTTGTACATAGTTCTTAGGGTAAGCCATGTTGCTACAACTGCGCAGTGACATCCTGCTTAGACTGTTTATAGCCTGTATATAGTTACCCCAGTTCTAAAGCCAAGTTGCATTACCCATTCAATGTAAGTGCAAAGCAGGCTCTTCCTGCTCTGTACAAAATGTTAGCTGTAAACCGCACTGATTTTAATGAGCGCGGTATACAGAAGCATTAAATAAATTATCTCCTCCTACGTTCAGTACATACCTATCATCTTGCCCTTCCCTCTGCTTCCCAGGACTATCTTGAACATACACGACACCCTGCTTCCTTTTTTCTGGGTCCCTCTCTTTGGAACTCTCTCCCTCCATCACTTCATTCTGAACCTTCTTTCTCTAGGTTTAAGGCTGCTTTAAAAATCCACTTTTTCAGTTTAGCTTTTCATGCCACTAATCCCCCTTCATGACTCACCCAGGTCCTCTCTCTTTTCTTCCCTCCCTACTCTGTCTCCTTCCCCTTCTCCCCCTTCCCATCTTCCTCTTACTGCTTTTAGTTCTTCTACCTGCTCGCTCTCTCTCCTATCATATACGATAATGGCATTCCTTTCCTTTTCCCTCTTCTGTAGCCCTTTATGTTCACTGTTTTAATGCTTTGGCCTAAGCCATTTATCAAAAACCCAAATACAGATAAAGATAAGGTTCCTCATGGGAGACTCTTGGCGAAAAATAAAAAGTCATAGGATTGGAGGCAGTGTAGTATTGTGGATCAGAAACTGGTTAAAAGATAGAAAGCAAAGAGAAGGGCTAAATGGCCAATTTTCTCAATGGAGAAAGTAAATAGTGGAGTATTCCAGGGATCTGTGCTGGGCCCACTGCTTTTTAACATATTCATAAATGGTCTGGAAATGGGAATAAAAGTGAGGTGATCAAATTTGCAGATGGCACAAAATTATTCAAAGTTGTTAAAACACATGAGAATTGTGAGACATTGCAAGAGGACCTTGATAAATTGGAACACTGGGCGTCCAAATGGCAGATTAAATTTAATGTGGACAAATACAAAGTTATGCACCTGGGAAAGAACAACCCAAACTTTGTTAACATGATGCAACGTAGCACCTTAGAAACCACCACCCAGGAAAAAGATTTAGGCCCATCGTGGATATGTTGAAACCCTTGGTCTAGTGTGCAGTGGCAGCCAAAAAAGCAAATAGAATGCTAGAAATCATAAGTAAAGGAATGGAGAATAAACAAACAATATTATAATGCCTCTGTACTATTTCATGGTGCGAACACACCTTGAATATTGTGTACCATTCTGGTCAATGTATCTTAAAAAGGATATAGCGGAATTAGAAAAGGTACAGAGAAGAACCACCAAAATGGTAAATGGGGATGGAAGGATACCCCTATGAGGAAAAGCTTAAAAGGTTAGGAATCTTCAACTTGGAACAGGGAAGGCTGAGGGGAGATATGATAGAGGTCTATAAATTAATGAATGGAGTGGAATGGGTTAAAGTAGATCGGTTGTTTACAAATCAAAAAGTAGAAAGACTAGAGAACACGCAATGAAGCTACAGTGTAACCCATTAAGGACTAATAAGAGAAAATATTTCCAATTATTTCTCAAGATATTGTTCACAACATACCTAACATGCAAAGGTATCAATAATGTTGACCACAATTGTACGAGAAAATATTTTCTCACTCAACGCATAATCAAACTCTGGAATTCGTTACCGGAGGATGCAGTAAAAGCTGTTAGTGTAGCTGGGTTTAAAAAAGGTTTGGACAAGTTCCTGGAGGAAAAGTCCATAAACCATTATTAAAGAGAACCCAGGAAATCCACTGCTTACCCCAGCATGAACATTGTGTAACCTGTGTACCTTTTGGGAACCTGCCAGGCACTTGTGTCCTGGATTGGCCACTGTATCCAGGCACTTGTGTCCTGGATTGGCCACTCAGGATACTGAGCTTGATGGACCTTGGTCTGACCCGGTATGGCATTTCTTATGTTCTTACCTAATAGCCCTTCTGCAATATCACTTTCAAAAATGTTAAAAAGAATTGGACCAAGGACTGGCCCCTGTGGCACATCACTTGTAACATCCTTCTCTTCAGAGTGAGCTCCATTTACTTATACCCTTTGTCACCTTCCACTCAATCAATTTCTAACTCAGTCAGTCACTTTAAGATCCATCCCTAAGGCCTCAATTTATTTATAAGTCGCCTATGCAGAACGGTGTCAAAAGCTTTACTGAAATCTAAGTACACCACATCCAGAACTCTCCATCCATCCAGTTCTTGGGTCACCTATTCAAAGAGTTAATGAGATTTGTCTGACAATACCTGTTTCTAGTAAAATCATGTTGTCTCAGATCTAGGGGTGATTGTTTTTGATGACAGGTAGAAGGATGCTTGGGTACATAGGGAGAGGAATGGCCAGCAGGAAAAAGGAGGTGATTGTGCCTCTGTATAAGTCTTTGCTGAGACCTCATTTGGAGTATTGTGGGAAATTCTGGAGACCACACCATCAAAAGGATATAAACACAATAGAATCTGTGCAGAGGGTGGCTACCAAAATCAGTAGGCTTCATCATAAGGCATTTGGGGACAGACATAAAGATCTTAATATGTATATTTTGGAAAAAAGACAGGAGAGGGGAAATATTATAGAGATGTTTAGATATCCACATATCATAAATGCACAGAAGGAGAGTGTCTTTAAATTGAAAGAAAAATCTGCAACAAGGGGGCATAGGATGAAGGTGAAAGGGGATAGACTCAGAAGTAATTTGTGGAAATAGCTCCTTATGGAAAGAACGCTAGATGCGTGGAATATTTCCCAATGGAGATAGGAGAGACAAAGGCTGAATCTGAATTCAAGAAAGCATGGGACAAACACGATAGTTGGAATGGAAGTGCAGACTGAATAGGCCAGATGGACTTGGTCTGCTGTCATGTTTCTATGGGGTATGTTTACCAAACCGTGATAAAGGAGCAAGATGTGCTAAGGCACTTTAACAGGAGACAAGGTGCCTCAAGGCACCGTTAGATGTGGTAAGGTCCCTAACATGAGGTAAGGCATCCTAAGGAGAGACAAGGTGCCCTAAGGTGGAAAGCATATTGTTTATTATATTGTTTATAATCACTTGATATACCGCCTCCCATTACATCGAGGCGGTTTACAATAAAACTATAAAATACATAAAATGGTTAAAAAAAGAAAAGGAAAATAACAATACTTAAAAAAAATACTCTTTTTTTTTTTTTTTTTAAAGGATAGGAGAAAAAGAAGGCCAGGATAGAAAAGATAGATTGCAAATAGGAGCAAATCATAGGGGAAGCAGAAATCACTAGAGAAGATTAAAAGCAGTAGAGAAAAAATGTGTTTTAAGACGGGAGCGGAAAGTAGGCATGGACTATTCTAAATGGAGGTCAGTGGGGAGGGAGTTCCAAAGAGCCGGACCAATGTAAAAAAAGGCTGATTGCCGGGTAGAGTGAAGGTGAGCTTGAGAGGGAGAGGGGAGGTGCAAGCGATTAATATGAACTGAACGGAGACTGTGGGTGGGAGTGTGAAAGGTTAATAGATCGGATAAATACTGAGGGGTGTGCAGATAAATAGCCCAATGGACAAGAGTGAGGATCTTGAACTGAATCCGAAAGTTTATTGGCAACCAGTGCAGATGCTGAAGAATGGGAGTGATATGGTCACGGGGAGAGGCATGGAGGATCATCCGAGCTGCAGTATTCTGTATAAGTTGTAATCGGTGGTGCTGGTATTGGGGAATGCCAGCATAAACAGGATTACAAAAATCTATCCTAGTGATAACTAAAGAAAGCAAGAGGGTGGAAAGAGCCTGAGGGGAAAGAAATGGTCTGATGGCACGGATTCGTCTAAGATAATGGAAAGAGCAACGGGACACCTGGGAAATGTGATCATGAAACGAGAGATTATTTTCAAAAAAGACACCTAAATACCGAAGCTTAGTGACTAGAGATATTGAGATACCCGAAAAAGATGGAGCAAGTGATGGAGCAGTAGAGTTGTGAGGAAACCATATAGCTGCGGTTTTAGAGATATTCAACACAAGACAATTTGTAGAAAGCCAGGAAGAGACCATAGATAGACAGGCATTAAGGGGAGCAATATCAGGTTGGGAAGAGGATGTGTGGTGTAGAAGAAAGATATCATCTGCATAGTAGCAACCAGAAATACCCGATTGCTGTATCAAAAGGGCAAGGGGGGTCAGAAAAAGATTAAATAAAAGAGGAGCCAATATAGAGCCCTGGGGGACACCGCAAGAAAGAGGAAAGGCATCAGTAGTGACAGAAGAAGAAGTGACTGCAAATGACCGAGAGTGTAAATAAGAATAGAACCAGTGGTAAACAGTACCCCGGAGACCTGCATCCCGTAATCGAGCAAGAAGAACAGAGTGATCCACCAGATCAAATGCAGCGGAAAGATCTAAAGAGACCGCCACCGTGATGTCACCACGATCGTGAGATGAATGAATTTCATTCAGAACTGCTGTAATAATGGTTTCGACACTATGTCCAGTCCTAAAGCCGGACTGCCGAGGGTGAAGAAATTGTGTGGAATCTAGATGGTGCGAGAGTTGGGAGAAAACTGCCTTTTCCAAGAGCTTTGATGCAAAAGGAAGATTGGAAACAGGTCGATAATTTGCTGGCACAGAGGGGTCCAAAGATGGATTTTTAAGCAAGGGCCGGACCACAGCATGTTTCCATGTGTGAGGAAATAAACCAGAGGACATACTGGAATTGATAATAGTAAGAAGTGGATGCAGTAGATCAGAAGAAGAATCAGAAAACCAACTGGAAGGTATAGGATCTGATAAACTAGTGGTTTTATGGGAAGTGGACAGGAGCTTAATGCTGCTGTAAGCCAAATGCTGGACAGAACACCAAGGAATGTCAATGTAAAGGTGATGGAAGGAAGGACAGGTGGGAGTTGATGGACCTGACACATTGGTGGGCACCTTATTTGGCAGCCAGTAAAGTGGATAAGCATGTGGCAGACAGCTGTACCGATGCACAGGGTGGTGTCAATGTAAAGTGCAGTAAAGTGCTGCAGTGACAAAGTGTGGCATAGGAAGGGGAAGATGTGTCCCCCAGTAAAGGAAGAAATGGCAGGAAGTTTGCAGCAACAGGACAGAGTAGTAGTGGGTACATGCAGATCAGGCACAGGAGAGGCGAGCACGAAGAGCTGTAATGCAGAAAAGGGTACCAGTGTAGGTCATGGGGTAGCAGCCTGCACAAGAAGACATGACTGTACACAACCGACAGAGGCAGATAGATGGGCTGAAGGACAGATGGTGGCTGAGGAGAGGATGGTATGGGCTGGCAGCACAGAGCTGCAGAGCCCTATTACATGTGTGAAAATGATCTGAGTAGCACAGTCACTAAAAGTGACAAGTAGGAATTAAACCCCTGTCCCCTGCTTACAGAGACCTTGAACTAACCAATAGGCTACACCTCTACACTTCTTTGCACAACAACAGCTGGATACAAATAGACTGCAGGTCACCGCCTAAAATGTCTGCTGTGTGTGCCGGTATAGGGTAGCCTCACCAGTACCCATGATGCAGTGCATTTGCAGAACAGAAGTCTACAGCTGATCACCGAATGGAGAATGCACATATTCATCACCTCAGCTCAGTAAGAGGAACTGTCAGTGTGTGATACAAGCACAGAGCAACTACAAACTGTGCTACTGAGCAGTTTCTGTGGTCACCCTGAGGGTGAGGATGAACACCCAGCAACAGTCCCCTGTACCTGCAGTGCTAGAGGTGGTCTTGATTGCAGTTCCTCATCATTGTTAGTGTGTGGCAGGTGACATCTGCAGTGTGATATGCTAGTCACCTTGTGTCATGCTGTATGTGCTAGTTGCATTTACCTCTGTTGGACCTTGACCTCCCTAGAACATTGCATTGCAATACCCAGTGTTATGATGTTGATTGCCATGGCCGTCACCTACCAGGGAGAAGGGGACCCTAGACATGCATGGGGTTGTTACTAAGATCCTGTTGGCCCTATCTGTCATAGTAGGAGTAGGCCTGGAACACCTCACTTTCAAACCATCTAGGTTTAACAGTCACCCAAAGCAAATACCTGTTGCCAACCTCTGAGTATCCCAACAAGGCACATACCAACTGCAGACAGTCCATTGGCCACTATGCATTACATGTGCACAGAGCAGCCATGTGCACTCAGGCTTGGAATATACTGTATGGACACCCAGCAGTTGATTCAGTGATCAGGCCCCCAGGACAGGAAGTGCACCGATATCACTAGAACCAGACACTGTAATAGCAATATGTGGATACATAGACATGCCATGGTCACCACAGAGTGAGAGTGCTCTCCAAGCATGACATGATGTGACCACTTGCTCCATGCCGGTGTCAGTCGGGCACTATGATGTCCCAGCCATTGCCCTACCCCTGATGCAGATGCATCCTGGCCAATCCTCCCTGTTCGGGCCATACCCACAATACTTTGCTCCTCATCATGCACAGGCTAACTCTGGAAACAGCTTAGGCACTGCGAGGCTCAGTGAGGAGTAGAAAGCCACAAAACAATGGATGGACACACACACACACTCATACCGATGCACTGTGCAAAATGGGGATGGTTGGCATTCCTGCCTGCCACTTTGGTCCCAATCTCAGCTCAGGCATTGTTAAGGTGTATTCATTGTGCAGGGGCTAGTGGTGTGCTCTAATGTTAACAGCTGCTCAGTGTGCTGGACCTGTCAGCCTGATTCTCCATCCAGCTGAGGATAGAGGAGCCTGTATGTGTGGGTGTTTGTACCCTTGTTCTCTGATTCATTGGGGGTTGCACATGTTGGTGTTGTACCTGCACTGTGGGATAAAATGTAGCCACAGGGACATACACTGCATGATTCACAGCCAGGACCTGAACCTGTGATCCTCTGCCCCTATACACACTAACTGTGTGTATTGTGCCACAGTGTTACAGCAATGCCTAGGACTGACATGCTTCCCATCAGAGGGACCTTGGCACATGTTGCACTGTGTATGGCACACTAGATCAGGGCATAGCTTTGGTCTTCTGCAGGCGGGTGCCACTACCCCCTCTGCCAAAATCCCCATGCTATGCTGACATTCCCATGTGTTGTCAGTGTTGGTGGTGTGCAGCCCCAGGCCAGCCAACATGGGGGTAGGTGGGTGCCTAGTGCACAGGATATGGCAGGGGGCGGGGGTGGCATGCATAGACGGCCATTCATCCCCCCCCAACCATATGCCTCATCAGGGACCCCATCACCACCTGCCAATGTTATATCTCTTCAACCTGGGAAAGAGATGACTGAGGGGTGTTATGGTATAGAAAATATTGCCTGGAGTAGAGCAGGTAAATGTAGGTTGATTGTTTATGCCATCAGAATGTAGAAAGACTAGGGAACATGCAATGCAACTACATTGTAACCCATTTAGGACTACTAGGTGAAGATATTTTTCCGATCAATGCATTATCAAACCCTGCAATTCATTAGCAGAGAATGTAATGAAGCTGTTAGTGTAGCTGGGTTTAAGAAATGTTTGGACAGGTTCCTGGGGAGAGTCCATAAACCGTTGTTAAAGAGGATCCGGGATATGCACTGCTTGTTCCATTACAAGCATTGTGAATCCTGTCTTTTGGGGAAACTGTTAGTTATCTGTTAAAATCTGGCATATTTTCAGATCCTATGTGCTTATGTGCCAGCTAGGAAACTGCCTGGTCCACCCTGTGCACCAGCAGCTCCCACTGCATGATCCACATGCACAATGGAGCACTACTATTACTTTCTTGGGCTCACCTATCTGTGCAGCACATTGCATACGTTTAAATAGGCTCTTTTTCCTCAAATAGCATCCTTACTGAAAGGTTTTGATATGCGGTAAGGTTCCTGATATTAAAGTGACAGCGTTAAGGGAACCGGGCCTTGTTCCCGCCCATTCCCCACCCATTGACCCCCTACTCTCTGTCCATAGGGGTACTGCACATCTTAAGGTGCCTTACGGCGCCTTATCTCCTTTTAAGGCACCTTATCACGTCCTAAGATGCCTTGTCTCGCCTTAGGAAGTCGTCACCTTACCGCACTTGGTTCTGTTAACTCACGTTATATGGCCCAAGGCACTCTAATGTCAGCACACCCCCTCCCCGCCCACTGCTTTATATGGCTTCAGGCACCGTAACACTGCCCTTACTGACAGTGACTTTACCGTGGTTTAGCAAACATACTGTTATGTTTCTAGTCTAGTTCTATGGTTAGACAAGCTTCTAGTGTAAACGCTTTGCTCCATCTTTACAGGGTACATAAGAAAAAATAAAAAAATATCAGAGCATTTTTTTTATTGTTTATTGCACTTGACATACCACCTTTCAATTATAATAGCAAGGTGGTATACATACATCAAAAAGCAAAAGGATATGGCCGGTGGCCTGGAAAAGAGGAAAAGAAGCTACAATAATTATAGGACAGTAGAAAGAGAATCAGGTACACCAGAGAAAGGGATACACACATGAGGCGTGGGGGTCAAACAGAAGGAATGGGGAGGTTGAAAGCACAGGAAAAGAAATGTAAAAATGGTGGGTTCTGTTATCTGACTAGAACTGCTGATTCTTGTTCTGTGTTCACATTTAATAACAGAGCCCACCATGCATTGAATAGGAAAGATAGCGTAGCTGCCAGAAATTCCCTAAGTTCCCTCAATACTCTTGGATGTTAAAGTGAGTGATCATCAGGCATCCAGTGATCACTGGATGGCATGGTTCAGTATTGCTCGTGAGGTGTTCGTTAAACTAAAAGTAGGCAAAACAATGGGTAATGAAGGAATATAGAGAAGTTCTGACAGCTCTTCTAAACTTTTTTTAGAGTTGAGAGTGGTCCTGAAGGACAGGAGGAGAAGCATGGATGTAGTCTATCTCCACAAAAAGAGAAGTAAGGAGGAATGTGGGAACTAGAAACTGGTTAGTCTGACCTCTATGGTGAGTGAGTTAATAAAAACACAACTAAAACAAGAGAGAGTGCAGTTCCTGGAAGCCAAAGGATTGCAGGATCAGAGGCAGCATGGTTTTACTAGAGGTAGGTGGTCTTATCAGGCAAATCTGTTTAATTTCATTGGCTGAGTGATCAGAAAGTTGGATCAAGGGAGAGAGCTAGATGTTCTGTACTGAGATTGACCACTTATAAACAGTTCCACATTGGCTACTTATAAATAAACTGAACACCTTTTGGAATGGGCTCTAAAGTGACTGGGAGAGAAATTGGTTGAGTGGGAGGTGACAAAGGGTAGTGGTAAATGGAGTTCACTTTGAGGATAAGGATGTTACCAGTGGTGTGCAGCAGGGATTAGTCCTTGGTCTAGTTCTTTTAAACATTTTGTAAATAATATTGGAAAGGGCTGTCAGGTAAGGCTTGTCTCTTTGCAGATGCTACTAAAATCTGCAATAGGTAGACACTTTGAAAGGTGTAAATAATACAAGGAAAGATCTAACAAAATTTGAAGAATTGTCTAGAATTTGGCAGCTGAAATTTAATGCTAAAAAATGCAGGGTCATGCATTTGGATTGCAAAAATTCAAAGACGCGGTACAGTATAGGGGGTGAATAATTTCTGTCCATGAAAGAAGAGCAGAATCTGAGGTGATTGTTTCTGATGATCTTAAGCTGGCTAAACATGTAGAAAATGTGACGGTGAAAGCCAGAAAGATGCTTGGAGTGCATATGGAGGGGATGTGGCCAACAGGAAAAAGGAGATGATAGTATCTCTGTATAATTCTGTGATGAGCCCTAATTTTGAGTACTGTGTGCAACTCTGGAGACCACACTTTCAAAAAGATATAAACATGATAGAGTTGGTGCAGAGGGCGGTTGCTAAAATGGTCAGTGGTTTTCATTACAAAGCATATGTAGACAGATGAAAAGATTTCAGTATGTATACTTTGGAAGAAAGTCAGGAAAGGAAAGATATGATAGGCCATCATGTTTCATGTTTCTAAATGTCCCTATCTAGTCTGTCCTTCTTTATCAACTACAATAGTCCCCTTTTTACCTTCAGAGATCCTCTGTGTTTGTCCGATGCTTTTTTGAATTCAGATACTGGGAGACTATTCCATGCATCTACCACTCTTTCCATAAAGAAATATCTCCATATATTACTCCTGAGTCTATCCCCTTTCACTCTCATCCTATGTCCCCTCGTAGCAGAGCTTGCCTTCAATTAAAAGAGACCCCCCTGTGCATTTATGCCACGGAGGTATTTAAATGTCTCTATCATATCGCCCCATCCCACCTTTCCTCTAAAGTATACATATTAAATTCTTTAAGTCTGTTCTCGTATGCTTCATAACGAAGACCACTAACCATTTTAGTAGCCACCATTTGTACCGACTCCAACTTGCTTATTTCCTTTTGAAGGTGCAGTCTCCAGAATTGTAGACAATAGTCCAAATGAGTTTGCACCGGAGACTTATAAAGAGGCATTATCACCCCCTTTTTTCTGTTGGCCATTCCTCTCTCTATACAGCCAAGCATCGTTTTGGCTGTTGCATTTGCCTTTCCTACCTGAGCAGTCTGCGACCTTAAAATTTTTCAGTTAAGTAAAGTTTTTCATGATTTTATAATAAAATGGATGTGACTGTGTGGTGGACATAGTTTTGATACAATGTTCCTTTCCTGAATACATCCGACAAAAAGAAGATACTTTTGATTCAATTTTTCGGGGGGTTTTGGTTTGGTGATTTTGGTTTCATTTCCTACCTGTTTAGCTACTTTTGTGGACAGAAGTACCTCACCTCCTATACTATACCGCTCCTTTGGATTTTTGCATGACTCTGCATTTTATAGCATTAAATTTCATCTGCCAAATTCAAGACCATTCATCAAACTTAGCTAGATCCCTCCTTATGTTATGTACTCCTTCCTGGGTGTCTACTCTATTGCAGATTTTGATATCATCCGCAAACAAGCAAACCTTACCTGACAGCCCTTCCACAATATCACTAACAAAGATGTTAAAAAGAATTGGACCAAGGACAGATACCTGCATCACACCATTGGTAACTTCCTTCTCCTCAGAGTGAGCTGCATTTACCTCTACCCTTTGTCGCCTCCCACTCAACCAATTTCTAATCCAATCAGTAACTTTACGGTCCATCCCTAGCGTGCTCAGTTTGTTTATAAGTTGCCTATGCGGAACGGTGTCAAAGGCTTTACTGAAATCTAAATACACCACATCTAGGGTTCTCCCTCGGTCCAACTCCCTGGTCTCCCAATCACAGAAATCAATCGGATTTGTCTGACAAGACCCGCCTCTGGTCCATGGCATAAATGAAGAAAAGGCAGGCCTCTTTCAACTGAAAGGAAGGTCTGGAATTAAGAGGCATAGCATGAACGTGAAAGGGATTAGACTTAAGTAATCTAAGGACATATTTCTTTACAAAAAGGGTGGTAGATACCTGGAATAGACTCCCAACATAGATAGTGGAGAAAAGGACTGCATCTAAATTCAACAAGCTGAAAAGTGCACACATCTAGTTTGACAAACGACATGTTTCACCTTTCCTCCATTTAACTTGGGCATGTTTGGGTGGGAGATTTGGTTGAAATAGCCTGGTAGAGTACATCTCAATAGGACAGCAGAGAAGGTGTGGCTGGGTTGGCATAGGGATTGAAGGTGTATATGAAGCATATATGTGTGTGTGTGTGTGTATGTGTATGTGAATCAATGGTATGATGTGCATATCTATTTCCATGGGGAGAGTTTAGCTGTTTATCTGTGGAAATGAGAAGGTGGGATGTCAGAAGGTGAGGGTATGTGTATGTGTGTATTTTGGAGGGGCAGGTAAGGGAGGAGTGGGGGTTCAAGTCTCACCTGAGGACAGCAATCTCAGGCTGGAGGGACTGGGGTTTCTACTCCTATAGGCACTCCTTGTGGCCTTGGGCAAGCCACTTAGCCCTCAGGTATACATAGGGGTATGTTTACTAAACTGCGTTAGTGTGATTCGTGGTAGGATCCACGGTACAGACAGAAACACCAAATAAGGACATGGGCGGTATATCGTTATCGCCAACGCGCGTTACCAGGTGCCATAGCCTAACGATCTTTAGAAAACATCGTGTAGAGCGCTACGCAACGCGCGCCCATAAGGCGTCTGATAAGTTGTCTAGCCAGGCATCCAGAACTGTAGCACAATGGTCAATACACTGACTAATGGTGCAAGAGAAGTGAGTTCAATCCCCCTGTGGGTCCAATGAGTAAAGCTTGCTGAGACATCACCTTTTACTCAAAATCAGTGCTGTATGAAGCAGTTTGTCTGTTAATTTTAATTAGTGCTGCCAGCAAACACACCCTCACAGGGCCATAACCTAAGGTGCTGCATAAGACACCCTATAAGGCACCCCAGAGGGCACATTATAAAGTGCACTGTCCGCCAAGGCACCCTAGAATGTGCCCTATGGGCCACCCCACAGGGTGCAGTATAGGGTCCTGCATTGGGCACTGTATAGGGTGCCTGATGAGGCAACGTAAGAAGACAGCACTATGAGGGTGTCATGCTGGCAGCACCAATTGAAATTAAAAAAAGAAAATGCTACAGACAGCGCTAACAAATATCCCCACTGTGGGATCAAACCCATGACCCCTGGCTCCAGAGGCAGTGAAGTAACTAGTGGGCCACATTGCTAGTGCTACTAGCAAAGCCCTGTCTGGCAGATGAAGGACGTCAGGTCACCACACAAACTGTCTGCTGTGGTGGCCAGGATTTGGGTTAACCCACTCATACCCATGGTGCACTGCACATGCAGATCTGCAGTCCATAGATGAACACAAGATGGGGTATGCACCCCCACAGCACATCAGCCTGGTAGAGGGAACTGACCGTGTGTCTCACTGGCACAGAGTACCTACAGACAGTAATCCAACAGGTTGCCCTATACGGTTCATGAAAAGGTGCCTAGCAAGGCATCCAGAGCTACAGCACAATGGTTAATACACCGACTAATGGCGCAGGGGTCGTGAGTTCAATACCCCTGTGGGTCTAATGAGTAAAGCTGGCGGAAACATCACCATATACCTTAAAGCAGTGCTAACAGAAGCAGTTAATTTGTAAACCCTAAGTAGTGCTGCCAGAAAACACACCTTCACGGGGCCGTAACCTAAGGCGCTGCATAAGGCATTGCAGAGGGCACATTATAAAGTGCACTGTCTGCCAAGGCACCACATAATGTCCCCTATAGGGGACCCCATAGGGCGCTTGGAAGGGTGACTCATAGGGCATGTTATAGGGCGCCTAAGGAGACAGCACTGTCGCCAACACACATCTGAGCCATGCTGCAAGGTGGCCTACCTGGTGCTGCCCGTGGACCCCAACCACCCTGCCTCCTACCCCAACCCCTGTCCCCCATTCTGCCACCTGTCCAAACCAGACTGTAAGATGCGATGAGGAGGGTGGCAGCACGACATGTCCCCACAGCACCCACCCCACCGTATGCACATCAGTTACCATCCCCAACACCCCACAGACACAGGTTGAAGCATGCAGAGTCAACAGTGACCATGCAACATCCCCAGTGACGTGTCAATGTTCCACAACAATGCAAAGGTGATCCCCTCAGCTGCAAACAACGAAACACCCAGACACTTCATGTCAGCGACGGTGTGTCAGTTTTCCCAGTGACAGTCAACATAGCAGGCCAACAAGAAGGTTCAAAAAAGGCCTGTGTCCAACTCGCAGAGGTCCATCTCCCAGTGGCAACAACACCCAGGGACAGTTTTACAGAGGTGCTGTGTCCAAACAAATGTGGCATATGGGGCTCCAGATGAAGTGTGGTAGATGTGCCCTGTTTGTTGCCTGTGTCCTGTGTGGAAAGGGGTAGAAATAAGGTAAGGGAAGGGCACACCCACACCCACCATCAGGTCAGAAAGGACACATTGACATCAGAATATGTGCATCAGGAATGCTTAAACACTACAACATGACACAACCACAAAACACAGCATAGTGCACATGGACCACAGCAGGAGATGGCCCTGCAGACCAGGACACAATCCCAACATGATCATGTGAATGCCCATGTCACACAGGCACCCCAGAGTTCTACAGCATGTCCAGCAGTGGTGGTGCACAGAGATACCACAGAAATGCACGTTGCTACTAACAGGCCAAATGCAGCATCTGCACGTGGCCGATGTCCCAGAGGAGGGAAGGTGAAACCTACCTGAAAGGTATAGCATTGGACTGATGGGGAAAGCCAGAGTCTGGCAAGGGCACAAGGGGCCCCAGTAGAGGCTGCAGACATCAATGAACTGCATCCATCACCACAACCGCACGATCAGCTGTTAGTGGAGCATGGCCGAGGAAGGCTCTGTTGCATGGAAACATAATGGTGGCGTGAAGTGTCCTGCCAGCAAACATGAGACACATCAGGGAAAATATATGACACATGCACACAATGTACAGAAGGGCAGAAGCAGAAGGGCATAGAGAGACGGATGAACATCACTGGACAGGTGGTAAGACACACATGTCCCAAAGACACAGACACACACCGTGAGACAAGGTAAGCATGCCGCAAGCTGCAGTTGGCTGGACTGTGGACAATCAGGGACAAGTGGAGACATGGGTGCACCGAGGCTGTCTAATGCAACAATGGCAGTGAGGTCTTTACGTGTTCCTAAGCATTGCAATGCCCTGTGTCCAGAGACACACACAGCCTGGTAACATGTGCACAGGTACAGTATGTAGACCCCCAAGATGTGCACAGGCAATGGTCACATGTGTGTCAAATGGAGCATATGGTGGATGGAGTGTGAGGCCAAAGACATGTGCAACACCAGAGGAGCAGTGGAAAGGGAAACACATATGTGTCATGTGGTGCTGCCACCACAGCACACCTAGCTGTATGTCCACCCATCCCAGTCACCCTCATGTTGCTGTGACATACACACAGTCCTTACATGCACCACAGCATTGGGCAGTATCGGCAGCCTATCCCTGGGAGGCAGGAACACAGCAGCCTATCCTGGGGAGCCGAAACACAAGAGACAAATAGAGACATGTCATTACAGTGCCGTGAAACACACATACCAGCTCACACATGGTGACCCATAAGCACATCCCCCCACATGCAGAACTTACAGGAGAAGAGCTCCTCGATCAGATGTTGCCTGGCCGCCATCCCCTTACGTGTGTCACCACGGCCATGTGCAGGAGGGCACACAGGATCCTCCCCAAGATCCTCATTAATATCGACTGGGACATTGTGCCTGAGAGCAATGTTGCGGAGGATGCAACAGGCCAGAATGATCTTTGCCACAGTCAGGGGTCCGTACTGTAAGGCACCGCCGGTCCTATCCAGACACCTGAAGCGACTCTTTAGAATGCCAAAGGTGTGCTCAATGACTGAGCGGCTGGAGGCATGGGCCTCATTGTACCGCATCTCTGCACCTGGCCGAGGGAGATGCACAGGGGTCAGCAATCAGGCACGACACCCATATCCTGCATCACCTGCAAACAGAAATGGCATAAAGTCACACGTGAGATGATGGACCTATGGAATCACTGATGTGTCAATGCCCAACTGGACAGCAGAGAAGCATGGACACACACATATGACGTCACAGCATTGCACACGATGGCAGTGCACCAGAGTCTGATGCTGGGAGTCCCAGAGCATACTTGGAGGGGCAGAGATATGTAGTTGTGCAAGTCTGTGACCGTCATGATACATTGCACACAGAGCATAGGCCAACGGAACACATCCCCGGGGGGGGGGGGGCCAGGTGGGAGTAGCAGTGGAGAAGGCCAAAGTGAACAGTCATGCAGCATACATGTGTGATAGCAGGTGTGCCTACAGCTCAAGACATGTGTCATCCCCTACATGGTGAATGAGAGGAGGCCCCATACACACTGTACACCATGTGGATGGTTCTGTGCCCCCAATCCTCCCCCTCCCCCCCCAGATGGCACATGCACAAACCTGTGGCACATGGGGTGGGAAAGGGACACACCCCACAGGCAGACATATGTACAACTGCCCATGCAGTATGGCCTAGGCAAGGTGCAGGAGCCATGGCCAAGCAAGAGGTGTTCCACGCATCCATGGAGGGGACACACCATACGCGTCCAGAGTGCCCCTGGACACGGGAGCTTGTTAAGTGAACAGCAGAGGCAGGGTAAAGCCCACACCACATGTGTGCAGGGACACCCAGATGAGCACTAACACACACATGGTAGGCAGAGAGACGTGTGGCAGCGCACAGAGGTATGTGACCACATTCCAGGTGACAGGGTGTGATGTAGTGTCAGGTCCACAATAGGCTGCACCAGGAAATAACACCACAATGTCAGGCATGCAGAGGACACAGGTGACAATGGTGCCCCGCAAATCATATACGGTAGGCACACGTAAGATATGGTGAATACCTACCCAGCAGGACGTAGTCCTCAAATTGTCCGGCCTCAAACTGGCCAAACAGTGTCAAGTGCTTCAGGGTATAGGAGTCATGGGCTGACACTGGGAACCGTGGAACCACATTCAGAATCCGCACACTTGCATCACAAACAACCTGCACATTCAGGGAATGGAAGTGTTTGCGGTTGCGGTACACAACCTCCCTGTCGCGGGGTGGGACCAGGGCAACATGTGTGCAATCTATTGCTCCCATCATGTGTGGTATCCCTGCAATCCCCTGGAATGCCTGTCCCAGGGCCACCCAATGTTGCCTACTGTTGGGAATGGCAATGTAATTCCCAACCCGGCTGACCATGGCCTGCAGTACCTGGTGGAGGCAGCAAGAGAACGTTGGCCTACTCATCCCACCCACTGCGGCCACTGAGGATTGGAAACAGCCAGAGTCAAAGAAATGTAGGGCAGCCAGGAGCTTGGCCAATCCCAGTATAGCACGTGACTGGGCAGTCAGGGGCTCGAGGTCAGGTCGGAGATCCTCATAGAGCTCCCTAATAGCCCCTGTGTCCAGCCGGTAGAGGGAGATTACCTGGTCCTCCCTGATGTCCTGGAGCATGGCCCTGGGCCTGTAGAGGCCTTGCAGGCGGGGCCGTGCCTCAGCACGCCTACAGCACCGTTGTTCTCCCACACCCGCCTGTGGACCCCCACAGCTGCAGGCCTGAGTTGCAGCGGGATAGCACCCATGCCCAGTGCCGTAGCCCCAGGAACATCATCTCCCTCCTCCGGAAAGCGCAGCCCAGCCAGCTCCAGCAATGCAAACACTGCACCACCTGCATTCATAGTCTGAGCCATGATAGACACAGGATGGAGGACAGGTGGCTGGGAAATAGGGTGCGGGGCGGGGACGGAAATCACACTAACGATACACACCTGGTGAGCCAGGAAGGTCCATCACAGCCAACACCCTAACACTGTATGTATATAAATGTCTTTAGCACCACTGTATATAGCCCACATTGTACATAGCTCAAACCAATCTAGCACATAATACAACACACACTCAACAAAATCCTCACCCTCACTGCATGTATAACACACTCACACTACCAGATTGTTTGCTGTGATACCACCTTGATTATTATGATAAGGCGGTTTAGAAATACTGTTAAATAAAAATAAAAATAAAAAACACCCTGTACGCATCGACACAGCGCGCGCAGGAGCGCGCGTTCCCGCAATGCATCCGACGAAAGGCATCTACGTGTGTCCCTGAGATGCAGCAGGGTGTAAAGATACTGCGAAGTACACCCCATTCCAAATTTGGAAGATGCCAAGGTGGGACAGGCATGCAAGATGCGTTCCCACGCGTGTACACACAGCGTGCAACGTACGTCTGATGTAATGTGTGCCACGCAAATTGCATTATCCCCAAATGTGCGTGTTAGCATTCAGACAAAGAAAATACCATTGCAATCTCATAGAGCATTTGATTTAATAAGCAGCAGAAACCACGATAGTTGTAGGAGGGCGCGTGTATACTGCGGTTGTGTACTGCTAGGGTTAATACGGAGGAATACTAGAATGCTGCAATCCATCCACAGTAACGCACGTAGGGTACGTCACCACGGCACGTACATGCGTGCGCACAGGGAACACGCATCACTTGGCACATACACAATGCGCGTAGAGCCACACCCAAGGTATACCTACAAGTATAGCGAGCACAAAATGGCACACACCTCAGCACACATAACCCAACAGGTATGGAGTGCAGGAACCGGGGAACAGAGGAGGCTGGAGTGGAGCAAACACCCAACACACCAGTGCCAAACCCTGATGGAGATGATGAGAGGCCAGGCCCATCTGGGGCACAGCAGCACCCAAGTGAGGAGGCCATCGGCACACAAGGGCAAAGGCGGCGAAGGACCCCAGTGCCAGAAGAGGTCAGGAAGAGGGCGGTGCGTTTCAGCCAGGAGGAGAACGATCTCCTCCTGGCCAGCGTCCTTGAACACTACGACCTGCTCTTCAGACGCCTCAGCGCAACTTCTACAATTGCCACACACACCAGGGCATGGGCGGAGGTGCAGGCAGTGGTGGCAACTGCAGATGGACCCTATCATGATGTGGAAAGTCTACGTAAGCGCTACTGTGATATAAAGTGCAACATACGCAATGAGCTCGCCAGGGAGAGGTGAGGGGCACAGGGCACTGGAGGGGGCCCAGCTCAGGTGGCCACCTTAAGTGATCTCGAGAGGCGCCTGGCGGACCGACTGGGACCTATGTACATCTATGGCCTGCCCCCTGCATTAGACACAGCGCACCCACGTGCCGGTATGTGTGAGAGTGAGCTGCACCAGTGGGAGACACCACACGCACATGTGTAGGGGTGGACCAAGGGTGGGGTGGGGGTGGCATGACGTGGCTGTTTGGGAACCAGGGGGTGGCACAGGCATACGGGCAGCTGCTGGTTCATGACCCATGGGGGGGATGTGTCTACGGTGGGCAGGGGGTGGCACAGCACAGTGGATGGGTGTGGGGGCAAGGAGGACAGGCCAACAGTACCAGCAGAGGCTGCCAATATGTTGCAGGGGATATGGTGCAGGGTTGGAGGAGGCAGCAGGGCTAAACGGGTAGTAACGTGGCCAACGGGACAGCACAATGCACCTTTGCCAACCATGGTCAGTGGTTGCAGGGCTGAAGGCAGTGATGGGGCTGCATGGGGTGTGTGGCAGCATGCAAAGGGGGAGGGGGCTGTGGCAGTGCAGGGCACAGGGCCCACTGGCATGGAAAGAGAACAAACGTTGGGGGGGGGGGCACAGGGGCCCTGGCCCAGACCCATGCGGCTCACCCACACACATGTGCCCGTAGGAGGGTGGGACGGGGGTAGACAGGCAGTCATGCCTCATCTGACCTATGTAACATTGTGCCCTACAGGTGACATTTGCTCCATTGATGCACCAGAGGAGGCGCCAGAGGACAACGAGCCTGGGCCGTGCACCCTGATGGACCCTGTGCCAGAGGTGGGCCAGGTGGGAGCAGGTGGTCCATCCCCACCCCCGTGGGAGGACAGCAGGCAGGGCACACAGCCTGCACGTGACAGCGCACCACCCATCAATGCAGCCACGGGGGAAGTGGCTGTTGAAGATGAACAGCGGACCAGGCAAGAGGCGCTAGCTGCAGTGTCTGAGGTGATTGGACAGATGCAGGCGCACTCAGCAGCGGCACAGAGGGATGCAGAGGGTGAGTGTCCAACTGTGTTAGGGTGGCAATGCCTCTGTACAGGTGATGGATGGTTCCCTGTCCCACAATGCACTACCTGCTGTCCCCACAGGTATACGGCATGTACTGCGAGCGGTGGTTAGGGAACAGCGCCGCCAATGCTGTGCGTCACGGCGCCTGCAGCGCACAATGTTGGGGGTCCTGGCGGGGGTGCAGGACCTGGCCTCATCGGCCCAGCGCATGGCTGCCAGCCTGGAGCTTCTTGCAGCAGACAGAGGGCGGACACCACCACCACCACCGCCACCACCACCACCACCACCAGCGGCAGCAGTAGCGGCAGCAGCAGCAGCAGTGGCAGGCGTGCCACCATCAACATGGGGTGGGAGGGGCCGCGCAAGGCGTTGCAGGGGGAGGGGGAAATAAACTGCTGTAGAAGCGGCTGAAGCTGATGCCATGTGTCTTGTGTTGCTTTTGTGGAGCCACTACACTCATAGCCCCCCTCCTATCCACCCCATGTCACCACCCCATGCTACTAACGCAACCGGCCCGTGTCCCCCCTTCTCCAGCTGTGTCCACCATGGGTAGACATCAGACCGTGTACCGTGTCATGCTGGCACCCCTCGCCCCTGGCTAAGGGGGGTGTGGGTTACCATAGGGCCGCTCCGTGGTCTGTGTATCACCAGCCTCTCTCACCTATCGGTAGTCAGTGCTTAGCAGTATGTGTGCATCTCACAGGGGACATGTAGTCAGGCTGCCAAGGGGCGAGGCACAGGACAGATATGTATGTAACACAATGGTGCATGATCACCACCTACAGGATAGGTGTCCGGGTTTCAGGGACACAGAGCATTCCCCGGAAACACACATATGCCTGAAATGAGTGTTTCTGGGGCCACCATAGTGCAGGATACACCGGTCCGTAGCAGCGGGGATAGCTTGTCCCCCTCTAGCCCTGCTGCCAGTGGCTGGTGACAACAGGTGCCGTCATCGCTCACGACTGCAGAGCCCCACACCAGCAACAGGTACGAATACGATGCAGGGTAGCGTTAAGCTCTGTTAGAGAGGCCATGTTCATACCCCAGTGCCCTCGCCCCTGCAGCAGGGGCTTGGCAGCCGCATCTCTGTCTCTAGCTGTGAATCTGTAGCCACGATGAATATCCCCCCAGCGTCAGGGGGTGATCAGGGCCACCCAGCCTGGGCACTGTGGGTACCCCTCCCTGGTGCACCCCCTCACAGGATAGGCATGTCCCATCCATGTTCCGCAGGATCGGGAGCATCGCACTGAGCACAGTCCATGATAGTCCCCCCACTATTAGGTGTGCCACAGCCTCCCCAAGCTGCATAGGCCCCAGTTTGTTGTCCCTTACACTGTCCCCAGCTATCAGCATCCCAGGTGAGCGTGGTACCCCTCCTGTGTGTGGCTGCCAACCCTCCCATGGACACGCTTTGTCCCACTTAGCGGTCCCAGCTCCTGGGGGGCTCTGTGGCCCTGCCCTGCTCTTTAGTGGGTCAACCCCTCCAGCCTGTGGCTGTGGTATGGCCTGTGGCAGTCTGGCATCCCACTCCCCCTTCCCCTCGGCTGCTGCCACTGCCCTCAGCCCGTTCCCTGCCCTGGCTCTCCCTGTCATATCCTGGCCCCGGTTGCCACGTCCGGGGCTCTGGCTATGGCCGCCACCCCCCCCAGGTGGTGACAATAGGCCTGCTCTCCCACACCTGCATACATGCAGCATGCTCTGCCCATGGGGCTCTGTGCTCTGTGCAACTCCCTCGTCTGTCCAAAATGGGGACTCTGTGGTGTTGGCCCGGTGGAGGCCATTGCCCTCCCGGGGGTGTATATGTCATCCCCACCCTGCTGAATGTATGAGGGGACCATGTAAAAGGGTGACCCCCCCTGTCACATGGCCCGCCCCCCCCCATACCGCTGATGGGCCCCCATGCCACAATGTCCACTGCCCCGTGCATGCTGTCTGGCCTTTCCCCACGCCCAACCCTGGTAGCACACTGGTAGGGTACTGCTGGTACTATGTACACCCCCGTGCCTGGGGTCTTGCACTGTGTGCCATTGGGGCATCCCAACCCTGTAGGCCATTCCCCTGGCCCGCTCTGACAATCCTGATGTACTTGGGCTGGGATAGGTGCACTGTGTGTTCCGCATGAGTATCCACATGGCACACTGCCACCACCCCAAGCCGAAACAAGCTGTTAACTGCACATGTCACAGCCTTCGGTTCAACAGGTGGCCCGGCCCCCTCCCCATCACATCCTCGCTACCAACCGGACACTGTGGACCCCTGGCGACTCCTTGGTGCGCCCCCCCTCCACAGGTTGCCACCCCTTCCCACCCCCTATACCACCCTGTACACACATGGCCACCCCATCCGCCCATGCCTCTCTGCCCCCCGATATGGCCGCCCAGTACCTGGTAAGCCCCGTAGGGTACATTCAGCAACCCACCTGTCGACAGTCTCACCATCCACACTCTACTCCACCGCATCCATGCCCCCAGCACCCTGTGGCACTCCCAATACCTCCCTCCACCCACACTCCCCCCCTCCCCTCCTCCTGATGGGCCAAACCCCCCTACCCCCCACCCCTCCCGTCCCACAATGGGTACCACTCCAAACCCTCATTCCCCCCTCCTTGCGTATCCCCCTACCTCGCCACCAACAGCTGGCCACCCCCCTCCCTCCATTTTGCATACCCCCCAGGTCTCCTCATGTTGCACTATCTTTGCTCGACCACGTGCACCCACATTACTGCTCACCCACAGATACCCTGAGCTCTCGAATAGTGTCCCCCATGCTCAGTACGTCCGCACACGTCCATTTTCATGACATGTCCGGTCTAGCCGCTAACACACAATAGTTATGGGACAGAGCAACTCACCATGTCCCATCACACTCCCCCCCCTCACCAATTCCACATGGGCTGGGGCAACCTCCATCCGTATTCCTGTGGTCCCTCTATAGAACCATCTAGCTCCCTCCACAATTGTTGCAGCCTATGGCACCCCCACACTATCTGCATAGGGTCACCCCTCTCCCCAAACCCCCTCCAACAGGTATCTGCTTGCTCCAGATAGATACAGTGCAGCCTAGCTGGGGTCCAGATCATCCTGATCTGGTATGTAGGGGGGCTCTCTACCCGAGCCGTTCTCCATGCAAGCCTCTTATTCCCTACTGAGATGGGCTGCCACCGCTCCACCTCCCAGGGACACCCCCATTCCCCCTCCCACTGTTCCTGCCATCAGGCCGTACCCTCTGCCCCTGCATTCAGTAGGTGCTATGGTTTGGACACCAGACCCCGCAGTTAACTTTGCTTGTCCATTAGTTACACATACCACGTTGGCCAGCCCTGTCGACCCCTCTGTACCCCCTGCATTTGCAGGTAGTACCACAGCTGCATATACGAATGTAGGTCGATATCCCTCACCCCAAACACCTTTCAGAGTTCAGCATAGGGCCGTACCCCACTATTGCATCCAACACCTGCCCCCCCCTCACCCAGCCCGCCGTGGCCCAACGGTGTGACCCCCCCCCACCCAACCCTGTGGTAAATGCAACAGTGTTCTGTACGTTTGTGTCCCGGGGCAGGCACCTCCCTTGCAGTTCTAAACCCTTCCATCCCCCCCATCTTCACGATTAGCCTCTGTTACGGGTTCACGACCCCCTACCCGACCCGTCCCCCCACACCCCATACCACAGCCTCCGCACACACGCCCTGTGCCGACCCCATTGTGGGGTTCTCCCTCTCTCTCTCCGTACAAACCTGCCCTATGCTGTTTGGCGTATAGTGGTGTCCAAATTGGGGGCTCCAAGCCCCCCTCCCTCCTGCAGTCGATGCATGGCATGCCTATCTACCCTTGCCCTCCTGCCCACCCGAATATGCCTAATTATCAGATCGTGCAGCCCCCTAAGGCACCTCATCATCACGTTGGGCGGTAGGGCCATAGGGACAACCAAACCCCATGGTAACACAGACATCCGTATTGTAGCTACTCTCCCCATCTACGTCAGGGGGAGCCCCCTCCATCTTCCTATGTCCCTCCCTATCACCACCATCAGGGGTTTATAGTTCCACACCTGTGCACAGTCTGGAGCTGCTCCAAACTGTATACCCACATACCAGGATCCTGAACGTACCCATTGTACTGGCCATGGGCCCCCCCCCCACCTCGCCTCCAATCCCCTATCCATATTTGCCCTCAATATGTATGTCTTATGTACTTTCATCTGTTGGGCAGATCCCTAACCATACTGCCCTTCTGCCTTTAGCAGATTTGGCATGCAAACCAAAGGGGGCCCCAATGTATGGATAACATCATCCGCACAATGTACTACACTAATAAGCTGGTCCTGCAGCTCAGTTCCACCAATATCTACTTGCCCTCTGACATAGGCTGCCAATGGCCCAATGACCTATGGATACAATAGGGGCGGCAGAGGGAACCCCTGCCCTGTTCCTCTGCACAGCCCAATGCTCTCAGGGAATCCCCCCTAACCCGTATTTGCAACCCGTGGACAGGCATACAGTGCCCTCACCCACCGTAGGAATGTCTCTCCCACCCTTACCCTGTCTAGCACCTGCAACATAACTCCCCACTCTGCCCTGTCATTATACCTGTCATTGTCAACCGACAGGTATACTGGCCTCCCTCCCTGTTTGCACAGACCAGATAATATCTAGGCAACGTCCGAATGTTATCGCCCCCATGCCCCCCTGTAATGATCCCGTCTGATCCATATGCCCAGGTTCCTGACCGTAATTCTTGCAACCTAACCCCGCCACAATTCCTAACCAACACCTTACGCAGTCCACAGGAATAGGCCCAGATGGGGCCCGGGTACGCTTCCAACAAGTACAGTATTGAGTGCCACACTCCTAAGGGATTACTGGTTTACACCCGCTCCCTCCATAGGCACCATGGTGATTCCCGCAACACTGCAGCAGCCCCATTGCCGGTCCTCCATAGCAACCCCCCCCCCCCCCTCTCACCCTGCATGACCTTATACGTGTTTGCCATGTAGCCACCCATCCAGGGCCGGAGCCTTCCCATCCGTAAAGGTCTTCGCCGATCCTTCACCTCCCTCATCGGTCACCAGTGTACCCAATTCTTCTGCCAAACACAACCCGCCTGCCGTGAGCGTTACTACCAGATCATCATACATACCCTCACCACATACCCCTCCCCACCAGTCAATCCCCCTCCCTTTCCCCTCGCACACTCAACACTGGTGGATTGTTTTTGTTATGATACGCGAATGAGGACATCCTACTGTCCTATCCGGTATAACCCAACAACACACACCAAACTAAAACAACCATTGGTCCCCCCCCCCTCGTGTTGCACACCACCATCCTATTTGTGATGCTGCCAGCTGCCGTCGCGCTTGTCAATCCTGCCAGCCATTCCCATTCGCCCCCCTGCTCGGTTTCCCCTCATTCCACCCCTGCAGCACTGTAGCAGCCCACAAATGGTGTCTCCGCTGCCCCTTACCTGATACATTACAGTCCACCTTCAGGATTGCCACAGACACACCTGTCACTTCGTGCAAAACAATGACACAGTCCCAATGAAGGCAGACATCTGATCTGGCCACCGCGTTAGCGTAACGTTCAATACTGTTAACAACTTTATTTACATTGCCGACATTTGAGGGCCCAGTTCATATCCCTGTCATTGGTGGTTTGTGGAGGCCATGGCCACGGGCAATCCGCAAGGCGCGGGTGTGCAATAGTGTATCACCCACCCCCACCCAACACTACACCACCCCGGGGACCCTGTCACCTCATGGGGGCTGGCCAGGTGCTGCCTACCCGGCAATGCCTCCTGCCCCAGCGCACGCAGCCTTCAGCCACCCGCAGTTCCCAATTACGGTCAGGCCGGCACCAGATTATAAGGCGGTGCTACTCGATGATGGGCGTGTACCTCGGGTTGTGGCGCCTGGGCACGCACACATGGCGCCACAGTCAGGTGCCAAGGCCCGCACATGCAGCCGCACAGACCACCATATCTCCCCCTTTCTGTGTGGGCTTGCATGCACTTGCTCCTGTCAAAAACGGCCATGTGTGGCAGGCCCATTTCCAGGAGGTGTGCATCTGGTTCATCATGGTGCAGGTAGCTGGTGCCCTCCCCATTTTCCCTGGGTGTTGGCCCATGCCAATGGGAGAGCCTGCCTCTGGCCTTCTGCCCTCTGCTGTGCTCCACCCCCATCTTCCCTGCCCCCACCCCATCTCTCCCTTCCCCCCCCCCTGACCCAACCTCTCCCTCCTCTCCAACCAGCCCCTCCCCCCCCGCCCACCTATGCCCACCACGCCCCTCTTGGGGCCCCTGGCTCTCCCACATCACATGTACCCCCCCCACCCCACCCACCACCTTACCCCCCACCACCCCCCCCCCCCACCCGATCCTCCTCCCCCCTCCTCTCCCCTAGTGCCCACCACCCACCCCTCCTCCCCCTGGCCCCTCCCCTCCCCCTGCCCCTCCCGCCTCCGCCCCCCTCCCTTCCCTTACCTCTCACTCCCACCTCTACCTTCCCGCTCCTCCCCCCCACTCCCAAGTCAGAGGGAGGTACAACCCATCCACCTCCATCTCCCTCCCCATCCCCCCAGGCTCACCACCCTCCCCGCCCCCGCACTCCCTCCCCCGTGGAGGAATTCTCCCCGACTCCTCCCCCTCATTGGTTGGGCTTCAGAGCAAGGCACCCTCCATGTTGTCCCCCCCACCGTTGTCTTCATGGCATGTTGTCTCTGATTTTGGGTGTGGACCAGCTCCCTCCTGGCACTCGGCGCACCCGCCTTCATACACCATCATTCCCTGTCCCCAGTACTAGCTCATCCTGCGCCTCCGGCATCGCTGGCTCAAGCATGCAGCGTGCATCCCGGTGTGGGAGAGGGATAGAACACTATCATCTCCATTGTCACGCATCATCCAGCGGCACTCCACATGCGTCCTGTGTATCTGCAGAGCCCAGTTGCCCGCACAGGGCCATGGTCACATCCCACACTTCACCATCCCGTTGGGCCATCCGCTCCCCCATGGATACACCAGCCTTAAGAAAAGCGAAGCTCTGGAACCCTCGCCCATCTCTCCCTTTGCTGGTGAGCGTTCTTCCTATAATCCTCCACCTGTCGAGGATGATAGCACACATTGACATTAGCTTACAGGTGAAAGACGTAACCTTCTAGTGGCCCACCGATTGCAACACAGATTATCCTCTGTGTGTCACAGGGTGCCATGCCCCCCCGCCCCTGGCCCCGCCCCTATGGTCTGGTTCATTTCAGCCCCCATTCATTTGCCACGGTGCCTCCCGATTGCCTCCCCCCATTGGTGTGCAAACCGTGCCCGGCATAAGTCTATAGCGAGACCACCTATGTGCTCGGATGTGTGGGCCCATGCGAGCCCAGACCAAAGCGCACAACCAATCACGTGGGCCATCTCTTGTGGCAACACTCCCATCTGTCTTGGCCAGTGCCGCATCAGCCATCCAATTCCCGGATGGTAGGTGCGGTGGGCCTCTGCACTTGCACCCTTGCTGGCATAATTCCTGGGGATATAGTGCATTGAGTCCTTGTTAAACACAAACAGGGCAGTCTACGGCATAGCAACCCATGATGGTGGAATAGGGCTCTGCAAGGTGCACAGAACAAATCCGCTGCTACAATCCTGGTGGATATAGTTCGAGCCCTGGTGAAACACCAACAGGTGGGCAAGGTCAAAACACATGAGCACAGGATGGGGTGATTAGGGCTTCTGAGGTGAGGCCTACTACTGCCTCCCCTTGGGGATATAGTTTTGGGGGTGGGCCCCTTGTGAACGCAAAAACAGTGGCAGTCATCATAGCACCCAGATGGGAGACTGAGCCATGAGTGTGCTGGGTTTGAGGCCTGTTGCATCCTGGTGATTTATAGTTGACCCTTGTTGAATCACAAACAGGGCAGTCAGCATAGCACCAGGATGGGGGAATGGAGCCCTGAGTTGAGCCGCCTTCTTGGTTCTTGGGGGATAGGACTTATTGTTTGAGCCCCTATGAAACCCAATAGACGAGAGTGAGGCGTGGAGTGGAGCTGGGTCTAGCATAGCCACAAGGATGGGGGCATCGGCTCTGAGGTGCGGCCTGCTGCATCCTGTGGATATAGATGTAGACGTCCACCCTGTGAATACAAAACAGGGGCAAACCGTGTCAGCATAGCACCAGGATGGGGGCTAGTGGCTCTGAGGTGAGGCCAGCTGCATCCTGGTGATATAGATGAGGCCCTGTGAACACAAACAGACTGGGCAGTCAGCATAGAACCAGGGATAAGGGGGACTGATAGGGCTCTGAGTGTGAGGCCTACTGCCATCCTGGGGATATAGTTGAGCCCGTGTGAACACAACTTCAAGGGCAGCACAGCATACAGCCCACACCAGGATTTGGCTAAGGCTCTGAGGTGAGGCCTACTGCATCCTGGGATAATAGTTTGAGTCCCTTGTGAACCCAAACAGGGCAGTCACCATAGCACCAGGAGGGGGGGGATAGGGCTCTGCAGGTGCACCCTGCTGCATCCGGGGCATATAGTTGAGACAACCCTGTGAACCCAAACAGGCACAGCACAAAGCAGTCAACATAGCACCAGGATGGGGGATAGGGCTCTGCAGTGCAACCTGCTGACCTCATGGGCAATATTAGTTGAGCCCTGTGAACCCAAACAGTGGCAGTTCACCCTAGAATCAGGAGGGGGGAGAGGGCTATGCAGTGCACCCTGGCTGAATCCTGGGCATATAAAGTTGCTTGCCCTGTGAAACCCACAAACAGGGGCAGTCACCATAGAACCAGCATGGTGCGTGTTGGGGTATCAGGGCCTCTGAGGTGAGGCCTATCTGCATCCTGCGGTATATAGTGGAGCCCCTGGTGATCCACAAACAGGGGGAAGCACCATAGCACCGAAAAAAAAATGAGGGATGGAGCACTGAGTTGAGGCCTGATGCCTCATGGGGATATAGTTGAGCCCTGTGAAACCAAACAGGGGCAGCCACCATAGACCCCAGGATGGGGGCTAGGGCATCTGAGGTGAGGCCTACTGCATTCCTGGGTATATCGTTTGAGCCATGTGAACCCAAACAGCGGCAGTCCACCATAGCACCAGGATGGGGATTAGGGCTTCTGACGCAAGGTGAGGCATACTGCCATCCTGGGGATAGTTGAGCCCTGTGAAACCCAAAATCAGGGGCAGTCACCATAGCACCAGGATGCGGGGCATGGAGCTGGGGCCTGAGTTGAGCGGGAGGGAGATGGGCCTGCTGCATCCTAGGGCTATAGTTGAGCCCTGTGACCCACCAACATAAAAAGGGGCAGTCACCATAGAACCAGGATGGCGGGATAGGGCTCTGAGGTGAGGCTACTGCATTCCTGGGCGATTATAGTTGAAGCCCTGTGACCACAACAACAGGGGCAGTCATCCATAGCACCAGGTTGTAGTATGGATTAGGGCTCTGCGGTGAGGCCTACTGCATCCCTGGGCATATCGGTGAGCCCTGTGAACCCAAAACAGGGGGCAGTCACCACTAGCACCAGGATGGACGAAGATGGGGCTCTGCAGTGCACCCATGCTGCATCCTGGCATTATAGTTGAGCCCTGTGAAAACACAACAAACAACCCACCAGGCCAGAATACACAAGGCAGGCAGCATTAGCACCAGTGTAGGGGGATAGGGCTCTTGAGGTGAGGCCTACCTGCATCTTGGGGATATTGGTTGAGCCTTGGGATACAAGGCATGGCCAGGGACATACCCCTGTGTGTCTCACCTTTCATGGGGGGGGGGGGGGCCTTCTGGAAATGGACCTGTCAAAAGACGTGTTGTGTGGATAGGGCACATCCACTGAGGTGGGCCTGCAACAGCGTCCATTATACCATTACATTGTACGTGGGTACTCCATCTCTGTGGTGGTAAGGGCTACCCCCTGGAGGCAGGCCACGAAAAAAGGTGTTCTTATTTTAAGGGGGGGTGGGGTTGCTGTTAGTCCCAGCAAGGACACACCAACATGGCATGACATTCCCTGGGAGTGCTGTTGACTGATAGGTGGTTTGGTTACCAGGTATTCTCCATTCACATATCCTAGTTGGGCGGTGGGGTGGCCTGTCCCCATGCACTTTCCGCACGTGGGGTAATCAGAACCTCTATTATACCCTCCTGTGAGGCGCTCCCAGGCCCTCCTCACTCTTTGAGCCAGATTCTGGCCTCCGGGATGACCCTGGGAAGAGGCGATCCATGGCGGGAGTTTGGGGCCGGAAGGGGACCGGCAGAATAACTCTGTCAAGCAGGGGGTCGACAGGGATCCGCCATGGTGAGGCAGGCTTCCTGGACATGGCAGCCATCCCTGCCCCAGAAATGTTTTAATGCGTTAAGACCGCGTGTGCGTACCCCCGTGGCGTAACCCGCATGCGTACCTGGCCATGCCTACTCGCTGTGGCATACCCCGTCACCGCGGTGGCGTACCTACGTGCATACCTGCGTGTTAGCCCAGCAACGCGTGGGCATTTCTCATTGTTAACAGTTGGGGGGAGGTGGGTTTTAAAGTTTTGATTGCTGCGACCAACTATACATGTGATAGGCTGTGGTCTCTATGAGACAAAACTGTATGTTAGAGTCAGCCCTGATTTTAAACCCCCTACCCTTTAGTATTGCTCGCTACACTCAGACTCAAAGACTTTCCTGTTTGTGTTTGAGATGTCTGCTTATGCAGAGTCTGGCATGAGTCTGTGCAAATGAGTCTGCTTTTAGACATTTCTCATTGACGGATACGTTCAAATTACCGTTGCCCAGAGATATCCTCGCTGTATCTATCACTTTTCATGTGCCTTTTAATCAGCTGGAGCTTGAGAGGGGGTCCTAGATGGAAAGGGAGAGGCCCAGAGGCAGGGGGCATTTGCACCTATGGCGCTGAGCTTGGGTATTGTACTTTAACTTTTATACCAGACGTTGCTGTGTGTATAGTCTTGGGTCATAATTTGCTCCTGTTTCATGCTTGCTCAACGACCAAGTACCCACTTTTGACCCTCGTTTCTGTATGGGCCTTGTGCAAATTCCAGAGGCTGGAGTGTGGGAGGATAGGTCTGATTCTGTCAGTGGACCATCCTGAGTGGGTCCTAATTCACTTTCACTGTTGCATACACTCCTACTGAGTACCATGGGAACTATTACTCAGACAGCCCTACCACATTATCACCACAGTAGGTACAAACCCCTAAAACTTCTGTATGCAACGCCAGTGCATTTGCACGTGGACTGAATCTCTATAGCTACTGCTCACTGCCTGGCTGGCTACAGAGGGGCTTGAGATCACAGACTCCAACCGTCTGCTGTGGTTGCGAGGGTTGGATTGGGAAAGCCACACCCATGATGCAATGAACCATGCAGATAAGCAGTCTACAGAGGGGTCCCAGTGTTGCGGGCGGCACCCCCCCCCTGCACCTCGGCCTGGTTGTGTGTCCTGACCAGGGCATATTTCTGCGATGGCCTATGCTACAGGTCCCCCTCGGTACCTCTGTGTGTGAGAGGTGGCCCCTGCAGATACCCCTTTGCAGGGCCTGTGTCCATCTGTACATCATGTTCTGCCCCTGTGGATAGTGCCACCCTGAATATTTCATACACTGTGTGGGTGCCCTGGTCACATGATTTCAGGTCTCATGGGGGGGGTTGGGCCCATAGGCAGTCTTACGTACCAACCAGTCAATTTGTCCATTTAAACCCAATGGAACCAGTGTGTTCAGATGGAAAATCAAACCGCTGCTCACGCTTAATCAGTGTTTGGTCCAGTGACGTACCCTGCGTGGGTTTCCATTGGGTTTAAATGGACAAATGGACTGGTTGGCAGGGGTTTAAGAGTAAAAAAACTACTTCCGCATTATACACGGTTTAGTAATAAACGAACCGAGACTGATTGGTTGCTGGCGGAATGGCTCTGTTTACCAGGCTAGTTGCCGGCCTTTTACGCATGCGCGGCGTTTGTTTGCTGGCGGGTGATCGTTTGACCTCCAGTAGACAATAGTGAGTGGACGCCGGCAGCATCATCTTGGTAAGATAGTGTTATGGTCCGGGTTTGTGATATTAAAGTTTTTTTAAAAAGTAGTAAGGAATGCTATGTAGAGTAGATTGTGCGAGTGATTTATTTTGGTGTTTTGCTGGTTTTGTTTAGTTGTTTATCGGTCCCCTGATGAAATGGCTTGAAACGTCTGGCTGGTACCGAGACTGCACGTTGGGATCTAAAGCACTTGGAAAGACTTCACTCTGCCCTATACAGAAGCTGAGTATATTACATTTTGCATATAAGGATTGATTGCTTGATGTCTTCGGGTTCAAAATCAATTTTTATAGTGATAGCCAGTGGTCATTGATGTGATACAATACTTATACTGCCATTTGGGTGTGATACCTAGCAGCAGTAGTGTTATTTTATACTGAGACCTCTTTGGCTGTTCTGAGTTAGTCTGCATAGTTAAAATCGAACGATAACTGTTTGTGTTTTTTGAGAGATCTATATCGTTCAGTGACCATTTGTTTTTGTGAACCAATCAACGCTGACATTTAGCTCCTCTGGCTGAACTGTTCGGAGCTAGTGAATCCACCATTGTTCCCGATAGGAAAGCATTTGTTCACGTGATCTGCCATATGATCCTTGCAGAACTGCTTCAATACACCAACATTGTAGCATATTAAAACTATGGCCCAAGTCCAAGCAGTGTTGTACGATAGGAGCTTCTAATCGCCGACATCTAATCTACTCTCATGTTCTTTCAAACGGGTCTTTAGGGCTCGAATCGTTTTCCCAATGTAGAAAAAGGAACAAGGGCAACGAATTGCATAGACTACCGATTTGGAATCACAATCAGTTGAATGTCGCAAATGATATGTAATACCTCGATGAGTGAACTCTGAAATTTCTTGCGTGATGTTACAAATACTGCAGTGGCCACATTTCACATGTTTCCCATTACTTTCAGCTCTTGGAACCCAATCCAGTGGCCGCAATACGGTGGGAGATAAATATTCTTTTAAACTTCTGTTTCTCCTCCATACACACCGCAATACTTTGTCTTGTAACCCCTGGTACTACTTCTAAGACTGCTTTATGTTTTTTTTAAATCTTTTGGATCATTGTGCTTAATGGTGAATAAGTAGTCACCAAATTCACTTTTGGTCGTCCCATTCTGTACCCAATTTTTCTCTGGAATCCAGCAAAAGCTCTCTATTGTTTGTATAAGGCCCGACTATAGGCCCGATGAATCACCCCTGGTGGATACCCTCTATTGAGAAACTCTTTTTAAGATATTTTGAAGCCTGTTTATATTCCCTTATAGTGGAACAATTCCTCCGATAACGTAAGAATTGCGAAATCAGGAAGACTATCCTTCAAACCTTGGGGGTGAGCACTCGTATAATGTAGAAAGGTATTTTTATGGGTAGGCTTACGGAACACTGTGGTGTTCC